>CM027122.1:1990861-2184069 GCA_015476505.1 Urochloa ruziziensis
GTTCTTTTTGTGTTTATTTGCATGTTTCAAGTAAATATCTCTGTTTAAATTTTTGCATGTAGTAATTGTTTTTACAGAGAGTAGAATGCTTCTGAAACTTAGTTTGCTTTTGATATTTGATGTTATTCCGCTGCGTAATTTATTCTCTAGTTAAATTGAACCATAGGGATATTTAATTAGAGAAGAAGAAATTTTTTATATTCAGTTTTATGATATTGTTATTTTCTGGCCAAAACTGATAATTACAATATTATAAATATTCTTGTTCAAGTTATTATGCATTTATTGTATTTTCTGCCCAAAGGTGATATAGAATTGATGTAGAAAGCATGTTGTATGTGTTGATTTTGACCAAAGTTAAATTAATACATGCAATATTTATTTTTATTATTGTTCTCACTATTTTTATGTCTAAATTTTGGGCCCAAATGCTATGAGCTACGTTGCTGGTATCCCTATGCTGGTTGGAAGCAACTATGGAGAATGGCGCACGCAGTTCAACCTGGCAGTGGTCATGACAGACATTGACACCGCCATGAACTACCCATATCCGGTACTCCCTGAGGCACCGGTGCGTGCACAAAATGAGTCTGATGAGGCATTCGCGGCACGAGAGCGTGACCACGCGCCCATAAGAGCAAATTATGATCTCGAGAAGAGAAAATGGGATATCTCAAACAAAAAGTGTCTGCTGATAATGCGGACAAAGATGACAGAGGCCATAAGGAACTCTATCCTAGAAAAGAATGCAGAGGGTGTGGCTCACACTGCACCTGAGTATATGGCACTAGTGGAGGCTCAGTTCACTGGGTCGTCCAAGACTTATGTCAGGACGCTGAGATCAGTTTCTGAACACAAAGTATACAGGTGGAGGTGTGAGAGAGCACATCTTGAAGTTGAGCAACCTACATGGGAAGTTAGCTGGTTTGGACATGAAGCTGCCAGAGGATTTTCTTGTCCATACAGTTTTTCGCTCACTCCCACCCGCATTCTCCAACTTATAGAGATCACTTACAATTCCTTACAAGAAAAATGGGATATGCAGAAACTCATAGGACGCTGTGTCCAAGATGAGGACAGGATAATTGCACAGAATGGTGGACAGATAAACTATGTGCACCATCAGCAGAAGAAAAAGAACTTTCCTAACAAGAACTTTAAAGCCAAGAACCAGTGGGAGAGTGGTCCTTCAAATGCTCCCAACAAAGACAAGGACAAGGCACCAATGCAGTTTGATCGCTCAAACAAGCCACAAGACAAGAAGAAATTTGGCAAGAATGAGTGCCTGCATTGTGGGAAGACAGATCACTGGCAGAACAAGTGTCCCGATTGGCTTGAAATGATGTGGAAGAAGGGTGAGGATTTTATTACTTTTGTAGATGAATCTCTGTTTTTAAGTTATGATAAATCTACTTGGTGGATTGATTCAGGTGCAACTACTCACGTTGCTAATTCTATGCAGGGATTAAGTATGAGCCGGATGCTGCAAAGAGGAAAAAAAGGAGTTAAAGTTGCAAACGGCGTTGAAGCTGAAGTGGAGGCGATAGGAGAACTCCCCATCAAGTTGAAAGACGGCTTCACACTTCAGCTACACGACGTCCTTTATGTTCCCTCTTTGAGCAGGAATTTAATTTCAGTTTCACGTTTATCAGATTATGGTTTTAAGTGTTTATTCGATAGCGAACGATGCTTAATCATGTTGAATAAAGTTTGTGTGGATCTTGCCTTCCGACAAGACAAACTTTATAAGTTATCTACAAAGATTGTGCATGTGAAGATGTGTATGCAAGTACTAAGATTGTGCATGAAATTGAAAATGTATCCTCGTCTACAAAAGTAAGCAAGAAGCGAAAAAGAATTGATGACGTTTCATCGAAATTCTGGCACTGTTGTTTAGGCCACATTTCGAGGGGGAGAATGGAACGTTTAGTTAAAGGATCAATTCTTCCGCCGCTAGAATTTTCAGACTTAGAACAATGTATTGATTGTATCAAAGGCAAATACGTTAAGCAAGTAAACAAAGTAGCAAAACGAAGCACGGGAACCTTAGACATAATACACACAGACATATGTGGTCCGTTTCCCGTTGCATCAGTGGATGGCTTTGATTCTTTCATCACATTCACAGACGATTATTCTCGCTATGGTTACATTTATCCAATAAAACACAAGTCAGAAGCATTGGATAAATTCAAGATATTCAAAGCTGAGGTTGAGAATCAGCTTAATAAGAAAATAAAATTAGTAAGATCAGACCGTGGGGGGAGTACTACGGTCGACACACCCCGTATGGCCAAATTCCAAGACCTTTTGCAAGGTACCTACAGGAAAATGGCATAGTTGCCCAGTATAGTGCACCGGGTGACCCACAGCAAAATGGAGTAGCTGAAAGGAGAAACCGTACCTTGATGGATATGGTTAGAAGCATGATAAGCTATTCCACTTTACCAGTTAATTTGTGGATGGAGGCTCTGAAGACTGCCATTCACATCCTAAACAAAGTGCCTAGCAAAGTAGTTCCTACAACACCTTATGAACTGTGGACGGGTAGAGAACCCTCTCCTAGCTATATGCGTGTATGGGGCTGCCCCGATGAGGCTAAGATTTTTAACCCAAATATTGGGAAGCTAGATCCCAAGACAGTCAGTTGGTATTTCATTGGCTATACTGAAAAGACAAAAGGTTATCGTTTCTATTGTCCTAACAGACACACAAAGTTTGTAGAAACAAGACATGCAGTTTTTCTGGAGAATGAAATGATCAGGGGAAGCATGGCTACTCGAGAGATTGATCTTGAGGAGAAGCGGGTTTTTGCACCTTGCCCAATGATTCAAGAACCTTTTTTCGAGTTACCTGTGTCAATTCCAACAGTGGAAGCCGCTGTGACACCGGTACAAGCTCCTAGTCCTATAGTGCAAGCAATGAATGAAAACGCGGAATCTATTCCTCAAGTTGAACCAATTGTTGCACAAGAAGTTGAACCAATTGTTGCACAAGAAATAGAACCTCAACAGCCTGTGGTTCCTGAGGTACCGGTTGTTGAGCCAGCTGCTGAACCAGCTGGAGGAGGACTGAGAAGGTCTACAAGAGTGAGACGCTCATCCATTCCTGATTGCTATGAAATTGGCAACTTAGAAGAATATCAAATCGGGGGTGATCCCGTCACATTTAAATAGGCTATGAGAAGCGCTCAGTCTGAAAAATGGCTTGAAGCCATGCAAGAAGAAATGAAATCAATGAGTGCCAACAGAGTTTGGGACTTAGAAGTAATTCCTAAAGGAGCCAAATCAGTAGGCTGCAAATGGGTCTACAAAACAAAATGTGACTCCAAAAGGAATATTGAAAGATATAAAGCGCAACTTGTGGCCAAGGGGTTCACACAAAGAGAAGGAATAGATTACAATGAGACGTTTTCTCCAGTCTCGTTTAAAGATGCCTTTAGAATTATAATGGCATTAGTGGCGCACTATGATTTAGAATTATAGATGGATGTAAAGACAACGCTTGTGGGGGATATAGTACCCGGGTACCTCACGAGCAAGCCTGGCAGCCCACCAAAAGGGGGCGGCCCAGCCCACCGTTCTGGACCTGAAGACGTGCGGGACAAGTCGGCGCACGGAGGAAGGATCTGGAAGGAGAAGTCCTAGTTGGAATAGGAATTATTGTAAAGAAGGAAAGGATTCTTAGAGATAGGATCGGATACAAACCGACTTGTAACCCTGCCCCCCGATATATAAGGCGGGCAGGGACCCCCTCCAAAACAACTAACCACAACTCGACACATCTGAACCACGACTCGAGCCAACTCGAATCACCAAAACACGCAATACAACACCCCAAAACAGGACGTAGGGTATTACGTCGAGTCGACGGCCCGAACCTGTATAAACCCTTGTGTCTGTCCATCCTAACCATCTTGCTTCCGATCTTTGCGATCTTCCCTACATTACAAATCACTTCCGTGGGCTACCCCGTGGAAGACTGCCGGAGATAATATCGCCGACAGTGGCGCGCCAGGTAGGGGATATCGCCGAGATCAATCTGGTAAGCTCGATGGATCGCGTCAAGATCTTGGACAGCTGCAACCTCCCGGACGTCGACGAAGTCGAGATCCAGTTCGGGGACGTCATCACCGCCGCTTTGGATACCCAAGCGGCAGGAGCTACGGTCGCCACGGAGGTCTCCTCTCTGGCGCCGACTTCGGCCATCACGGCCCAATCCGGTCCGATCGCATCTGATCGTGCCGGATCTACCCCGCTGAGTCCATCGCAGAACGCGAGGCCAGACCAGTCAGGAACAGATCTACAATCACTCGGTTCCGATCCGACTCCTGAGAGTCGCGTCGCCGAATCATCGCAGAGCATAAACGCTCAACCAACACGCGTCCAGAGCCCTGAGGTCATTACTGTTCAGACCCCTGGCTTTTGCGCGCTTGCTCGGAAGCAGAAGAAGAAGGACATCGTTCAGTCGGATGATTACTTCTCTGGGAGCGACTCCTACGGGTTGGATCTACTGGGACCCTCAATCCTGGATGATCTGCCGGAAGGATACACAGTGTCCGATACCTCTACAGAGCCGAACTACTAGGATCACTCGGAGAATTGACTCCGAGTAGTTTGGAGCGTTATACGCCCACATCCGACTTCTCCGAGTCCGAGGAAGACTACCTCGCGCAAGAGGGAGTCGGATCATATTGCTACATGGTGGCGCCAGCAACGCCAACCAATCCTGTCTCAGAAGATGAGGTCACTCCTGCTGAGGAGACGACTGAAGCTAGGAACCAGCGTCGAGGACGCAATGCCAGTCGGGCGACTCGCAGAGCCGCACGACCGCACGGAGCCACCGCGTCAGGATCTGGCACTGCTCGACTCCAAGAGCCTCACTCTGAAGATCATCGTCGCCAACGGGATCAACACAAACGGAGGAGCACCCGGAACTTGATGCGCGACGGCATGTTTGAGTTCAACGGATACGACGTCTACGAGACACCGGTCCAGAACCTCGTTACTATCAACGAGGAAATCAATCGGCTGCCACCTAACACTCCGGGCCTGGAAAAGGTAAGGGCTCTCGTGCAGGCCGCCTCCGTCCAGGTTCACCAGATGCAAGGCAGAACGACCACGGACGCCCCTGAACCCGGTCCATCTCGACACCGGGCCGGCGGCGGATCGGGTCGTGATGAAGACCTCCGCACCACGATCAACAGATATCGAGATGCGAGGGACATCATCACCAACAGCACCGAAGAGCGCCACCGTGAGGAAATCCGACGGCGCGAAGAGTACGATCGGGATCATGGAAATCCCCGTCGTAACCCCAACAGGAGCGGCTACTCGACGGAGTCAGACTACTCTGACCTCTTCGGTAGCCCAAAGCGTGGCAACAATGGCGGTCGCACTCCGCCACGACGACGAGTGCTTCCACCACCCACGCGACCGACTCCGCCAAGAGATCGAACTCCACCGCGCAGCAGAACCTACCGACAGGACCGAACTCCACCCAGGACTCGGAACTATCGGAGGACCCGTTCCCCGCCCAGGGACCGGGATCGCAGGAGGGACAGCACACCCCCAAGAGCAGCTAACGGATCGGGTCCGAGCGATTCCCGCCCTAGAGGTCGGATCGGCGGATTCCAGTCGTTCACCGAGCGCTTGAGAAGCGTGACGTGGCCCAGAGGCTTCAAGCTGTCGGATATCGACAAGTACGACGGGAAATCTGACCCATCTCAATGGCTTCAGATCTACTACACCGCCGTACAAGCGGCCGGCGGTGACGAGGACGTGATGGCAAACTATCTTCCCATCATGCTCACCAAGGACTGCCGCAACTGGCTGGCAGGACTCCCGCAGGACGCCATCGACAACTGGGAGCAGCTTACCGAACTCTTCATCGGTAACTATCTCGGTACCTGGGAGAGGCCCGGGAGCAAGCGACTCCTCGGTCAGATCAGGCAGCGCAAGAACGAGACCCTGCACGACTTCGTGCGCAGGTTCTCAGAAAAGCGCAACTCCATCACGGACGTCACGGATCAGGAGGTGATGTCAGCTTTCCAGCGCGGCATCTCCGACGGGAGACTGATTCACAAGTGGACTCGGAAGCCACCCGCGACTGTCAATGACATGTTCCGGGTTGCTAGCACCTGGGCGGATGCAGAGATCGCAGAAAAAGAACAACTCAGCGAAATCAGAAGTCGTTGGGAAGAAGAGAACAAGACGACTCGCAAACGCGACCGCCGCGAGGACGAAGACCGACACGACGACCATCGACGCAATGACAGCCAACCTCGCAAGAAGAAGAGCGAGGGAGACATGGTCGCCGCCCTGGACCGGTCCAGAGGCCGGGTAACTCCAGAGGACTTCCAGCGCATGCTCGATGAGCAATGCCCTTACCACAAGCACAAGCACTCGGCGCGAGAGTGCTACGGGCTCAAGCGAGCCTTCACCGGGGGCAACAGAGGCCCTCCATACAGAAAGAGGAACGATGGTTCCCCGCGAGACGACAGGCGAAACGACGAGCCCGGCGATGACTTTCAGGAAGCCGACCGAGTGGTCCGCATGATCTATGGCGGACCAGAGTTCGAGTCGAAGCGCCAGCAGAAGCTCACCCATCGCCAGGTCATGCACGCGAGGGAGCCACCGGTACCTGAGTACCTCAAGTGGTCGGAAGTTCCGATCACATTCACCCGGGAGGATCATCCAAACTTCATACCGAAGCCCGGGTCCCATGCCTTGGTGGTAGCCCCGACGATTCGCAACGTTCGGCTCACCAAGGTACTAGTCGACGGTGGCAGTGGCCTGAACATCCTCTTTGCTAACACATTGAAGGAGCTCGGCCTGACTACTCTCGACCTGAGTCCCCCCCAATCCGCGTTCTACGGTTTGATACCGGGAGAGGGAGCAGAACCACTCGGGCACATCACACTGCCCGTTACCTTCGGAGACCGGAACAATTACCGGACCGAGCACATGCAGTTCACGGTGGCGAACTTTGAAACTGCATACCACGCCATCCTCGGGAGGCCGGCGCTCGCCAAGTTCATGGCGATTCCTCACTACGTCTACTTGTAGGTCAAGATGCCAGGACCTAAAGGCATAATTACCGTCTTGGGTGACGTCCGAGTCGCATACACATGCGAGCAGGAAACTCTCAACGCGGCAGCCGCCCTGGACATGTCCAAGCGCATGGAACAAGTACTGGCTGCATCACAGGAGGTGGACAAGGACGCTCTAGAGATCCCTACCAAGAAGCCAGCAAGAGAAGCCATCGCGCCAAGCAAGGAGACGGAGCTGAAGAGGATCTCTCTGGACTTGGACGACCCAAAGAAGACGGCCATCATCGGGGCAGAGTCAGACTCCACGGCAGGCTCTGCCCTGCTCTGCTTTCTCGACAGCTATCCAGGCTATTACCAGACAGGCCTAGAGCCTAACGATCAGATAAAGACCTCGTTCATCACGTCGTTCGGTGCTCCTTTGGCCTTCGGTCTGAAAAACGCCGGCGCGATCTACCAGAGGACAATTCAAGCGCGGATGGATCAATTGACTCTGGACGCAATAGAACGCCTACATCGATAAATCCATGGAACATCGAGCACTTACAGCGCTTCTACGCCTGAATCAGTTATGTATTTATCTTTTCTATTTTAGATTTATTTTTTTTTTCCGAGTGATTTTGGAGGGTAGTCACCCCCAGTTACGACTCGGCATGTTCACAATGAGTTATCAATAAAGTTGATTTCATCTTTCATCTATTTCTACTACTCGCATTTCCTCTTTCGCGTCACGCACATAAAGTATGAGTGGAATAAACCTTAAATCGAGAGGGAAAGTACTCGCCAAGTCAAAGCTCTAAACGTACGACAAAGACTCTGCGGCATGAGACTGAGACCAACGAGGCTAATCTACTCCGTAACAGGTCAACCACTCAGAAATTAAGGCTAGCGCAGAAAGAAAGGGAGTTGTAGACCAATAAAAACTTATATACAATAATGACAATTCAAACATTGTTCAAACAATACTGGTTCGACCAAATACTACAAATATTTTATTTACATTGCAGGGTCACCAGCACCAGACGGGGCCGCTTCATCCGAGTCATCAACAACATCCTTGGACAGGACATTGGCGATGGGCTCGACTTCATGGAGTAGTCTGCCCACGTCGTCTTCAGAGGTGCCGGCAGCATACCCGCGGCCGAGTGGCTCCAGGTCTGACGCCGGGAACAGCGATTTGAGCACCGCCAGGACATGGCCACAGCTGGCCTGGCTGATGGAGCAGAGCTGCCGCCGGAAGTAGCGTGGGAGCGCCCGAACGCGGTCGAGGATGGAAGCTGAAGACGATGACGCCTCCGGCTCGATCTCCTCCGCCACCACTCGGATAGCGTCCTCCAGCGCTATCTTCTCGGTGCGCAGCGCCTCAGCTTCACCTTGCAGCCGGGCCACCTTGGCAGTAAGCTCTGCGAATTGGGACATAATCCGATATCGATAATCTACAGAAAGTTAGATCTGAATAATATTTTCACGTCTGACAGAAAAACAAACAAGGAAGAACATACCTCTGAGCTCGTGCACGGCCTGGGCCTCGTTGAGCTTAGCCTGCTCTACCTCCCCGCATAAATCGCGGGTGGTACGCTGGGCTTCCTCCAACTCAGCCTGGCGCTCTACCGCAGCAGCCTCGAGCTCAGCCACTCGGGCCACCAAAGAGTCGGCCTTAGCAACTGCTGAAGATAATTCTTGAATAACCGAGGCTTTGGCCTCGGCATCAGCAGCTAAGTTCTGCAAAAACAAGTCAGATGACAATATGAATCAATGTACCACTCGGTACTTGATATCAACAAGATAAGTAGCTCGGGAAATACCTTGGCTATATGGCCCATGCGACGATGGAGTGACATGAACTCCTCCAGAGGAGTCAGGGGAGCACCACCACTCATAACGCCGACCGCCGCAGAAGCAATCTCGACCGCCGCAGTCTGGGGCTCCTCCACTGCTGCAGTCGGTTCAACCGCAGGAGCATGTTGGGGGCTGCCTTGAGGAACTGGCGGGGGGGTCGGCGACACCGGTGTAGGACTCGGCGGTGGCGGGGTTGGCTCCCGCTGCGACTCTGGTGGCGGACCCACAGGCTGATCGCTGAGAAGATCAGCCGAGTGGATCGGCACCTCTGGAGTTTGGATTGATGGGGCTTCGGTCTCAACCGCCGACTGAGGCGGAGGACCCGAGAAGGGGACCTCAGACGGCGTGCTACAGGATAAAGCATATATGGATCACTAATAGAAGAACATAAAGGAAATCAAGAGATGATAAGGATACTTACAGAGTAGAAATGCGCATTCTCAGGCGCTTTCCTTTCCGAGTAGGGGAAGGGAGGTCCCTCGGACTTGCAGCACTCAGAGGCATTACTGCAAGGGGAGACTGCTCCGAGCTTGTGATTGGCGGTTGGAGTGACGACTCGGCGACGCCAGCTTCATCTTTTTCCGAGTCAGACGACTCAGAGATAAGGAGTTGGCGACGGCTTGGCGCATCCCTAAACACGATCCCAGTGGAGATCTTCCGCTTCTTCAGAGCAGGAGCAGCCTTCCCACCACTCGGAGATAGCACATCGGGAGAAGGAGAGGATGACAGAGTGATATCCGAGTCGCGCAGATCACTCTCACTTTTCCCGACTGCTTCTTCAGATCCAACGGCCCTGCGCCGAGCCGGTTGATCCACTCCCTTTGGCATCTCAGGCAAAGGAGGGAGGGATACAAAGGCAGCTCGACCCTGCAAAAATTGGGTTCAGTTCTGAGATTACACCCAATGGGTGGAATTGAAATAAAAACAACAACAGATTGACTAAATACCTCAGGGCGTGGATTTCCCAAGTTGAACGCCGGAGGACAGTCAGTGGTCCTTAGGGAGGTTCCAGTCGCGAAGAATTTGCCAAGCCGAGCGGCGGCTTGGACTTTGTCGACGCGCTCGGGGGCTTCGCGCGTGTTGTCCCCCTCGGCATAATACTCATACGCCGGGTGAGCCCGCTGCTTGAGTGGCTGGACCCGGCGCAGAACGAAGTTGGCTGCCACTCCGACGGCAGACAACCCATTGTCCTTCAACTGGGAAATAAGACCCAGGAGTTCCCGAACCTGATCCATTTCACTCTCCTTGGGAAGAGCGGTCCAGGATTGGGAGGGAACAGGACGAGAATCAATTTCTGGAGAGATGGCAGGCGAGTGGTTTCCTACGTAAAACCACTCGGACTGCCACCCTTTATTGGAGGTAAGGAAAGGGATGTCAAAATACTCCCGAGTTCGACCCTCGCGGAGTTGGAGTCCGGCGCCCCCGACTACTTGTGGGCAGTCGGTTCGGGGATAAGGTTTAAGAAGAAAAAGATGAATAAAAAGATTGAAGTGAGGCTCTATCCCAAGATAGGCCTCACAGAGATTGATGAAAATGGCGATGTGAAGGATGGAGTTGGGATTCAGTGCGCAGAGACAGATCCCATAGTAATGCAGTAGCCCGCGGAGGAAAGAATGTGCGGGCACGCCAAAGCCACGGAGAAAGAAAGATTCGAACACCACCAAATCAGAGGAGTTTGGGGTGGGGAAAGACTCACCGGCGGCGGCGCGCCACTCGGCGGTTTGCTGGTCGGGGAGGATGCCGTCGATGACGTGTTGCTCGAGGCGCCTGGTGGTGGTGATGGACTCCCTCCACTCGGCGGCGCGATCCACGGCGACCTCGGCGGTGGCCTTGGCCTTGGACGACCGGGCTCTTGCAGGCGATCTCTCCTTCCGCTTCGGGCCTTCTTTCCTCTTGGGCGCCATGGCGACGAACGGGGCTGAAGAGCGAGGAAGAAAGTTGCGGGAGCGGATCTAGGGTTTGCTCTTGCGCGAAGAGAACTGGAGCGTCGGGGAAGGCAAATGGCAAGTAAAGGAAGAAGAATGCGGCGGGGATGGCTTATAAAGGAATAAATCGTTCCTCCCGCGCGCGGCGCGGCGCTTGTCTTGGGAACTTAACCGACGCAGGCACGTCCCGTCGCTTTGAATTCAAAGATGCGGTAGGGAGTCGCGATATCTCGCGATATTTCGCCTTCCGTAAAGCAACCGTTAGGGACGCAACGGACTTTGCGGAGTAATGGGCCTAAATGGGCTGAAATATAGCACGACCTTTCGGTTCTGTTACGATAATAAATTTGTGGGTTCCTGAGCTAGGGTTCAGGGGCAGAAACCACTCGGTCGTGAGGCTAAAATTAGTCGACGGCCAGACTTGATTTTGCAATTAATATTGCATCCTTGCAATTGATTTTTACGTAAGGCATGCGATACTATCGCTAAAATTGACTCAGAACTCTGGGTCAAATGCTGACAAGTATAAATCTTGTGAGAAGATGGCTTACCATATGGTCAAGCTGAGTCGTGGGACACGACTCGGAAGTCATGCCGAGTTCAAAGAACTTGAGGACAAAATCCTTATAAAGGGGAAATAAAAAAGCCTCTGAAGGAAAAGATTATCTAAAATCCATGTCCAGAGGCATGGGGGCTGAAAAAATCAGTCGGAATTCATGGCTTTCAGAGTCTTGACACGATCATGCTGAGTCGTAACAAGACTCGGGGGCTACACCCAATGGGTGCACCTGGAGGTGCACACCATTGATGGATTAAGTTTAAAAAGAGATTCATAATATTTTGCTTTTTGACCCTCGACCAGAATATTCTATTCTGCTCAAGGCTCGGGGCTACACCCAATGGGTGCACCTGGAGGTGCACACCATTGAAGATCAAGATACAGATGTGTAAAAATTGAACACCTTTGGCCAATTTCATACTAAAATTGCCCAAAGCCCGGGGGCTAAGTGTATTCACTTCGCTGTCGCATCGTGAAAAAGAGCACTCCTTCCCCTCACTATGACTGTAATTGAAGAATTGTTTTCAGGAACGTCTGAGCATGCACTCGGATCTTCCTCGAAACCACTCGGATCTTCTTCGAAACCACTCGGATGAGATCTTAGACAACTTGGAGCACTCGAATTATGCAAGAAAAGATGGAACAATTACAGCCAACGATCGGTCAAGAAGTGCTCGGGGGCTACTGTGGGGGATATAGTACCCGGGTACCTCACGAGCAAGCCTGGCAGCCCACCAAAAGGGGGCGGCCCAGCCCACCGTTCTGGACCTGAAGACGTGCGGGACAAGTCGGCGCACGGAGGAAGGATCTGGAAGGAGAAGTCCTAGTTGGAATAGAAATTATTGTAAAGAAGGAAAGGATTCTTAGAGATAGGATCGGATACAAACCGACTTGTAACCCTGCCCCCCGATATATAAGGCGGGCAGGGACCCCCTCCAAAACAACTAACCACAACTCAACACATCTGAACCACGACTCGAGCCAACTCGAATCACCAAAACACGCAATACAACACCCCAAAACAGGACGTAGGGTATTACGTCGAGTCGACGGCCCGAACCTGTATAAACCCTTGTGTCTGTCCATCCTAACCATCTTGCTTCCGATCTTTGCGATATTCCCTACATTACAAATCACTTCCGTGGGCTACCCCGTGGAAGACTGCCGGAGATAATATCACCGACAACGCTTTAAACGGGGATCTGCGTCTACATGACTCAACCTAAAGGTTTTGTTGTGCAAGGCAAAGAAAACATGGGATGCCGCCTAAGAAAATCTATTTGTGGATTAAAACAAGCTTCTAGACAATGGTACTTAAAGTTTGATGAGACAATTAAGAAATTTCGGTTTAAGGCAAATATAGAGGACAATTGCATATATGCAAAGTTTAAGAATGGAAAACACATTTTCCTAATCCTATATGTGGATGATATCCTGCTTGCTAGCAGTGATACAAGAATGTTGCAAGAAACAAAAATGTTTTTGTCCTCTAATTTTGATATGAAAGATCTGGGTGACGCTTCATATGTTCTAGGCATTGAAATTCACAGAGATAGAAGAAACAGGGTTTTAGGACTATCGCAAAAGACATATTTGGAGAAGATCCTAAAGAAATATAATACGCATGCGAGTAAAGCCACACCTGCATCGACAGTGAAGGGCGATAAGTTTGGGGATTTCCAACGCCCCAGGAACCAATATGAGATCGATCAAATGAAAATAGTTCCATATGCTTCAGCAGTCGGTAGCTTATAGTACGCACAAGTGTGCACTCGCCCTGATTTAGCATATATCACCGGAGTACTCGGTAGATATCAAGATAATCCAGGCATAGAGCACTGAAAAATGGCAAAGAAAGCTTTGCGGTATGTGCAAGACACAAAAGACCTCATGCTAATATATAGATGATCTGATCCTCTAGAGATAAGAGGGTATTCAGATGCAGATTTTGCGGGAGACAAGGATGATAGAAAATCCACGTCAGGTTATGTATTCACTCTCGCAGGGGGAGCTATTTCGTGGAGAAGCTCTAAACAAACTCTGGTTGCATCATCTACGACGTATGCAGAGTTTATAGCATGCTATGAGGCAACGTTGCAGGCCAAGTGGCTAAAGAAATTTATACCCGACTGTAAAGTGGTAGATTGTATTAATAGACCACTTAAGATGTACTACGATAATGAGCCCGTGGTATTTTACGCTCACAACAACAAGTCGAGTAATGCTACCAAACCAATAGAAATAAAGTTCTATGTTGTGAAAGATAAAATCCAGGATCACACTATAAGTCTGGAGCATATAAGTACAAAAAAATTTGCTAGCGGATCCGCTCACAAAAGGCTTACCACCCAGTGTGTTTAGAGAACACATTACCGGTATGGGTTTAAAAAAAACCCTTATGATCACGGGATAAGGGCCCGAGTTACGATCCTTCGTAATGGAGAAGTTTATTGTGGCTGGTTAATCTAATTGAAATGACAATTTTGATGACTCATGCTCAATGTGCTTTTTTTATGAAGTGGATGTCAAGCAAAGAGCTTAAGGTTAGAAAAGACTTAAGGTGAGATCGAGGGGGAGATTGTTGGGTCGATCTCTCCACCGTCACGGCCTTAGGCCGTGACGGGCTCTCTCCTTGCGCCCTGATCGGGGGCGCCCAACCATTGATGGGGTGGGGGGCTAGGGCGCACTACACGAGGTTGGCCGCGCCGCCAGCACCACCACCCATAATCCTACCGATCCGAGGGAGCACTGGAGCGGCGGGAAGCACCACGACTGCCGCCTACGTCCGGGTGGATCCGGAGAACCCGCTGCCATCGCCCCGACCTCAACCGGAGGCCGACCGCGCCGCCAGCGCCTTCTCCAACTGTGGCCGCCCCTGCGACCGCCACCAACACCATGGCCGCCGTCGACCCCGTCGCCACCACCAATGGTCTGTGCATTTCCATTCCTCCTTCTAGTTGTATATGCTCTAGATCTAGATGTCCTTCATGCATGAACATGTTTTATGTTGTACCCATGATGTTAATCTATTGCTAGTTGGTCCTTCAGATCTATCACGAGATACAGAAGAAAAGAACAAACATGCCGCCGGACGAGATGCCGCACGCTAAGTTGCTAACTTCGGCGGGTTCCGTTCCTTGCTCGGCCTCGGGCCTCGGCTCCGCCTCCTTCGACATCTCAGCCCATATACACGTGAGGAGGTGCCTTGTGATGTGTGAAGGGATTGTTTCACACGTGCACTACGACGACACGGTTTTGGACGACTCTCGGCATGACATGTACACCTTCATTTCCTGTCTTCCTAATTAAGCAGCTCAAAGGCTTCCTTTCAACTGTAAAATTTTCAGAACAATTATACTCCCTCGGACGGGGAAAAACAAAGAAACAGGACACCAGCATATAACTTTCACCAAAGCCGTCAGTCAAGCTTTCTGTTGCGGAGTGCATGCTATGACAGGCGTGAGAAAGTTGGTGCTGGCATCACGCTTCATGAAGAGACCAGAAACATTCAACAATAATTATAGATTTAGAGGAACTCCAATATACAGAACACTCCTGGAATAATTTCGTAACTGAAGGAGCAGCATATTAAATATACACAGTTCGTAAATAGAACCAGCAGCCCGTTGTTCATCGCAATATCTGAATGTCCAGTCATTACAGTTGCGGCAGTCCGTTGTTCATTTCAATAATATCTGAATGGATGTGGGGATGCATTTTGGTGCTTCCTGATCTGTCAATCAGGCCAAAAGAGAGAACTATGTTTGATACAGAGCGCCTCTAATATGTTGCATATTGGTAGTTGGTACACAATTGCTTTGCCGGAACCTAATAATAATCCTTAGAATTTTCTTTTTCAGGCTCTGACTTTACACTGAAGAACGATAAGGGCCAGTGGATTGGCCTATGACCACGTATGTGAAATCCTGTCAAAGTGAAAAGGATGGCCTCACGGCCCAAGTCAACGGCCCAACACGACGCAACACATTTTCGTGCTCTGTTTTTGCTCTGTTTTGCTTTTGGTACTTCTCACGGCCTCCGTTTTCGCTATGCACAACTACATTCGCAAGTTTGTACATCTAGTAGTTATAATCGTTCATGAGGAAACTAGAATGAAGAAAAATAAAGAAAAAAAGTACCACTGAATGGCATGCATGATCTCCTCTTGCGCGAGTCATCTGTAGATTTTACATTACTTTTAGAGCAACACGATAGGTGAAACACAAGACTCCCAATTTGATTTTGAAGCAACAGTTTTATTCATCCGAGGTAAAAAAAAAAACCATGACATCAAACAAGCAGCTCCCACACGCACGAACGACAGACGATCTGTTCCGCTAGTGGATAAGTTCGCTGGCTGTGGCTGATTTTAGCTGTTTCAATAGTATTCTGTGAGAAAAAGAAGATAGAATAAGTCAGAACAAGCCCGCTGTGGCTGGAAAACAGACAAACAGAACTGGCTGAGAGGCCCAACTGAAAACGTAAAAGGAAAACATGGAACCACACTGACACTGCTGACTGCTGACTGAACCACACAGCTGACGCAAACAGAGGCATGCACACCTCCCATAAAATCAAAATATCAAACTGAGCTTAGACTCCGACAGCCATGGCGGCTGAAGGTGTGATCGGTGGCCGCAAGGTCACGGGAGCAGCGAAGCTACCGTGAGGCAGGCTGCAACGATCAGCGACGCGTACACAAGCTTCTTCATCCCGGCGCCGTGACGGCGGCTGCCGGCGGCCCAGACGGAGGCTGTCACATGGGCCACCCCTGCAAAGAACGCACCCGACAGGGCGAGCAAGTAGGTCGTCTTGTCGAGCCTCGGCGGCGGCTCGCGCACGGCCATGGTGATGGCGGCGGCGAGGCCGAGCAGGCCGCACTCAAAGGCCACCTGATGAAGCTCTGGCGCCCCGCCGCCGGCCTCCCTTTCGCAGGCGTGGATGCCCGTGCCTGGTGCCATCCTCAAGCGGCCGATGCTGCTCAGCTTTGGAAGCATCGGCTGGGAGACCATGAGAACGCCACCTCGCTATTGTTGTGGAGGTGTTGCCTTGTTGGTTTCATAGCATTGTAATCTAGAGCGCTATGCCTCTCTACTCACCCCTCCTTCACAAAATCCTGTATGCAACAAACTCACATTTCAATATATTCCTCAGGCCGGTTTCTTGCCTGCCGTAGCACCTTAAAAAAGTATATTCTCGCTTTTTCTAATCCATGATGGGAGTTAATAAATAACTGCTACCAATTCGTCATGTCATCCTAAATTTTAACTTGTTTTCAGTTTCCAACATTCATAATCATATGTAGTATTATCCATTCCCTTGGAATTAAAAAAATGATTGTTCAGCATTTTACATTTTTTGACGTGTGTTGGTTCCGAAAATGTAAAATGCCATAATAATGCGCACAAGCAATATTGTTTTTTGAGAATTACACAGTACAACGCAGACGCTCACAACACGCATGTACACTCACCTCTATGAACACACGTACGCAAACCCTACCCCTATGAGCACCTTCTGTTGTATTGTGACTCAAATCCTACTTGGATTAGGACTCAATAGGGGTGTGCTTTAGGACTTCTAGTTCTACTAGGACTTGAGCGATGAATCCTACTAGGAGTAGGACTCCTACTTGCATGTATGGAGCTTTGGAGGGGACTATATAAACAAGGGGTAGAGGCTCTATCAAATCAATCAAGCCAAGGGCAAATACCAAGGTCTCATCCAAGGCTTGTGAGAAGCAATTAGGAGCGCTCAAGAGGAATAGGCTAGATAGTTCTATAAGCACTAGATTCTTGTATGAGGCAAGAATCCGAGGGTCCTAGAGGGTCAAGTAGAGTTGTGAGGGAGCGGCAATCACTTGTACTTTTTCGGAGTTGTGCTTAAAGAATTTGCGGTCGGCTTCGCCAAATCCTATTCTCTTGTTATGGTTGCTTCAACGTCGTCAACTAGGGTTTTCTACGAGATTCGTCTACTTCATTCTTGATACTGTGCAAGCTCGTGTCGTACTCGCAATATCCTTTCAAGATCCGAGGGTTGCTGCGCATAACGAGGGGTATCAGATTCTAACAAGTGGTATCAGAGCCAAGGTCGGATTGAGCTGATTTTGTGAGAAGGTCGGCAGTGCTAGGGTGCACGAAATCAAGACGATGTCAGGGATGTGGAATCAAGTAGAGAAATTTGATGGCAAAGGGAATTTCAGCGTGTGGCAGTGTGTGGTAACAGATGTGCTTGTCCAGCAAGGGTTAATTGATGCTCTTGAGGGGACCAAACCGGAGAGCACAACCGTTGAAGACTGGAAGGTGATGGAGCGGAAGGCTGTCAGTACAATTCGACTATGTCTCTCCGATGAGGTAAAGTACTCGGTAATCAAGGAGAATTCCCCGAAGAAATTATGGAAGAGCTTAGAAGAATTGTATATGGCAAAGTCGCTGACAAATCGATGGGTGCTGAAGCGTCAACTATTCAGGTTGCGCATGGAGGAACGCACACGATTCGTTGACCATCTAAATGTCTTCAACAAACTTGTCACGCAGCTGGTTAGTGTGGATGAGGAAATTGAGGAGAACGATAAAGTCGTCATACTGGCTTCATCCTTACCACCATCATGGGAGCAATTGGTGATGAATATTCTCGTCGGGAAAACTACTCTCAACTTCAACGAGACAGTTGCATACCTGTTGGAGGCGGAGTCCTTGAAGAAGCCACATGAATCTTCATCCTCGGGTGATCAAGCATTGACTGTTTCAAGTGGAGCAGTCAAAGTCTTGAATCGCGGGAAGAAGAAAGGCAAGAGTAAGGGCAGCCGTACATGCTATCTTTGTGACAAAGAGGGTCACATGATAAAGGATTGTCCAAATTTGAAGAATATGAGAGGAGCATGCTCTGTGGCAAGTGAGGATGAAGGTGATATACTTATCGTCAGTCAATCAGGGACTATTCATGATTGGATATTAGATCCAGGGAGTTGTTTCCATGTATGTTCGGCAAGGGAGATGTTTGACGAAAGATCTCAACGCCCGGCGAATGGAATTGTTCACTTGGCGGATTGCAAGGAGTATGCTGTCACCAAGGTGGGAACAGTTACATTGGAGATGCATAATGGAACACATTGCACACTCACGGGAGTTCGGTATATCCCGGGTTTGAAAAGGAATCTAATATCTGTAAGGTCGCTAGAACTTCAAGGTTGTGGCTTATCACTTCGAGGTGGAGTTATGCGAGTTACTTGCAAAGGGCAGGTAATCATGAAAAGTATCTGGATTAATGGTGGATACCGAGTGATAGGAAATCTTAATGGCGGTGCAACCATTGGGAGATTTGGTAAAAATCCTGATCAGGAGAAGAAAGCTGTCTCGTCAACAGCAGGTACTCAAATCTCAGTTGCAGTCAAGTGCAAGGCGGCAAAGGTGGTTGCAAAATCTAACAGTCGTAGAGGTGAAGCTGCAAGCTGTTGGAAGAAGGAAGACGTGGTGGGACCGACGACCACGCAGTACCGGCGAGCAGGTGGAGCTCAGAGGCGGTACAAACCTATGGCATGGAGGGTCATAGGAGAAGGTGGTGTGGTTAACCAAACTACACAACGAAGGAGCTCTCAGGTGGAGGGTCCAGGCGCTCCAGCCGGGACACTCACACGCATATCGTGGTGATGTGCATGAGCCTCTGTGGTGGGGGCACTCTTGTGGTGGGAGTATAAAAAAAGAAGCCGATTTGGAGCGAATTCTTGGAGGAGCATGATGACTTCAATGGATTAGAGTCAAGGTGGAGATTGTTGTATTGTGACTCAAATCCTACTTGGATTAGGACTCAATAGGGGTGTGCTTTAGGACTTCTAGTTCTACTAGGACTTGAGCGATGAATCCTACTAGGAGTAGGACTCCTACTTGCATGTATGGGGCTTTGGAGGGGACTATATAAACAAGGGGTAGAGGCTCTATCAAATCAATCAAGCCAAGGGCAAATACCAAGGTCTTATCCAAGGCTTGTGAGAAGCAATTAGGAGCGCTCAAGAGGAATAGGCTAGATAGTTCTATAAGCACTAGATTCTTGTATGAGGCAAGAATCCGAGGGTCCTAGAGGGTCAAGTAGAGTTGTGAGGGAGCGGCAATCACTTGTACTTTTTCGGAGTTGTGCTTAAAGAATTTGCGGTCGGCTTCGCCAAATCCTATTCTCTTGTTGTGGTTGCTTCAACGTCGTCAACTAGGGTTTTCTACGAGATTCGTCTACTTCATTCTTGATACTGTGCAAGCTCGTGTCGTACTCGCAATATCCTTTCAAGATCCGAGGGTTGCTGCGCATAACGAGGGGTATCAGATTCTAACACCTTCGAAGGACTGAGCACCCGGCAGATCTGGAGATTCCCGAAGTCACCATTGGCGCCTCTTTGTCGACGGAAACGCCGCTTACCACTTAACGCATAACGCCGATAAATCCTGGAAAAATCTCAGGAAAAGATGCGAGCACCAGAATTTAAACCTGATGGGTAACGTCCCACTGGACCGTCCTACCATTGGACTAGACGCCAATTCGCGCGCGCAAGCAATATTTGAGCAGTGGAAACATGGAAGAACAATAATTAGCGGAAAGCGGCCCATGCATCAAGATAGATGCCCAATAGGAGAATGGGCACCTCAGGCTATTTGGCCCAACAGGAGTACAAAGCTAGGACCCACCACCGTGAGGCCCGTCAATACGGCAGCCAGGTCCAATACACAACCTTGCTAGTTTTTCATTTCCATGCTAGTAGTTGTAGCTCCGTTACTCTGCTTTTGCTCTCATTTCCTTTCGGTACTTCTGACCACCTCTTGTTTTCGCTATCTGTGAAGTTGAACTACAACCGCAGTACGATCTGAGTTGAGCATCTCGTCCGACGAGAAAACTTAGCAAGAACAGTAAATAAATAAGAAACAAAAGTCACTACTGCAAGGCATGTTCTCCTCCCGCAAAGCAGGAGAACTTTACATTATATGTTTTGCAGTGCTTTTTAGAGAAACATTATATGTGACAATACAATAGACTCTTGATTTTTTTTTCGAATTATACATGTAGAGGCTCACAAACCTGCCCCTATGAACACACGCACGCAACACTATCTTATGAGCACCTTTGAAAGGCTGAGCCGACAAATTCTCAAGATTGCCAGCAAATTCTTGAGATTGACGAAGTTACCACTGGCGTTTCGCTGTCGACGGACACGTCACTTACCACTGGAAAAAATAGAGCCGATTGAATCCTGAAATAAATTTTAAAAAAAATACGAGCATCAAGGCCAAGTCTAAAAAGCTAAGCCTGTTGGACAGGTTCCACCACAAGGAACGGAAGCAATAGACTCCCGATTTGGATCATCACTTTTATTTATCTGAAGTACTAAAAACCATGACTTGATACAAGCAGCTCTCACACGCATGCACGCACGACAGAGGACCAACAGAGCAAGCAAAATACATGGAATGGAACAACACACACTGCTGACTGAACCACGCAGCTGACGACAACAGAGGCATGAACACTGGCATCGAATCAAACTAAGCAAGCTCAAGGAGCGCTTTGAACTCCGACACGCCGACAGGCGACAGCCATGACGGTGACGGCTGAAGGCGTGTTCTCGGAGGCGCGAATTCAGAGGAGCAGCGAAGCCGCCGTGAGGCCAGTGGCCACGACGAGCGAGGCGTACATCAGGAGCTTCCTCCCGGTCACGGCCCCGCCGGAGGACATCAACTGGATCATCCCTGCAAAGAGCGCGACGAAGTAGGCGTTCCTGTTGAGGCATGACGGCGCCTCGGTCGCGGCCAAGGTGATCACCGTGCAGTGGAGGCCGCGGCGAGGCCGAGCAGAGCGCGGGCAAAGGCTGCCTGATGGTGAAGCTTTGGCGCGCCGCCATCGCCGGCGGCCTCCCCTCCTTGGCGCCCGTTGCTTCCCCTGCCCGCTGCCATCTCCGTTCCGAGCCGAGGCTGCCCTCCCCTCGAAATCAACGACCACCGGGTGGTTCTACACTCCCAATTCCCAAAGGCCAAAGGCGCGCGACGAGTCAGACGACAGCGGACGTCAACTCGTTGTTTACTCGCATGAGTTGCTTGTATTTTGTCTGCACTCCGGTCACTTAAAAATTAGAATCGGCACGACAGCGACGTCAACTCGTTGTTTACTCGCATGAGTTGCTTGTATTTTGTCTGCACTCCGGTCACTTAAAAATTAGAATCGGCACGACAGCGACGTCAACTCGTTGTTTACTCGCATGAGTTGCTTGTATTTTGTCTGCACTCCGATCACTTAATTAAAAGCGGCACGACAGCGACATCGACTCGTTGTTTACTCATAATCTCGTATGAGTTGCTTGTGTTTTGTCTGCGCTCCGGTCACTTAAAAGCGGTGGCCGGCTGGCCGCGCCTCCACGGCGATGAAGGACCTGTTGTACGGTGCTCCCCCACGTGCGAGTCAGTGACAGGTGGGGCCACGGCCCATAACCACGAACGGGGTCGTGGGGAAACAGCAAGGATCAAAGCGCGTGCAACACATATATTCTCGACATCTCGTGTCTTGCCAGCCGACGACGCGGACGTCGACTCCCGTACTCTCTACAGTGACCCAAAATCTCTGTCCTCGTAGCCCGTCGCCCGTGCGCCGCTCCAGCAGAGGATCCGCCGACATGTGCCCAATGTGGGCAGTGGGCCACACCGCACCGTTTTTGTGACTGCAATTTGCTGAAACATGCTCTGCGTGCTAGTACGTGCATATGTCAAGGTGGAAACCGTCAAAGAGTTGGGAAACTGTAAATACCTGACAATATGTTAACATCATAATGTTCCTTGTAGCAGCAGGTGGGGAAGCCAAAGCAAGAGGCGAGAAAGCAGCACAAACAAACAATGCAAATTTGCAATCGACGGCATGCAAAGCCCTACTTAAGACGGCATCAGCGGCTCCAGTTAGTGAACCCAGCTAAATTATTATAGAGTTGTCCTTTCCTATTTTCCCCTCTTTCCTTTGCTCCTTCGAACGTGGAGTAAATCTTGCTTGTTCTTCAGCTCTTTGGGTACATATATAGTTGTTCAGTACGACACCATTTCATAATTTTGAAACAACATGACATTTCAAAGAATTGCAAAGTAATAAAACTACTCTGGTACTCCCTTTTAGGGGAAAAACAACTCGAATCATAAAGTACATTCAATTAATTGATGATTTTAAATTTTATGTCATTCCTGGCCCAGTCCTCCAGTCCATCTTAGCCCAATTCTGTTTTTTGATTTCTCTGTCTGTTGTGTGGCCGGCAACTTAATTAACCGCGGATTAATGTGCCCAGCCGAATGGGGATTAATGGGCTCTCGGCTACTTCTGAGCATGTTTGTTGCTTGGGACCAATTGATACATACGGATTAATGGGCCAGGCGAATGCCGCGAGAATATCTGGGCTCGATAGTAGCCCCCGATGTCATTTGTGTATTCTGGAAAGGAAAAAAAGTCTATCCCACAACCCTCATGTATCAGCGTCGTCCGATTTACAACCCTCATAGACAAAACCAGTCCACCAACTATTGAAACCGTCCATTCAACACCCTTGGGCTGTACCGATAGCAGTTTAGGCACACCTGCCAGCGCCACGCAGCCACGCAGGCCAAGCTCGTCCGGCTCCTGGCTCCGCGCGGCGCCTCTAGGCGCGCCTGGCCTCCATGCACCGCCGCGCTCCCGCCCCCGCCCCCGCCAGTTCGCCACACAGGCTGCGGTGACGGTGGGGCTCTACGGCCGCATGCACTGCCTCACCGCTGACGTGCAGGCCCTCCGGTACACCGAGGAGCAGCTGGACCGCCTACTCGCAAGCACCGACATGCAGCAGCTCGCAGCGAGCGCATGCCGAGGCGGACGAACGCACCAAATCAAGCAATTAAATCCACGAACAAATTTTCATCAATCAAATCCAAGCCAAGTCTAGCTCAGAAGCAACAGCTCTTGTCTTTTCCTCCAAATCCAGTCACCCAGCCAAGCGATCCATGAAGGACCTCGTTTTCTATTTGAGATGCAAGCAACAGCTCCACCGTCACCGGCGGGCAACGGCGAGCCAACAACGGCAGGGCCGTCAGTGTGCGGGCGGTTGTGAGCAAACAGGCGGCGAAGCGGCTTGCAGCAACCGTAGCTCGGGCGACCGGTGGTGTGGTGACCAGCGACGAGTGCGATGATGAGCTCTCTGTTGCAGGTAGCGCCGCAGCAGGCCGGGAGCGACCAGCGAGTGCGACGCCGAGCTCTCAGATGCGGGCAGCGTGACCACCATTCCTCGCCGACACTTGCGTGACCACCCCCGTTTCCGCTGTGCTAGAGTTGAACTACACCCGCAGTAAAGTTTGAGCATGTCGTCCTAATACAAACTATCCTTTCCAAAAAAGAAAAAAAAGAAACAAAAGTTACTACCACATGGCGTGATCTCCTCCTGCGAAGTTGGAGCACTTTACAAAATACGGATTTAGCAGTACTTTAGAGCAACACGATAGGTGATAATACGGTAGACTCTCGATTTGAAGCAGCATTTTTTATTTATTATCCGAAGTAATAAAACACATGCACAACAGAGGCCCAACTGAGCAAGCAAGATACTGTATATGGAACAGCACACACTGCCGACTGAAAGCCACCACGCATGCAGCTGACGACAACAGAACAGAGGCATGCACACTCACATTTAAATTTAAATCGGATAAAGTTGAGCCGCGGCTTAAACTCCGACACGGCAACAGGCCATGATGTCTGAAGGCGTGATCTCGGAGCAGCGCTGCGAAGCCGCCGTGAGTCCGGCGGCCAAGTCACGAGCTTCCACTTGCCCCCCTGACCGCGGCCGCCCAGACAGAGACAGAGGCTATCACCTGGGCCATCCCTGCAAAGAACAGCCCGGAGATGGAAACAGAGTAGGCATTCCTGTCAAACCACGGCGGCGGCTCGATCACGGCCAAGGTGATTGCAGTGGAGGCGGCGGCGAGGCCGAGCAGACCGCGGCGCCCAACTGCTGCTGCCTGGTGAAGCTTTGGCGCCCCGCCGGCGGCCTCCCCTTCTTCGCGGCTGTTGCTGCCCGTGCCCGCTGCCATCTCCAAGCCGAGGCAGCTGTACAGCTGAGCTAGAGAGGGGGAGAGACTGAATAGGCGCGTTTGCAACGAGTGAGGGGAGCGCAAGTGCGGAAAGGTATATATAGGGAGGAACTGCGCCCGTGCTAGTGTCAAATGCAATGGCTTGGATGCTCTGCTGTCCTCTATCCCCTCTACTCAGATTGGTTTAGTTTAATCTGATGATGAAGGGGGCCTGGACCTGGTGTACGAGGCTCCCGCGCGTTCGAGTCAGTGACAAGTGGGGCCACGGTCCGTAACGACGAACCGAACCGTGGGGGAAGCGCAAGCAACGGGTGTCTTGGCATCCGACGCGGTCACTGATTGACTCTGCCATGATTTGGAAGATGCTGCCCCTGTCACCGGTTGCTCACTTCGCGTTGCGTCGGCGCAACTATGTGGTACTGTACGCAAGCTGTTAGTAATTCTTAACTATGCCCAAGAAAGCAAAGCTGTCAGTAATAGTTAAACGCCCGGTGGTAATGGGAACGATGCGTGGATGTCTTTGGAATGTAGTGCTGTGCATGCTACCGTTTCAGGACCAGTAGATCCGAGAACTCTGATCCTTCGTGGTGGTAACGGGAATGATGCGACTCTTTGGAATGTAGTGCTGGGCAGAGGATACGGTTTCAGGACCATCAGAACCGAGAACGGCAGCAGGCTACGGTTTCAGGACCAGTAGAACAGCAGAACTCTGCTCCTTCCCGTTTTTGTTTTCTTTATTCACACCCGCTTCAGCTGCCGGAGCAGTGGAGCTACCGACCTGACACGACATACAGCATGAGGTTCGCCTGAGTAAGGGTCTGTTTATTTTAGCTTTACGGCTTTTCGCAGCTAGAATCTGAAAAGCTAAAATAAACGGTCTAACTGTTAGGCTGACTTTTGAAAAGCTAACTTCTGAAAATAAAATAAAAACTGAAAAAATAGTTGAGAGGAGCTTTTTGTTGGGTTTTCGTGTACTATAAAGATAAAAATATATTACAAAAACCAATAGTAAAATGTTAGCAGCCAAAATGCAAAGTCAGAAAGCTATCTTTCTAGTTAAAAACCTACAAGCAAAATCTCCAATAAACATGCCCTGGAAAGCAAAATCTCCAATAAACATGCCCTGGAAACCGATATACATTAGGATTTTTATATGATTATTTTCTCACAATTTTGGATATCTAAGATTAATTTCGTATTCAATATCCCAACCTATGAAAATAACCATGCAAAATTCTTAGGATGTTTTTTTTAACATACGGCATCACATTGGGTACCTACATACAAAATTTGCAAAATTCTTAGGATATTTTTTTTAACATAAGGCATCACGTTGGGTACCTACATACAAAATTTGAACTTAAAATTTGACTCATACATGGAGAAATAAAAAGGCAAAGACTTATTAGAGGTAGATTAGACCATCTGAAATAGTTTGGAGGAGTGAACAGAGGCTATATTTTGCTTATCGGATTACACTTATATACCTGAGAGAAAGAAAGGTTGAGAGTGATTAGCAGGTTTTGAGAGACAAGATGAGCTGAGAGTTTCCATGGGCAATTTGTAAGGTTTAAATTATTGATCTTGGTTCAGTTAGTCTTTTTAAAATAAAATTCCTTTACATGAGACTTGCTTAAATTGAGAGCACGTGGATCTAAATTCTTTGTGGGTTGCACTTAATTCATGTCTACCCTCCATACTGGAAAGAGCTAGTTACAACTTCAACCTTAATTGAAAATCTTTCGAGAGCATTGTGTTTTCTCATGTGTGATCAAGTGCAGGGATTGGACATCGGAGGGCAACGCTGATTTCTATCGAAGACTTACTCGAGGACGAGCAAGGTTTAAGCGTGGGAGGATTGTTCGCGCTGTTAAATGACACACTTTTACCCCTATTTAACTTCGATAATTGCATGAATTTAATATCTAAACTATTGATCATACCTCATAACCGATATGTTTTCGTATATGCATGTGTTTTTGGAGGATTTTGGTTTATGCAGGATAAATGATAAATTAGAGACAGATATGGGCTAAAGTTGAGCACGAGAGGGCAAGGAAAAGCCCAGGCCGTGCGGCCTAGGCCCCCTCTGGCCGCGCCGCCCAAGGCCTTCCTTCGCCGCCTCGCCTTCCCCTTTGACCTAGGGTTTCCCAAGGCTATAAATAGTTCACCTTTCGACCGGCACCCCATCATTCGAAGCAGAAGCCGAGGAACTTGAGGGACATCCATCTACGGAGAGCTGAGGGTCGTGCGGTTGTCTAGAGGCTAGCTTAGGCTAGGCTCTAGCCGGCGGGATCACCCTGCGAGGAAGATCACGCCGGAGTTTTGGAGCTAGGAGTCACAAGAAGGTATGACCATAGTTGTGATCTTGTGATGTACAATCATTCATGGTGAAGTAATAGATGAGTCCCGATTCTCTTGCGATCCATTTGCCTCCTTCTATGATTTCATTCTCTCTCGAGTTTGCTTATTCCAATCTATAATCGACGTAGATTGCATAGGGTGTTCTTGTAGTCATGGTGACTAGAGGTGCATACCGGATCTATCGAGTAGTATGACACGAACGTGTGTTCGTGTCTGTGTGTTTACTACGCTGATAGGGAGCATCGTGACAGGGTGTGGCCCGTGTAAGGTGGTGATCCTCGGGAGTCAGACCGGAGGGTAGAGATTTAAAGATGCATTGAATGAGAACCATGTTTTGCTTACCGATCATGCTTACCGATCTGACTAGAACTACAACATATGTATAGGCTATGCTTTATCCTAGATGAGTTACCTCTTGTTCATAAGTGTTTATGCTTGATCATGTTCACAATCATCTTGCAACTTGATTAATGCTTTCCGATGCTTAGTTAATCTAGGGCTTGTGACCTTGTTTTCACGGATTGATAACCTTGGAGGAATACTCTAAGGGAAGAGTTACAATGATCCGTGCGCTTGCGATGGATCTTGGTGTGCGTTTGCGCCGCCAACAATACGGTATTGAGAGATTCAAGCAAAAGATCAAGCAAAAACTAAAGGAAAATAGATGAAAAGACATGTCCCTTATCTCCTTCTCTGCAACGATCCTATCTCTTTACTCGGCGTTTGGCTCTTGTTTCTTCCGTTCTCTCTCCTAACCTTCTCTCTCTACCTAGGATGCGCTAAGCGCAGCACAGAGCGGGGCTGTGGTGTTCAACTCGGAGGTTGGAGCAGTGCTCGAGCGGGGTGCTGCCGGGGATGGCAATGGCAGCACGGCTGGCGTGCCATTCCAGATCTTGCTTGCGGGCACACGCGTGCTGCTTGTAGTCGGGGCAATTACAGGGAAGCATTATTCGCCGCCATCGCTATTTCCTCACACCAAAAATCGTCTAACCGCATGGGATCAGGCTTGGCCATAGTCAAGAGAAGACGACTACAACAGCTAGGAACCCGTCGATTTGTCGTTGGAGCACGAGCTGCAGCCGTCATCCGGTGAGACGACGGCTCGCTTCTCTTTCCTTGGTAAATGCTGTCCACATCAGCTCACTTTGCTGCCGTGGCAACAAAAAGACGGCAGTCGCGCATTGTACGTGCCCTAATGTGCCCTCGGCAACTTCGGAGCATTGTTTGTTGGGTTCTTGGGTGGGGCCAATTGGTACATACGGATTAATGGGCCAGGCCAATGCCGCAAGAATGTCTGAATATTTGTGTTGTGAGAGCGCGACGCACAGAGAGAAAATCACGGGCCTCATGGCCCAATACTCTGCTTAATCCGGTGCAGAGACCTTGGTTTTCATTCCCGGTGCCAGTAGCTGCCTACTCTGCTTTTGCTCTAGTTTCCTTTTGGTACTTCTGACTGTTGGATTTGACCTCGGTCAGGCCTTGTTGGGCCATCAGGCCCAAATCTTAATCCTACACTAATCCCCGTTAGTTGCCTTGATCGGGAGGCAACCCTAAGGTCCATTGGGCCCGGCCCCAAGTCCACAGCGCTATATAAATGAGAGAAGACCCCCTGGGTCAGATTAACGAAGTTAATCTCGAGTTAATCACAGGGGTTAACCCTAATCTACTCGAACCGGTCGTTAAGGCGCTGGAGGGCTTGGAAGCACGGAGTCCCGTTCTTCTGCATCTTCTACATCTACTACTTCGTCTGCTACTGACAGAGGACATGAACTGCACTGGTAAGTCCTAAGATCTACTAAGTTTCCGCATTAACCAGTGAGTTAGGCGTGATTAAGTTCTAGACTAGAGATTTTGTGGTTAAGTTGTTGTTAATCATGTTCATAATAATCTATCAATTGGTATCAGTCGCCCGATCTAGTCTGTCTTGATCCCCTAAGCCTTTTAAGCCTCTGTTCATGTTCACGTTCATCTAAGTTTCATGTTTTAGTTGAGTCTTACTTAAGTCAGTGGTACAACGTGAGATCAGTCGGCTTTCTAGGTGTTATTCATGTTTTAGTTCAATCAGAGAGCATTACGTGCAAAGTTTTCAGATCAGTAAGCTTTTATGCGCCTTCATGTTTTTAGGCTCAGACCTAAATGTTTTAAGTTTTCATGAAATCAGTAGGGATTCCCTACACTCAGTGGCCTAATCCCGTTCGGTTTTGGGTCAAACCTTCATGAAATTAGTTCATCACAGCCCAAATCCCCTCGGTTCAAATCCTTTTTCCTGCATCTGTTAGTACATCTCAGCCCACCCGAAGTTTTTAGAAGGAGGGGAAAGGGGAAAACTCAGATCGAATCAATTAAAACTCATAATCCCAACCAAACCCTAACCCCAATAAGGCTAAGTAAGAAATCCTACCTCGCCTGTGGCAGTCGCGCGCGGCATGAGAGACGCTGCGCGCGACCGTCGGCTTCATCTCCGGCGAGAATCAGGCGCAAGCTCGCGGCCATGACATGAGTGAGTCGTGGCACGGCTCGCCGGATCCACCATGTGCGCGGCTCCAAGGCTGCGCGCAGGGTCCCTCGACGCCGAGCATGAGCTCCGCGCCGCCGCGGTGCCATTAGAGCCCGACGGAGCCCCTCGACGGGACGCGCGCGAGACGCACGCGGCACCGCAGAGAGGGCCCGCGGAGCCCTGGCGGCGACGGCGCATGAGATAAGCAGGGCTCGGAGCTCCGGGCTTCAGGGCGCACGAGGAGTGCGGTGTTCTTCGGGATCTAATCTACCGCGGGTGGCCGGACGTGGGGGAGAAAGGTCAGAGGCGGCGGCGGGCGGGGAGCACAGCCGCGCCGGCGGCGGCGCTGAGAGAGAGCGCTCGGGCCGGGGGACGAGAAAATGTAGGGTTTTTTTCCACTCCCCCGTCGTTTTCGGGCCTATATACCCGCGCGAGCTGCTGTGAGCCGTCTGATCAGATGGACGGCCACGAGCGCTCCGTCGCTAGGGTTGGCTCAAGTGGGCCGCGTTTTTTTGAGATGGGCTGCGGCCTACTAAGCGGAAGCGCGGACTGGGCCGCGCATTACTGGGCCGCGCGCTGCGCCGAGCCGCCGCTCCGCTGGGCCGATCCGCGCGCGCGAGCGGCGCGCACTGGGCCTGCTGGGCCGCGCGTTTCGCTGGGCCGTTTTGTGCGCTCATGGGCCGCGCGCGTTATGAGTGGGCTGCGCGCGATAAGTGGGCTGTTTTGGGCTATTTTTTGAGTCACGGGTTGAATTCATTTTCTTCTTTTTATTTAAGTTTTCAATATGTTTTCAGTTTTAAGCATCTATTAATTCCTGTTTTAAGTTAATTATTGTATGAGTCAATTTTATTATAAGTGGTTGATGTTCACTTATAATTTCACTAAAATTTTAGTAAGTTGAGTTTTAAGTTTTATGATTTAAGACTTGAACTTTAAGTTAAGTTTAACCTTTATCGCTTCCGCATTAAGTATAAATTATTTCTTACATAAGAAATTTTAAGCATTAAGTTACACTGTTTATTTAAGATGTATATTTAAGTTTTTTACCTGTCAGTTTTCAGTGGCTCATTATTTTCAGTGAAAGTTTATTTCTTAATTGCAAATTAAGTTTTATTTAATTATGCACTGATATATATATAAGTAGAGTTTTATGTCGTGCTTTCTGCATGTTACTTTTATGCAATTAAGAAATGCTAAGTTTTAATGCGCTCATAAAATAAAGTTTTAAGTTTTTCATGAGCATGATAAATTTATGGTGCAATCTATTTATTTTCTTGCACAGTTTTTCCTTACCATTAAGTATCTTTTAAGTTTAAGTTCTAGATTCAGAATAAGTCTTTTATTAAATGCTTTTGTTTTACCATGTTATTTTAGATAAGTATACATTAAGAATAAGTTTTGCATTGTTTTCATATAAGTTAAGTTTAAACTTTGCATTACTTGTTTTTAACATAAGTTAAGCTGAAAGTTCGTTCTCTTCCCACCTAAGTGCATTTAGATGCCTCTATTTGAATGGAACCAACGAGAAGTTCATTTAGAGTACACTTGTAATTAAATCTGGCCAACGTTGTTTTAATTATGAGTTTAAGTTAAGCTTCGCTTGTTTTCCCCAACGGTGATGCAAGTTGTTGCTTATTGCGTGATTTTTGATCAGACCAACGTAGGGTTGAATTTCATGCTTTTATGTGCATCTTATTGTACTATTACTGAGACATATTTTATTTATGAATTTTCAGTTGATTATTCAAAGTTGCTAAGCACCATTGAGCATTATGATGGCACAAACTTCCCTAGTTGGAATCAGGATGTGCTAGGCATTCTCAAGACCTTGGATCTTGATTATGCGTTACGTGAGGATAAGCCAACTGCTCCGGCGGTTGGAACTCAAAATTATGTTGATAAGATAAGTGAGTACAACTCAAATTCAGAAAAATGGGAGAGATCCAATGACTTGGCTAAGATGGTCATTAGACAAACCATCATTGAGGCCTTGAGAGGTTCTTTTCCGACTGGGATCAACGGTAAGGAATTATCAGTTAAGGAGTTTATGTACTCAATTGAGGAAATGTATAAGCGTAAGTTAGCCACTTTCCTCGTTAAGAAATTAGTGACCTCACGTTACAATGGTCAAGGTGCATTAAGGGCGCATGTTAATAACATGGTCTACATAGCTGAAAAGCTAGAAGTGCTTGGGATTCATACCTCGAGTTCAATGCTTTCGCATTTGATCACTGCGTCCCTCCCTGAGAATTATGCCCTAGGCGTATGCAACTTTTGTAAGGAACCCGGACACATGCAAAGTTGGTGCCCCGGATTAGCTACATGGCTTCAGAAGAGAGGTAATTAAATTGTCTCATAAGTTTTATTAAGTTTATTTGTTCCCACCCATTTTTGGTGGAATAACTCAGGTGTTTCTACACATATTAAACCTCCTTCAGGTATTCATCGACCTTAAAGGAAGGGATATTCAGGGGAGCAAATTCTACAAGACTTCATCAAAGTCAAAGACTCTGGAGCCTCACATTAGCATTAAGTCATTAGTTTTAGACTTATTTCCAGCCGATGATGTACTTTAGATTAAGAAACTCTGAATATTTGTATTCTCAATAAGTAATAAAACATCATTAAGTTCTTTTAGTGCTTATTTTTCATCGCAATTGTCTTTGACTGTTATTTAAGTTAAGAAGTGATGAGACCTTGTCGAATATGTGGCACACTCACGTTTAGACCACAAATTCGAAGGGGAGAATGGAATGTCTCATCAGTTTTGAGATGCTCCTACTAACGTATACTAGTTTAGAATTGCTCTCATCTAGTAGAGTTATGATTTTCTCTCCATAATATTTTATTGTCCATAAGCTTTAAGGGCAAAATTAAGAATAAGTTTTATAATACTCGCTACATCTCATTGCTTCAATTAAGAATAAGTTTATAATGCGAGATATAATACCATTGTAATAAGAGTCAAACTCCATGATTACCAACTGCCTCAAATAAGTCAGTGTGATTTTATTCTTTATCTGGCCACCGCTGGGTACGGGATAATTTTCACAGGTTCTGTTGTTCTATCCATTATCTGGCCACCGCTGTTGTGGATTAGTTCAATTTGAATCAGAGACGGTTAAAGTATGATTTATGTTCATGATTCTGGCCACCGCTGTTTTATGAACATTTAATCATAGCTTTGCTTCTCTAGTTCATCTTCTGGCCACCGCTGATGTGGGCTAGGTTAGCAAGGGAAGTTCATCAGTGGTATCTAAGAAAGATATAGTAAATGTCGTGCCAAAGATAAATAAGTTAAAGAGCATCCATTATAAATTACTTCAGATAAGTTTATGGTTCGACACTTTTAATATTCTGATTGTTCAGAGTTCAATGGAAGCTCACTAAGAAGAAAGGAAATGGGGGAGAAGAAAATCTTAATGAGATAGAGGATAAGTTTTCTCTGTATTGATGATTTAAGATGAGATATATATACATATATGATTTTCTCATATATATTTATATCGTGCCATAAGTGTTTTCTCCATTCCTTATCTAACTCTGTTGAGGATGTACATTAGCTGTATAACCACAACAAAGATAAGTAATGTTTAATGATAAGTTAAGTATTTGGCACAGAAGTGAGAGCCTCAATTATTTTAAGTTTATTATGAAGAGGCGATAAAGGAGTCTGTGAACTTTAATATAAGAACAGTTCTTTTCATAGCAATTTTCTGATGGGGTCAAAGCAGTAGGCTATGAAGGGTCTACAGGTTTGAAAGTGATTCCAAAAGAAGCTAAGATGCTAAGTTCATAGCTCACAATAATTTTGTGTGTATCATGGGCAACCATGATTCATTTGTAAAGATAAGGTGGATTAATTATTATCATGATACTCTAAGGTGAATGTTTTCTCCATAAAGCTAACATTATTAAGTTTGCATTCCAACAACGGGGAAAAGCTTTCATCATATCATAAGATGCATCTTAGTGAAGCTCTCCTAAGTTCTGGGGGAGTATGACACTGAGATGGGACCAAAGTGAGTATTAGGATTGTCACTAAAGGGCAAATGTTAAGAGTAGCTCTGAAGTGATTTCAGATAAAATGTGAATGCATACACAGCTATGCCTGTTTTCTTTGCGTAATATAAAGGTTAAGTCTAATTAAATGGGAAGACGTTCCTAATGCTTCAATTAGAAGCTATATGCTAAGATCTATAAGTGATTGACTTAGCATGACAAGCCGGAATGCTTGACAAAATTTTATTAGTCTTAGTCCAGGGGAGGTCCACTGGAAAAGGTGTATAAAAGATTAATGCACCAAATAACATGCTTATTTAATTAAGTACTATTTAGATAAAGTTTTGTAAAAGTGTATGGATGTAATTGTGCACATTAAGTTTACGTCCTTCACTCTTACAGATCTGAGCGATTCTGCAGAAAGCTCTAAAACAAGATTAGCATAATTAAGGCTAATTTTGTATGGCATGGTTTAGACAGGCATATGAGATATATTCCGGTATTATTAATGTATTAACATTGATTTCAAATCAATGCAGCTGTATTTGACAGTATTCCTTTCAAGTAATGACATATAGTTGATGGTGTCAAGTACATTGACAAATATATTGTTATGAAAGAAGGGTCCCAGGATCAAGTCATTTTAATGCTTTAAGTGAATTGATAGCCATATGACTAATTGAGGGTTTTGTCTCTTATCCTATTTTCGCGAAATTAGTATGGATTTGATGATTAACCTCAAATATGATTTTGGATGAGGCCGAATAAATAAACTCCCAAATAAGTTAGTAAGTGTTCTATCAAGGTACTATAGTGGACTTTAGTTAATGATGTCCCGGTATGTCTGTCATGTCTGCCGATGACTCATTCGCTGGGTTTTGCTATTGTATTGAGTGTGAACATAAGACGAACACAAGTAAGTTTAAGATTAAGACTGTTCGATTAAGCGGGAGATTATTGATCTGTGTATATCCACCTTCACGTGATCAATGAAACTGAATATTATAAGATAAAGTTATTGACCATCGGTCAAGGGGGAGAATGTTGGATTTGACCTCGGTCAGGCCTTGTTGGGCCATCAGGCCCAAATCTTAATCCTACACTAATCCCCGTTAGTTGCCTTGATCGGGAGGCAACCCTAAGGTCCATTGGGCCCGGCCCCAAGTCCACAGCGCTATATAAATGAGAGAAGACCCCCTGGGTCAGATTAACGAAGTTAATCTCGAGTTAATCACAGGGGTTAACCCTAATCTACTCGAACCGGTCGTTAAGGCGCTGAGGGCTTGGAAGCACGGAGTCCCGTTCTTCTGCATCTTCTACATCTACTACTTCGTCTGCTACTGACAGAGGACATGAACTGCACTGGTAAGTCCTAAGATCTACTAAGTTTCCGCATTAATCAGTGAGTTAGGCGTGATTAAGTTCTAGACTAGAGATTCCTGTGGTTAAGTTGTTGTTAATCATGTTCATAATGATCTATCACTGACCACCTCTGTTTCGGGCATTGCTATTTTACGGTCGCCCGGACGGAGGCTTCCGTCCGGGCGATTTTTGACAGCCCGTTTTCAGCTTGTGCGTCCTCCCTTCTTTTTGGTAAAGTTTTTCGAAAACTTTTCAAGTAAAGTTTTCAAGCAAGTTTTTCGAAAACATTTCAAGTAAAAGTTTTCAAGCAAATTTTTCGGAAACTTTAAAAGTAAAAGGGGAGCGCGAAGATCCAGACAGAGGACACGAGTAATGGTCCTTTTCAAGTAAAGTTTTCAAGCAATTTTTTTGAAAACTTTTCAAGTAAAGTTTTCAAGCAAGTTTTTCGAAAACTTTGAAAGTAAAGGGAAGTGCGTGGTCATCGACCGTCCGGAACGGGCGAGCGCAAATTTAACATTCCGCCTCTGTTTCTGCTTTGCTAAAGTTGAACTAGACCCGCAGTAAAATTTGATCATGTCGTCCTAAGATACAAAACTATCATTTCTGAAAAAGAAACAAAAATTACCACAAAATACGGATTTAACAGTACTTTAGAGCCAGGGGCGGAGCCATGGGGAGGGCGCGGGGGCTGGCCCCCCTAATGCTGCGGCAGCACCACTGTACCCCCCTAATCAAATATGTTAATTACCAAGATTAGCCTATAATGGCCCCCTTAAAGCTAGCCCATGCCCAACAACAGCCCAACCAGCACTTACTTGCCAGCCGAAAACTATAAGCCCATGACCAAAAAGAGCCTTAGCTGCCGGGGCAGATCGATTCCGCTTCCTTTCGTATGTCATTCCGCGATGACTGTGCTTCCAACTTGGCGACTTCCACTGCAGGCAGCAGCAGGAAGTTCGTCCGTCCCTGCTCCCTCTCGCTCCGCGCTTGACGAGTTGCCGACGGCCGGCAATAGCGTCGTCCTCCTTGCTGCAGGTAAGCCTTCTATTCTATCTAATACAACTGTATTGTGCAATTTCATCGATTCTGAGGGGATAGGTTAGGGCATAGCCGCATAGGTTTGATTAATTAGTCAATCGTTAGGCAATTAATTGATTCTCGGATTAGATTGTATAACATAGTCCTTTTTAATTTTTTTTCTCAAATTGTATGCTGCAATTCGTGTTGCTTTACTTATTATTAATACTCTATTCGAGTTAGTATATATATACGTGAGTATGTACAGTGTTATATGTTTGTTACTTGTATCTGGGGATTCGAATTTCTTTGTTTAGAATTTTAACTGAATTTGGCAAAAGTTTGGACTAAAAAGTGTATCTTTCGATGAAGAGATCAAAATTTCGGCCAACAGTTATTTCGTCACCACTGAAAAAGACCAAAATTTTGACTGAAATTTTAAACACTACTTGTACTATTGGCGGCTTGGTCCCCCTATATTGAAATCCTGGCTCCGCCCCTGTTTAGAGCAACATTATATATAGGTGATAATAAAGTAGTAGACTCTCGATTTGAAGCAGCATTTTTTATTTATCCGAAGTTCTAAAACACATGCACGACAGAGGCCCAACTGAACCAGCAAAATATATGGAACAACACACACCGCCGACTGAAAAACCACCACGCATATATGCAGCTGACGACAACAGAACAGAGGCACACGCACTCACATAGTCACATTAAAATTTATATCAAATCAAGTTGAGCTGCGGCTTAAGCTCCGACATGGCAAAAGCCATGACAGCTGCAGGCGTTGATCTCGGAGCAGCGAAGCCGCCGTGAGTCCGGCGGCCAAGTCACGAGCTTCCACTTGCCCCCCTGACCGCGGCCACCCAGACAGAGACAGAGGCTATCACCTGGGCCATCCCTGCAAAGAACAGCCCGGAGATGGAAACAGAGTAGGCATTCCTGTGAACAGGCCCGTCCCTGGGGGCGTGCGAGGTGTGCGTCTGAACAGGGCCCTCAAAAATATAGGGCCCCAAGATTTGTTGCAATACTATAGTTAACTGCTAATGTTAGTAGCAAACAGCCAAACAATATGGTCCAGTCGAAGTTTCCTCTTAAACTTAGCAGAATAACTTTCATTCCTCTCCCTATGTCGATCTCTTCCAATTTCTCCTGCAGCGCAAATATGTAATCATCTCCTATTGACTAAGAAGGACTACAGCAGCTATGCGCCTAATATGCGAGTTGCAAAAAAAAGTTCCCGCTGCACCATGAATCGCCCCCAACCAATCTTTGATTCTCTGTGTTCGCTCAAGCCACTTTTTTTCTCTCTGTCTCAATTTTCTTTTCTCGCTTCTTGGGTCAGGGACAACAAGAGCAATAGAAATCATTATTGATCAGGTTAGTACTAGTATAGTACAGCCTGCTTGCATATGCCCGTACATAAACTAAGGTTTTCTTCTTGAATTCCTAGCCATATTAATTTTTCCATTTTTTAATATTTATATACATTTCTTTTAGAAGTTACTATGAAAAGAGTAAAAAGAAGAAAATAATAGAGTGCAGTTAACCATTTCTTCAACGTCTTATGCCACATTTCTTGTTCTTTAATTATTTTATTTGAGCCCATCTGACATAAGACTTTGAAGAAATAGGTTAAAACAACAATGCGTAATCATTATATTATTAGCCTATTTGAACTGGTTATAGATTGAACCTTAATTATGTTATTTTTAATTTTAACTAGGGCCTAAACTATAATTTGGAACAGGGCCCCTATTTTGATCGGGACGGCCCTGCCTGTGAAACCACGGCGGCGGCTCGATCACGGCCAAGGTGATTGCCGTGGAGGCGGCGGCGAGGCCGAGCAGACCGCGGCGCCCAACTGCTGCTGCCTGGTGAAGCTTTGGCGCCCCGCCGGCGGCCTCCCCTTCTTCGCGGCTGTTGCTGCCCGTGGCCGCTGCCATCTCCAAGCCGAGGCAGCTGTACAGGCGACGCTTCTTGTCCTCTCGGAACCAAGGAAGAAGGTGCTGACGTAAGAGACGAGAGAGGGGGAGATAGGCGCGTTTGCAACGAGGGAACTGCGCAGCGGTATATATATCCGGAGGTTACCTTATACTGGTGTTTAAAAGGACCAGTATAAAAGGATCTGACGATCCAATTTAGTTGTATACTACTAGACCTTCACCTGTAGCAAAAGGTAGTATAGGTCGAGTAGTATAGTAGTATAGGGGTATTATAGGAAAAAAATATTTTAACATGTGATATAATGTGGTATAGATCGAGTAATATAGTGGTATAGAGGTATTATGAGAAAAAAATATTTTTATTTTTATACTCATTTGGTCCGATATATTTATTTTTTTTTGACACGTATATTCATTTAGGTTAGGAGCTCCAATAAAAAAATTATATTACAGTCTAATTACAAAATTGTCCATCCCTCCATACTCCATACTACTATAGGGTAGTATGGAGCACCGAAGAAGAGCTCTGTATCCGGGGGAGGGCCGGAGGGGGTGGACGTGTGTGGTGGTTTCGGTGGTGCGGTGGTGGTTGGGACTTGGAAGTTGGGGAGTGGGCCCCAGCCGTCTCGAAAACTCATCAAATGTAAGGGGCTGGACCTGTTGTACGATGCTCCCACGCGTCCGAGTCACTGACAAGTGGGGACACGGCACATAACGACGAACATAGCCATGGGGAAAGCGCAAGCATCTATGCGTCTCCCAGAATTTGGAAATGCATGTGGCTTGGGCTCTTGGCATCCGACACGGACATTAACTCTGCCATGATTTGGAAACGGCGGTATTATACGTTTGGAAAATACCGCCCCGCTGGTCGGTATAGAATTCCAAATGAGCCGGGCACGATCCGCGGCAAGAGGCACGGCTCGAAAAAGCACGACACTAACACGGCACGAGGCTCGATCAATAGTGCCTAGGGTCGGCCCGGCCCGATGACCCCTTAGTGCCTGGGCCGCCACCCCAGCACGCAGGCCCGGCCCAAGGCACGGCACGATTGGGCTGACACGATTGCGGCCCGTCCTCCAGCACAAAAGTGGCCCGGCCTACAAATCCACTCACATATATATACTCAGAATAAAACCCTAATCTTCTCTTCCTCCCCACTCAAATCTAATCCTTAGCAGCCTCCTCCCCCAGTCAATCTCGCCGCCTCCTCCCTCATCCCTCCCGCCGACCCCATCGCCGGCAGGAGCGCCAGGCGGAGGAGCTCCACGCGCCGGCCGCCCCAGCCACCGCCGCTGCTGGCAGGGGCGCGAGGTGGAGTAGAGCCGCGCGGCCGCAGGGCGCTTCGGCCCCGGCCCCTCCCCTCCCCCTCCCTCTCCAGGACCAGGACGCGTCGCCGCATGTAGTCACCCCGGCTGCCGCCACTTCGGCTCCGACCGCCGAGCGACGCGCCGGCCTCCGCTGCTTCAGCCGCGGGGCGCATCAACCTTCGCCGCCGTCCCTGGCTTCTATTCCCTACATCCCCATGTTCTTCCTCCGTGCCGGCGGCGGTCGCGCCAGCCGCCCTTACAGCCGGGCCGACCAGGCCCGATGGCCCAGCCGTAGCCCGTCGGGCCGACCCGGCCCGAAAAATAGGACTTCGTGTCGGGCCTGGGCCGCCACTTCGCACGGTAGCCCGGCCCTGGCCCGGCACGAAGATACCATCGGGCCTGATAGGGCCGGACCGCGTCGAGCCGAGCCAAATCGGGCTAGAGCCGTGTTAGGGCCAGGCGGCCCTTTTGAAATTCTATAGTCTTCGGTTGCCCGTTGCCCACTCTACCCCTGCACAACTGATTTTAGGGCCCATTTGTATCGTATATAAAATAGCGTCAACTCTTCCCGTGACATCATTACTGAACACAACCGAACAGGTGAAAGTTAAGAATTACTGATAGCTTTGCTTTCATGGCCGTTTAATTATTACCATGACATCATGCAAATGTTGCTAGATAATTGGCTCATGTCTTTTCCTTTTGAAAAATGAATCATCGGGTATGTGTTTAACCATTCAGCCAGTTGCGCTTATCTGTTTTTCAGCTACAATGAGCTTGTTCTGTCTTATTCTATCTTCTTATCCTTTATTATTAAAACAGTCAAAATTAACCACAACCAACAAACTTTATTATCTATCAGCGAACTTATCTACTAGCGGAACAGCATAATTGCTACCTGCAAATCCTGAGAACAATAAGGGATTAGGGCAAAGAAACTAGCAAAACATCTCGATTGACAACAAATTATCACTCAACTAGACACTCGTAACCAAAGGCCGGCAGGAATCGTCGGCTCGCTATGTCACTGCGGCGGCGGCACCAAAGGCCGGACACTCAAGCGTGCAATGGCTGATGCCTATTAGAGTTTGTTCCTACCGTAGTGGGCTGACTGTTTGACTGGACTTGTAGGCTGAGTTGTCAAGATTAAGTGTTCGAAGGATACTTTCATTGGGCGATGAAGATTGGAGATATATAGTATAATATATTTTTCATAACAAATCTAGTGGTATCCCACTGATGCCCATAACATTAATTAATAATTTTTTAGACCGGTTAAACATTAAAATTTTTTGACTTGGGACAAAATAGAATTTGAGCTCTTGTACTTACTCTGGTGTTGGCGTGTTGCTTTGCTTTCCTTCCGGTACATCTGACCATCTATGTTTTTTTAATCAAGAAAGAATTATATTATATCAAAGATGAGTACATCATTAAGTTACACATAACACTCTCAACGTACTCGCGCACTAAGCAGCTCCAAATCTCGATCACAAACCTGTGTAAACAATCAAATAGAAGGCCACACATACATATGCTCAGCAAGTAGACTGAGAACAAGCACCCAAAGAACGACGACCAACATTCCTGTAGGCTGAAACGAGCACAATCTTTTTCTCCCTTCTTGCGTCTTTCCACTTTTTCTTTCTGCCACAGATGAAGAAGAGAGACTGATCCCAATCTATCCGATCCGAGGCTGATTGACATCAACTCGGGGGAGAGACCTAGTCTCACAAGCCGTTCATCGTGGTTGGATCTAACCATGACAAAATGGAGAAGTGACCGAAGAAAATTATTCCATGATGACGACATCATCCCTGCCTCGATGTCGCCATCCAGAAACCTAATTCTCCATGTCGTCGCCCCAAAAAAGTTGTCGACGTCGTAGATGCCGTCACCTCCTTCGTCGGTGCCGCCATGAAGAGACCCAAGCCACCCTATCCTCACTTACTTTGATTTCATTGATCGAAAGTGAAACAACTCATTACATGTATGATCCTTGGCATACCAAGGGAGATTACAGGAGTACTCGCTACACTGGCGAGAGAGGGGAGATTACAAACGGGAAAGTTTCTCCAAGCCTGTTTCGCAGTGCTTTAGGGCAAACATATAGTATATGATAGATGATAGTATACTACCTCGCAAAAGTTAAAGGTGATAGTAAGTACATAGTATACTAGACTCTGGATTTGAAGCAGCACTTTTATTTATCCGAAGTACTAAAAACTATGACTTGGCACAAGCAGCTCTCTCACACACGCACGACAGAGGACCAACGGAACAAGCAAAATCTATGGAACACGCACGGTGCTGACTAGACTGAACCACTCATGCAGCTGAGGAAAACGGCGGCATGCACACTCCCATCAGACCAACTTGAGCTCAAAGGGCGGCTTAAACTCCGCCACGCCGATCGCCAGCCATGACGGCTGGGTGCGTGATGTAGGAGCCACGAACTCACAGGAGCAGCGAAGCCGCCGTCAACGTGAGGCCTGCGGCTCCCGGTGACAGATGGAGGCTATCGCCTGGGTCATTCTTGCAAAGAACGGCACCGAGACCGAAAATGTGATATGGCGCTCGCGTGCCGCGACGCGTCCTGGCGAACAGATGACGTGGCCGTTTCAATGGAAGGCCGGCGGCCTTTTTGTTTTGGGTTGCTGGGTCGCCGAAGTTCTCCGGCTATAGAGGGAGGCCGGGGGCGGTTGGCCGGCCCGGCGGTGGTGGCGGGCGCGGGGGCGGCGAGGCGCAGCAGCAGGAACGCCACCGGCCGGGCAGCGGGAGACGGCGGTTTGGCCGGTGCCGGGGCGGGGGCAAGGTCCAGAGACGAGCAGGGAGGGGTGCGTGGTGGCGAACGAGATGACGGCGGCGGGGGCGTGGATGCGAAGTTCGCGTGGCGGCGCTCGAGACGGCGGCGGCAGATCCGGCAGACGCGCAGGTGCGCCGGCGGCGGGGGAGGATGCCGGAGTGGTTAGGGAAGGGTGGGATAGAGGCGGCGGGGGTGGTTGGCGGGCGGCTCGGTTGGCGACGAGCTCGCCACCAGCCGTGGGCGATGGGAGCCGCCGCCGGAGACGGGCAGGTGCGCCGGCGGCGGGGAAGACGCCGGAGTGGTTAGGGAAGGGTGGGCAGAGGCGGCGGGGGTGGTTGGTGGGCGGCTCGGTTGGCGGCGAGCTCGGCGCCGGCCGTGGGCGGTGGGAGCTCCGACTGGGGTAGAGGTTGGGCGGATCTCGAATCGGACTTGGGATGGTTGAGAGGGAAGAAGAGATGGATGGGGAAGAAGAACAGTGCTTACCATGGCCTTCGTTCGCTGCTGCCTGCTCCCGACGAACAAGCGCCCTATAACATCGCCCCATCGAGACGCCGACGATGCAGGCATTCCTGTGCAGCCGCGGTGGCGGCGAGGTCACGGACTCATGGTCACGGCCAAGTTGTGATTGCCATGGAGGCCGAGCGGACCGCGCCCAAAATTAATCTGCCCAGTGAAGTTTTGGCGCCCTGTCATGTTGGCTGCCTCTGCTTGCCCCCGTGCCCGCTGCCATCTCCAAGCCAAAGTTTATGTACGCTTCTTGTCTTGTCCTCCAAATCAAGCACTACAGGAGAAAGGACTTTAGATCCCTCTCCCTTAGTGTCGGCTGGGCGGAGCCGGTACTAGAGGGGGCCTTTACTACCGGCTCCAGCCAACAATGGCAAAAAAACCACGTTAGTACCGGCTGATACTAACGTGCATCACTGTCCCCACCTGCCAACGGCCAGATGGCAGGTTAGTGCCGGCTGGTGTTACCAGCCGGTACTAACATGACCGTGACAAGTTAGTACCGGCTGGTAACACTAGCCGGTACTAAATGTCAAAGTTTAGTACCACTGGTATTACCAGCCGGTACTAACTTGACACGGCTATATCAGCCCCCCTTCTTCCTCCCCGAGCTCAGACCGAGCTCGGGCTTCTTCCTCTCTCCATGGCGTGTTAGGAGGAGAGTTTTCCTCATTTTTTTTCAAAATTTATGAGGATTTCACTCATCTAAGTGCCTCAAAGGTTAGCAACTTCATCTTCTAATCTTTCACGATATTTATTTTTCGTTTCATGGTTTCTAGATAGAGAAATTAGTGATTTTAGGATGTGAGAGAATGTGCATATGTTTTTTTATTTGTAGATATGTACAATCGATTAGTTGATTTTTAGAGCAGGTTTAGTAGATAGTATGTATATGACACATTTAGAGTTATTTTTTAAAATTATCTTATAGTAACATTTGTACATATTATTATTCTAATTTTTTTAAATATGTCATGTCTTTTGTATTTGTATATTAATTTAAGATATGTGGAAATTGATTGTTTTAATTTAGAGAAAGTTTAGTAGAGCATATGACACTTAGAGTTACTTTTTTCGAATTATTTTGCAGTGACATGTTATTATTCTGGTCTTTTGATTTTAATTACAAATGTTATGTAAATCTTTACTTCTAAGTTAATTTGTAGATGGTAATTGTTTTTGAAGAAAATGTTATTCTTTTGTTGAGAAATAAAAGGTTCGTGGTCATATCAATATGGCTTCTGCTGGAGGTAGTGGGACGAGTGATGGTGATAGTCATTCATCTCACGGGAAGGGTAAAACTCCAGTAGGACCTAATGAGAAATCGAAAAATCCAGGAGTTTGGGTGAAAGCACTACCTTCTTTTTTGCAAAAGAAATACGAAGAATGTGTTGCAAGGGGTGAGAAACCTGGTTTCGATCTTGAAGATCTGTTGCGGCGCTATGCTCCATCACCACCAAACCAAGCTCCACCATCTGCCGCACCAGGAAAAATATATCAGAGCATCCTAAGGATGGTTGAAGATCTCGGTCGTGTTGGATGTTGGAAGTGGAGAAATTTATGTTGGTTTGAATAAATTATGTTGTAATGTTTTATTTTTGAACTTTGATCGTGTTGCATGTTAGAGTTTTGAAAATATATGTTTATGTTCAATAAATTGTGTTGAATCAATTTTAAAACGGAAAATTAAATATTGCAGATGGACCGACAATGAATGTACGGCGGCTGAGCCACATCAGCGTAGATTAATGGCCTAGTGCATGGAGTATTAAATGTAGGCGAAAAAGGTGAAAAGTTACATAGATAGACTAGAAATCGCGAGACGAATCTAATGAGCCTACTTAATCCATGATTTGCAACAGTAATGCTACAGTAACTATCCACTAATTATGAATTAATTGCCCTCTAATTACCGTCGTTAGATTCGTCTCGAGATTTCCAACCTATCCATATAACTTTCCACCTTTGTCATCTACATTTACTACTCCTAAATTGGTAAAATCAAAACCCGAAATCTTTTCACCGAAATCTTTTCGGGAACTAAACACGGCCTATAGTTCAATAAAGCCATAATCGCCCACCTCCTAGCTCCATCATCGCCACAAGCAAACTGAATAGAGTCGTTGGCTCGTTGCTGCTCTCTCTCTTCTTCCACCTGTTCATCCATGGCGATGTTCAACCGCAACCTCATCGGGAACAACGCCACGGCGGCCGGCGTGGGCGCGCGGCTTCTGCGGCAGGCCCGTGACGAGGACGTGTCGCCCCTGCTGCTCGTGGTCAGCTTCGTGACCTGCGTCATGGCCGTGCGCGCAGCCGCCGCCTCCCGGGCGACGGAGAGCGTGCTCCTCCCCTACCCCGTCTACCTCGGAGCCCTCGCGGGGGCCTTCGTCGGCGGGCTGGCCACCATGTGGGCGGCGGAATGGGTGGCCGGCAACGCCGCCCGCCGCTGTGCCGCCGGACGGGCCATCCTAGGCGCCTCCTTGGTGCCCATGGTTGTCGCCGTCGGCCTCGGCAACGACTACGACATCTTCTTCGATATCGTAGCGCTCTAGCTTAACTAAGGTTAGATCCACATGTTCCTCTTCCTCACTTCCTCTTATTCCTCTCTGGTGGTTGTTCATCTCGTCCTCCTCCTTCTTCATCGGTCCTTGTGCTTCTTACTTGGTTAGTTGCGCTTCTTGTTCCAGCTGCTTCTTCTTCTTCTTCTGCACCTGCTGGTGGTGGTGGTGCTTCTTCATCACCTGCTTGTGCTTTTTTTTCTTGCTTCTGCGGCTCTGCCGCTGCTGCTTAGTTGGAGTGGTACTTGTCCAGTTGTCCTCCTCCTGCTTCTCCTCCACATAGTTGTTCTTTCTTCTTGATGCGTCTCTGTTGTCGTTCATGTCACCATACTGCTGCTTCTTCTCCTCCTTCACCTAGTAGTGATTTCTTATTGCTGCTTATATTAATTGATCATGTCATCCTCCTCCTCTTGCTCTTTCTCCCACCTCATCCACCCTTCTACAGGTCCTTGTCCCTCCTGTCTTTCCCCTCCTCCTCCTCTTGCTGCTGCTGGTGGTGGTGGTGGTTCTCCTTTCTTCACCTAGTTGTGCTTTCTTCTAGTTGCTACTGCTGCTGCAGCCGCCGCCGCCGCTGTTCATGACGTCCTCCCGTGTGTCGCTCCATCTCCCTTCTTGTCCTTGTCCATGCCCACTTCCTTTTCTTCTCCCCTCTTCTGACTAGTCCTCTACCTATGTTGAACTCTTCTGTCGTCTCGCCACACATGTTGTTCGTGGAATTTCTTTTCTCATGAAATATGAATCCGTCTAAACAAGTTCATGCATAATACATGTGAGGAAAGCTAAGAATAGTGTTTTCATTGCTACAACTACAAATGGTCCTAAGCATCTTATCTCTCTCTGTCATCAATTAGTTTTCTGTTGAATTCTCCATGGGTTACTAGCTAGATATACAATCTCTAGATGCCTTCAGAGTTCATATCGGTCAGCAGGCCGGCTTGTGCAGTAGCTGTGCCTGCTGATGCCGAGAACTCAGATCTCTTGATTGATACTATTTCTTGCACTACCGGCAAAGAATCTTTGCCGTGCGTCAGATCACGGGGCACACGGCAAAGAACGACACACGGCAAAGTTTTGATCATGAAAAAACGCAAAATAAAATAGCAAAACATTTTAGTATTATTTTAATGGGGGAAGGACCCCATCGGCCATTTCCTGGTGGGATTCGAACCTGCGCCCTCCCCTACGCGCGATAGCCTCCTCTACCACTGCACCACTCGAGTCTTTGCATCCATATCTCATTTTGATTCCCCTCATATTAAACTTTTCCGAATGTAAATTGCTTATTTGAGGCTCTAAATGATTTCAAATAAAAAAGTGATGAACTACAATGTTTCATAACTTTTCAAGGTCTACAACTTTCATTTTGGTCAAAAGTTCGTCCGAGGTCATTTACAAAATTTGAATTTTCAAATTTGAAAAATTCAAACTTAGTTTTCGTTGACAAGATGACTTCAAACAAAAAAATGGTCAACTACAAAGTTTCATAACTTGTCGATCTAGACAACTTCCATTTTGGTCAAAAGTTCATCCGAGGTTGTTTACAAAATTTGGATTTCAAATTAGAGAAATACAAACTAAGTTTTCGTTGACAAGCTGATTTCAAATAAAAAGTTGTGAACTACAAAGTTTCATAACTTTTTGATTTAGACAACTTTCATCTTGATCAAAAGTTTATACAACATACCGATAGTAAGATTGTTCACAAATCTTATACATCTCTCTTCTAGTTTTAGGAACTACTTATGAGAGGTGGAAGGATGGAGAGAGAGATCTCTGGACATTGGTGGTATTTTTGCTGCGGTGGACAGACAAGGTTCAATGAGATAAGGCTGTTTAGTTATACAGCTCGTTATATATCAAGTATCCTTGGATTTCACTTTTCTCTTCAGCTTTTGAGATATAACACTGGACTTTATTGTCAATAAATGATGAATCCAGGGGGAGTACAGAGTACATATCTACCCTAATTCATCAATTGTGTGTTGGATATGTTTGAACTTATGGTGCTGCATTTGGTAAATGTGCCTTTTATCACATGAAATAAGTTGAGGGAATGATAGCTGTATGGTGAGGTACTGAGGTTGGCAAGGGAAACCTGAGGTTTTCCATTATTCTTCAAAAGCTTAATTCTTGCTGTGATGAACCCGTTCCTGGAGATACCTTTTCTCATCATTTAGCTTTAATGTTGTTCTTGATTCTATGTAGTATAATATCTAACATTATTTATTCACAATATATGCACAGTTAGCATTCTGCAGTACGTGGGTAGGGATATTATTGGTCTTATGTTATTTTCTGGGAGACCGTACCTAGCTTGTGTCGCATGTGTCATTAGCATATGCATTCTCTAGTTCGGATTGTGTGAGTGGTGGTTTTGTGAAGTTTATGCTAGTTTTAGTCGAAACTTCGATCATGCGCAAGCGCAACCGCAAAGGCTGGAAGCTTTAGGTCCATTCTTTTAATTTGTCTCTTTGACATGTCTTTCTTTAGCAAACTGAACATCATTCTTCGTTTTGCGTTACACAAATTAATTATGAATATGGAATTGGGATGCAAGTTTCAACTTCAAACTTCAAAAAGTTCGATCAGATCTATCTTGGATTTTTTTTGTAAGATCGAAGTTTCACTCAGGGTTTTTTTTCCCGACCGGTCTGGCCAAACCGCCGCCCACCGGTAGCGGTTAGCCGGACCGGTTTGACCGGAAACCGGTAGAAACCGGACAAATTTAAAAATCAAATTAAATCCGCAGTTCAACCGGTTAGCCGGCCGGTTTGAGCGGTTAGCCGGCCGGTTTGAGCGGTTAGCCGGTCGGTTTGAGCGGTTTGACAAATTTTCGAATTTTAATTAAAAAATAAAAAATAAAAGAAAATTTCTAAAAAAATTTCTAAAAATAGTTTAAGGTGCGTAGAATCTAATGGTGTCAAAAAGAGAACATTTTTAAGAAGTTTAAGTAGCGGTTTAAGCGCATTAGAAGTTTAACGTGTTGATTTAGTAGGCTGTTTGAACTTCTAATACAAACAAAAAATACTAAATGAACTAATATTTGAAAAATTTTGACACCATTACAATCTACTCACCTTAAAGTATTTTTAAGAATTTTTTCTAATTTTTTAATTTTTTAAATTCAAATTTGAAAATTTTAAATTTGGCCGGTTGGAAACCGACCCGTACCGCTACCGGTCCGGACCGGTTTGACCGGTTACCGCGGTATCCGGACCGGTAACGGTCGGGATTTTTAACCCTGGTTTCACTAGCTACTTAAAATTGTCTAAGAAGCTGTTAATAAATAAACATTAGCAACTATTGAGTTGATACCTGAAAGCCAGCAAATTCATCTCGGTTTAAAGTTGAATTCCTGGGTCTAGAGTCATCTTTACAGTCTAAAGTTCGTGGAATTGTCTAAGAAGCTGTTAATTTATATTTTAGTTGAGAACTTCACAGTCTAAAGTATAATGTTTTGTAATTAACTAGAATTGTTTCGTAACTGCACAACAGGGAAAAAAATATAAATGTGAAAACGACATGCTAGGAAAGGATGTCCACTGCCTTACAGTTCCATGGGATTACTCATTTCGGTGCGTGTTTGTAGATATAATATATGTTTAATGCTTTACCAACCATTGTGACGCTATCCACCAGGGTTCAAATCATGGTGTTCGCACCTTTTCCTGAAATTTTCAGGAATTACCGGCGTTATGCGTTAAGTGGTAAGCGACGTTCCTGTCGACAACGAGGCGTCAATGGTGACTTCGGGAATCTTCAGATCTGTCGAGTGCTCAGTCCTTCGAAGGTGCTCATAGGAGTAGGGTTTGCGTACGTGTATTCATAGGTGTGGGTGTGCGTGTTGTGAGCGCCTGCGTTGTACTGTGTAATTCTAAAAAACGAAAAAAACGTATGTTACTTTTGATATGGACAAGAGCACCATGCACCAATGAAATATCAAGGCACAATTTCCACGAACACGCAACGCAACCGATATTATGTTTGGGCTGTCTTGCCGGCCGGTCCTGATTAAATGATGAAAAGATACTTTAGAAAGCTAAGTTTGATTAATATAATCGATCATGGAAAGCGTTGGCCAGTGCAACTGTGCAAGTGCAACACATGATCCAGAAAATTCACGGCTTGCTTTCTTCTTGGTGTGTGTGAACGGGTACGATCGAGTAGACTATAGAATACTAGTCCTATAATCATGGATATTGTCACGTAAGGAACTTGTGGATTCAATTCATGGACAAACATGTATTCTACCTATTGGCCATGCATATGGGGTAGAGTGGCAAAAATAAAGACAGATAAATAATTCACAAAGACGTTCTAATAAATTGCACCAAAAAGCTCGCGATTCTACGTACCATCCATTCAAAAAAGAAAAATCACAATGGCGACCCTTTCATTATACTACTACAAAAGAATAATGATACGTTCAGTTTTGCATGCATCTGAACATATATATACATAGTATAATTGAAACACCAAAAAAGCAGTTTTGTAGGGTGGGGAAGCAGGCAGACGAACTGATTGGTCATTAGGTGATGTGTCTGACCGAAAACTCGCCTGCGTTCTCTGTCCACTACAAGAAAAATGACCTTTGGTCCCTTGTCATTAGTACCGATTGTCTAAAACCCGGTACTAAAATGGTCACTGACTCATTTAGTACCGGTTTGTAACATTGGAAGCCTCAGAGACCCATTTAGTCCCGGTTTGTAACACAAACCGGTACTAAATGGCGCGTTTTAGTACCGGCTAGCGTTACAATCCGGTACTAAAATGGCATGCCACTTTAGTCCCGTCAGCACTTTCAAATATTTTTTTCCTTTTTTTGGGCGTAAAGTCGGCTGGTGTTAACCAGCCGGCACTAACCTGCACCGTTTAGTACCGGTTGTGGAACCGGTACTGGACGACGAGACACTTTAGTCTCGAAAGTTTAGTACCGGTTCCACAACCGGTACTAAACACGCCTTCCGACCCGGTACTAAAGCTCTTTCTCCACTAGTGGTCCCATCGGGAAAGTGACCCTGATTGCCGATCGGAATCACGTGATCTATAGGAAAGAATAATCGGAACTGAGTATATTTGATCGTTGCTCTTTTGCTTTTCTCGCGAAAGCTATAGTAATCTGCACCACGACCATTATTAGATCGCAAAAGATACTTTTAAGTCATCTATGCATCTAGAAGATGATTTGATCCTTTTGCTGTCTTAAAGAGAGTTTACCTTATTGCATTCAAAACAAATTAAATCAGGGATTCATTATTAAATGTATGTAGTATCAACTTGCCTTCTTGTATATATATTTCTTGAACTACGTACTAATTAAGTATCATGCATATAAATATATGAACTTCTCAAAATCAAGAAGACAAGAAATACACTTCTCAGGTGCCTATTTAAGCTAAATATACTTTAAAACCGCATCCTGAAATGGTATTGTTCTAGAGGTAGAGGAGTTAGACTATTCCTTATTTTTATTATACTCACTACGGGAAATCGCCTGTTCGCCGTGTGCCCACGGCTTTGCCGTGGGCCTCTTCGCGAGCACACGGCAAACAGCCTTGTTTGCCGTGTGCCTGCCCACGTGGCACATGGCGAAGCCGTGGCACACGGTGGCCCCAGGCAGACACACGGCAAACAGGAAGGCACACGGCAACGCCACCTCTTTGCCGTGTGCCTGCCACGTGACACACGGCAAAGATGTGACACACGGCAATCTGGCATGTTTGCCGTGTGCCTCACGGAGGCACACGGCAAACAGCCCAGACCAAACGGTCGTTGCCTCGGCCGTTAGCTTTGTCGTGCGCCCTGTTCAGGCACACGGCAAAGCCTTCCTGTTTGCCGTGTGCCCTTGCCACGTAGCACACGGCAAACAGGTGGCGCACTGCAATCTGGCTACAAAAAATTCGAATTTTGCCTCCAAAACTTTTTGCTTTGCCGTTGCCTCGGCCGTTGTCGTTGCCTCGGCAGGCACACGGCAAACAGCCCAGACCAAACGGCCGTTGCCTCGGCCGTTAGCTTTGCCGTGCGCCCTGTTCAGGCACACGGCAAAGCCTTCCTGTTTGCCGTGTGCCCTTGCCACGTAGCACACGGCAAACAGGTGGCGCACGGCAATCTGGCTGCAAAAAATTCGAATTTTGCCTCCAAAAATTTTTTGCTAACTTTTTATCTATGTATTATTCCATGTTAGTTTTGTGCATGTTTTCCGGTCTGTTTGCTATATTTAATCATTTTATATCATTATTTTTAATTTTGCCGATACGGCAAATTTGAACTGTAAGTGTTTCGAATAATGTAATGTAATGTTCGGAAAAATGTTATTCGGATTCTTAAGACTAATATGATGCCATGTCCATTAGATGGAATCAAATTTTGAATATATTGCTCGCTTACCGTGTGCCCGCATTTGGGCTCGGTTCGTTTAAAAATTTTATAAAATACAAAAAAGGTTAAAACATTATAAATTTTGGCGTGATGTCATGTTTTCATACGTAGATGCTATCGTAAAAAATGTAGAAGGTTTCGAGCAAGTTGACGCATTGCCTATTTACAAACCGGAGCTTCTCGGGAGAAGATCCTAAGAGTTTTGAATGAGACGTTGTGATTTGAAGCAACGTGACAATTCAAATTTTGTTTTACCACAAAAGTCATTTTTTATAGTCTTCATACACCTTAGACAGGTCCATGCCCAAATTTGGTTATTTTTTGAATCCGTTTGATATTTTTTAATTTTTTTCTGTTTAGGCAGAAAATGTTTGCCGTGTGCTTTCCCTAGAGGCACACGGCATAACTTGGTTGCCGTGTGTTGAAATCCAAAAAAATAAAAAAAACATGCTCGCCGTGTGCCCTGGATCTGGGCGTGTGTGCCCAGATGCAGGGCGCACGGCAAACAATTTTGAAATCCAAAAAAATAAAAAAAAGTTCGCCGTGTGCCCAGATCCAGGGCACACGGCGAACAATTTAGGAATCCAAAAAAATAAAAAAAACATGTTCGCCGTGTGCCCAGATCCAGGGCACACGGCGAAGCCCACGGCACTTAGCCGTTTCGGGCCGCCTCTCCCACACACAGCTCACACACAGACAGCTCACACACGCACGCACGTCGCGCCGTCGTCGCCGCCGCCGCCGTGCCTCCCCCAGCTCCGGCCATGCCTCCCCTACCCCCGCCGCCGCGCCGTGCCGCCGCGCCGCCGTGCCGCCACGCCGCCGCGCCGCCACTCCGCCGCGCCGCCGCGCCGGCTGCCGCCTCTCCGGCCCCCGCTCTGCCGCTTCCTGGCTGCCGCGCCGGCCGCCGCCTCCCCGGCCGCCCTCCCCGGCCGCTCCTCGGCCTCCCCGGCCGCCCTCCCCGGCCGCTCCACGACCTCACCGGCCAGCCGGTGAGTTTTTTATTTAGTTGCTTAGTTATAATTAGTTGTTTGAGTTAATTTAATTTAGTTATAATTAGTTGTTAATTTAGTTAGAAAAACTTAGATAGCATATATACTTAGTTATAATTATTTACTATTTTGGTTAGAAAAACTTAGTTAGCATATACTTAGTGATAATTATGTGCTGCCAAAATATTTACATTCATATTCAAATGCCATTGGTATGATCCTCAAGCTGAGAGACGTTCTCTGAAACTTGGGCTAGTCGAAATTCGACGGTCATCCGTGTACAAAGGAGATGATGTTTATATTGTGGCCCAACAGGCCACACAAGTCTATTATCTCTCATACCCATGCCAAACCGACCAACGTCTCCTGGGTTGGGATGTTGTGTACAAAGTATCGCCACGCGGCAAACTACCTGTCCCAAACAATGAAGATTACAACATTGACTCAAACACATATGTCGGAGAGTTTTATCAAGAAGATGGGCTAGAAGGGACATTTCAGATAGACTTGAGCGAAGCGATCGGAATGGAAGTAGATAATGAAAGAGTTGAGCAGGAGGATGCTGGAGATGTGATTCATAATGTGAAAGACTTAGAATTACTTGAGAAACTACGATTAGGCAACAACAACGATACTGACAACGAACCTCCTTTGGAGCACGGTGTTGAAGACATGGACACGCGTGATAGCGATGATGAGTCATGTGATCCAGCTAATGTGGATCATGATGACTATTTCTAATTCGTGTAAGATATGTGTATTAATAATGTATTATAAATCTATATTTTCTGAATTTATTTTTTAGTACTACTTGTTCTTACCTTTTGTCATTGCAGGTGATTGATCAAATATGGTGGGGGCGGCAGAGGTGTGATGAGGTCGCTCAACTCTCTCATTGGGAGGGGCAGCGGTTCGGCGTTGTCCTCCAAGGGGGCCAACAGGGAAAAAGGGAAGGGTTCAGCGAGTTCGTCGGCGGCTGAAGGTACTTACGCTTGGTCTTTTTAATTACAGTGGTCTTTCTAATACCTGTACTTACACAACTCTTTTTAATTACAGTGGAGAGACCGTGGAGGAGTACTCGCAGGAGGGCGTCCTCGCCTGTACCCTCTGAGCACAGCTCTAGTGCGGAGGACGACCGAGAGGAGGATGCGGAGCAGGAGGAGCCGGAGCAGGAGGGGGAGGAGGAGGCGGACCAGGAGGGGGAGGGAGAGGAGGAGGAGCAGGAGGGGGAGGAGGGGGCGGAGGGAGGCGACTCACCTAAAGTTTGGTTGCGAGGCTCGTCTTCCCTCCCGAGACGACCCATACCTATGGCTCAACGGCCGGTTATTGCACCCGACCCTCCCAGGTAATTAACTTGACATGTTCTTACTAATGTTTGTTCTAATGTTTTCATGGATAATTAAAACTAATTAATTTGTCTTTCTTTACCTTTGGCAGGGGCTTTGAGATTGTGGAGCCAGGCGTTCACTCTCGCCTTCCCAACGGCATTCTGGGCCAGCTTTGCAGGTTGCACTACCCTGGCGTCATACAGAAAGGGGGCCGAGAGCAGCCGGCGTGGTCGTGGGAGGACTACGCGACCACCCAGGACTTGTAACTAGATGAGAATGGGCAGCAGTTTGGGAGCAAGGTGCGACGGGTTGTGCTCGAGCTGTTTGTAAGTATTCTTCGTGTTACATCGCATTCATCAATTATTTTTGAAATTACTAATACATCATGTGATTTGTGCAGGAATTCTACAAGCCGCTGGATGGAACGTTGAACCAGGCGATCGAGGTGGCTGACACGGCCTGCCGCAAGCTGGTGGCCGATATGTGGTATGAGACGAAGCTGTGTGCCATCATACAGTGGTGGGCTCACCATGCACCTAAACGCGAGAGGCGGAGCGTGCCGAAAGTGGAGGCGAGAAGAATGATGCTGTCGAAGGAACAATTTCTAAAGGTAAATGTTCAACATTTAATTGCTTTGATCAATTATCCGTGCCTCCGTAGTGCCTTGATGGCGTACTTGATGGCGTGCAGGTGCCTCCGTGGTGGCTAGCTAACAATGATCGGTGCTGGGGTATGGTGGTCGACAAGTGGTTCACGGAGGGTTTCACGGAGAAGAGTGAGGGTGGTCGAGTGCGGCGAGAGATGATGGGAGGATCATCACACCACCAAGGCAGCAACAACCTCAAGGGATACAGAAAAAAATGGGTACATGTATTTATTTATTTATTCCAACGCTAAATTCTGCAAAATTTCTAATGAATCTGCCTTTTCCCGCAGTCGAAGGCACATGGCCAAGAAATCAGCATCCTCGGGGCTTATGCTTGCTCAAAAAATGGGAAGGTGACCTCCGATGTCACGTACAACCCGGATGACCCCCCCTCGGCATACAGCAACTCCTCTGTCCACAGCCGCCTGAGTGACTACACCGAGATGGCAAAGGCGGTGAGGGGGCCGGATTTCGATCCACACACGGAGCCCATTGATGGAGAAACCATCATGAGGATGGGAGGAGACAATAAGCATGGGCGGTACTTTATGGCTGGCAGCGTGATCGACACGGCTAGTACTCCCACTCTCTCGTAACTTCGTGCTCGGCAAACCGACTCCACACCGCCTATACGACCGAGGCGAAGCGCCGTACAGATAGACATGGAGCAATTCAAGGTTATTTCTGTTGCACTCGTCGTTCAAGCGCTTTACACACGTTAGCTTCGTATTCTAACCCATGCATCATATTTTGTAGGCCCAGATGGAGGCGCAGGTACAGGCGACGGTCCAGGAGCAGTTGCGGGCCCAGACAGAAAGGATTGAGCAGGAAAATGCAAGGAGATGGGAGGCCTATGCTCAGTACATGCAGTCCTTGGGCTATTCGCAGCCACCGCTGTCACCGTTCGGTCCACCACCTGGAGCTCGTGTCGGTACTCCGACTCCTGTCAGTGACTTCATAGCCGTTTACTTTCATTTGTTATAGTGACTTAGCACTTTCCAAACTCAGCATACAAAGTATAAAGACTTAGTATAGAAACCAATGACTTAGTAAAATCACTTAGCTTAACACATTCAATATCTTCAACTTTGGACAGCCTCCATCGGCGGCATCCAATGAAGGGCCAATCAATCCAGATATGTCGCCTCCATGGCCGTCTCCGCAGGGGATGCAGGCACGCTCGTGGCACGGGCCGCCGACTCAGCCGTGGCAGGGGGCGCCGTGTCAGCTTTCTCCGTCGTTGTCATGTCAGCTTCCGCCGTCGTCGTCGCAGGTGCCGCCGCCCTGGGCTTGGGGTATGCAGCCTCCGCCTCCGACTCAACCGCCGGCGGACGAGTGAGCGGTATGTATCATGTGGTTTCTATGCCGTGTGCTTTGTATGAACTTGTTCTGGACTATGGACGTTGTATCAACTTGTTTATGAACTTTGGAGTCATATAGACTCGTATGGACTGTATATGAACTTGTTTATGGACTTTGTATGAATTTCTGTGGCCGTGTTATGGCTTATGGTGTTTGTGAGCTGGTGAAGCAATATTTGATTGTCTGTGATGCATATAAACTGCCTGGGATGTTAATTGTAATGTATATGAACTGCATGTGATTGTTTTTGTTGTTTGGGGACATTTAAAAGCAAAAACAGCAAAAATTTGGGCAGGGGGAAGGATGTTTGCCGTGTGCAAAGGCTGGCACACGGCAAACATCCAGTGTTTGCCGTGTGCCATGATCACGGCACACGGCAAACAGCCTTCCCCCACCCAAATTAAAAATAAAATGAGCCGCGGACCGTCCGTCACTTGTGAGGCGAACAGTCCGCGAATGGCAGACGGTCCGCCAATTCCTGACGGACCGTCTGGCCAATATGTTGTTTGCCGTGTGCAAAGATCACGGCACACGGCAAATAGCCTGTGTTTGCCGTGTGCCGGCCACGTGGCACACGGCAAACTGCCTGTGTTTGCCATGTGCCGGCCACGTGGCACACGGCAAACAGCCGTTTTCCAGGTGTCCACCGTCAGTTACTTTATTTTGCCGTGTGACCCAGACGACACACGGCAAAGACAGGTGGCACACGGCAAACATCTTTGCCGTGTGACCATGATCTGGCACACGGCAAACAGTGCCGTTTTGCACACGGCAAAGCCTTTTGTACACGGCAAACATTTTTGCCGTGTGCCTTTCAGGCTTCGCCGTGTGCCCTTGACACACGGCAAACCGTGTGTGTTCCCGTAGTGACTACAAAACTGGTTATATACATAAACCATCTCCACAATATGGGAGGGCGAGAACCACAAGAGATTATGCGCCGAGTGCTCCAACCTTGTCGCTTTAGTTGTTTTTGTCTCTTTGTTACCCCGGCCTTTTGGCTTAGCAGTTCTGGCAGTTGCCTTTGTTGATTGCTTTTGTTTTTTTGTTTTTTCTTGGGTAGGATGGGGCCCAGTTGTGGTTTTTTTTCTTTTCTTTTTTCCCATCTAATAAAAATTACGACAGAATATATCTTGCCATTTCATGCAAAAAATATATATATATACCATCTGTCTGTAAATCAATAAAATTGGCTAGTTCGTTCAAAGTCAGATCTGAATGCATGATCACGTGATGACATGATCCTCAAAGGCTCAAACACACAACCCGTTTGTGATGTGATGAAAGATGGCAAAATCATAGTACTATGGGCTAACACAGCACGCACGAATTTGATAAATTCAGAACATGTGCTACAACACCTATTCAAGTTTGAGTGTTGCACTTCAGTATTATTGCAGCTACCGCAGGAAATTAATTAAGCACTTCAACAGTTGCTAGCGGTGTACAACGCACGGTAGTAAAAAGCACAACATGGCCACTGACAAGTTACTAGGCGCTTGGGGAAAAAAAAAGAAAACGCATTCAGAAAGCTTTCATACGTTGGAGCAAAGATACCAGATCTACCTCATGCAAGAATGCCCTTGCATCGCGAGAGTCTGGGCTACCGCCCTTCCAGAGCAACTCGGCTTTCTTGGTCCCAAGGTTGAGCTGGACGAGCCCAATCTCCTGCATCCAGAAGAGCACGGTGCCGCTCCTCTCCCCAAACACATCGAACCGGATCGGCTGGTACGCGTCCACAGCAGCGGCGAGCTGCAGCTCCCTGCCCATCTCCCTCCTGCGGATCACCACCTCCCGACTCCAGCTGCTGCTACTTGACCCCTCGTCCGGCAGCAGCGTCCACACCGATATCACAAATTTCTCCGCGACAACTAGGCTCAGCCTCTTCCCTTCCGCGGTGGCAGCCAGCATGAGATTGTGGGCAGGGCAGCTCATCGCGTAACTGCCCCCTAAGCTTGCAACCACCTCTTGAGGCAGCTGGATCACCGTGGCCTGTGCTGCTTCGGCGTGGAGGGCAAGGATGACCCTGGGCTGGCCCCTACTATTGTTGCAGAGCCAGTGGACGCGGCGCCCGATGACAGCCGGGGCAGTAGATGTGGCCTCCGCGAGCTGCTCGTCCTGGGGCAGAATATGAATCCTCCGGGCAGCACCCCACCCGGCTGCCTGCGACGAGAAGATCTGGGTCTCCCTTTGCTGCGGGTCCATGCCTCTGTGCCTGTACATGACAAGCAGCTCCAAGGAGCTTCCGCAGCCGCCGGTGGAGAGCAAGGCGGGGCGGTAGACGTCAGCCCTAATAGCTCTGCTGGGAGCCAGAAGCAGCTCCATTGGAGGGAGGGGTGTGGCGTGGCCGGTGACGGCGTTGCAGACGAGCAGCTCGACGAAGCCTCGGCGTTCGTGGTCCGGATCCCGGCGGAGGACGAGGAGCGCCTCGCGGGAGGACGCCGGGTTGAATGACCGCAGGAGGTTGGCGTCGAAGCGGAGGCTGCCGCCGGCCGGCTTATTGGCGACGACGAGGTTGGAGCGGCTGCCTATGCCGGCGCGCACGCGCAGCCGGTACGCCACCGACGTGACGAGATCCGGGTCGAAGCCGCCGGTGGCCGCCGCGCGGAGGCCGAGGCGGCGGCGGAAGCCCGGATCGAGGATCGCGCGGCGGAGGGGCTTGGAGACCGCAGCGCAGCGGACGACGGTGGTGACATCGTCGGAGCGAGCGATGACCTCGAGCAGGGCATCCGCGGGAAGGGTCGGCGGCTGATCCATCATCGATCTGTGTGGGCGAGTGATTCCAGCTCAGGTGATTCAATTCGACGGAGGATCGATTTGGCATGGCGGGGTTGGCTTACCTCTTTGCTCCAAAGCTCATGCTCATCTATCAGCTCCCGGACGGAGCACACGGCATCGTCCTGCTGATCAAGCCCGCCGTCACCGATGGTAGGGTCTCCTCGGTGCGACCAGGACACGGACGACCGCCGCAGACGGCGGAGCTGCGAGGGAGAGGGGATAGGGTCTGGCCGTCTAGGAATGGGGAATTCCACCTCGGAGATGACGTGAGAGAGAGAGAGGCGAAGTTTCCAGTGCGCTGCAATAACGGGCCACCTATTGGCCGACTACAACAAACAAGCATGGCCACAACATGGTGCAAAGTTCTTTTTTTTTCCATTCATCTGATTTTTATCTAAAAATTTGAAAATCTACCTCAATCTATTTTTGGCTGTATACATTCACAAAGTGAATGTAGTAGGCCAGATTGTATCTCTAATCTAAAAATCTGATTTTTATCTATTTTCTATTTTGTAACGAACTAGCTAGTATACTTAGATGGCCCGCTCAATTTGCACAAGTAGCTAGTTTTTTTTATATTAATATTTGGACTCTTCTTTACATGAAAATGATTTTGCTCATATGATTTCGTTTTTATTTATCATTATTTTGTCAAAAACATAGCCCAAACCAAGATATCATATTATCTATATAACTTATATAATTGGTCCCCACTAAAGATTTCTCTCATCTCTCATGAAGCCACATCATCACCTCCCACTAAGATGCACTAAAACCCCACTAAGATGTATTAATTGATATTTCTCTCATGTGCACCTCTCAAAACAAGTTCTAAATCTCAACTTAGAGCACACGATCTAATCTCATATCACATCCCAACCCATAGAATAGAGAAAATCTCGACTAGTCTTACTGATCATTGATCGATAAGACAAGCTTGTACTCATATTCATCCTACGTAATACAAGATCAGCAACAGGACGTAGGGTATTACGCATAATTGGCGGCCCGATCCTATATAAATCTCGTGTCACATAATCGTCGAGTTCCTGATTCTACTGTCACTTCACCAAATCTCTACTACCTAGGGATACCCCTCGGTGGGATTGCCGGTAAAACACCGACAGAGACAGGCCGGCGGCAGGAGAAGGGGAGCCGAGACGGCAACGGGAAGAGGGGAGGCAGGCCGACGGCAGGAGAAGGGGAGACGACCACCGGCAGAGCAGGAAACGGGCCGGCGACGGAGAGGAGGATGCGGGGACGACGCCAGGCGGTGCGGCGGTCGTCGGCGGCCGAACGAAGGGAGCGCGGGGTGAGGCTCGACGGCGGCGCGGCGGACGGCAACGGCGCGGGCGACGGCGGCGCTGGCGAGGCGCGGGGTCAGAGGCCCACGGCGGCGCGGGGGTAGAGGAAGAGAGGAGGTGGAAGGTCCCATGTGCATGCAGTCGGTGAGTCGAGTCGGTGAGTCGATCGGTCGCTGGGTGAAGGTTCAGAACAAGGGGAGATAAAAAAAATAAAAAACAAGGATATTGTGGATATTTCATCATTTGGATCCATTGAAGGAGATGTTTTGCCAAACGTTTTTTCAACCACACCAGCCAGAGTTGAAATAAGCTGCTTCACCAACACAGCTGGAGCCAGCGTCGTTTCAGCCGGAGCTGGAGCCGTGCCAAAGGAGGCCTTGATTTCAGGACAACGATGACACCGGCAAGGGCAGCAACCGGCGTGAAGCTTAGGTCATCGGCGCGGCGGGGCGCCAAAGCTTCACCAGGCAGCCTCCCAGCGCGGCCTGCTCGGCCTTGCCGCTGCCTCCACCGCAATCACTTGGCCATGCGCGAGCCGCCGCCGTGCCTTGAGAGGAAGGCCTACTTGTCGCCCGCCTGTCGGGTACGTTCTTTGCAGGGGTGGGCGGGTGGCCCAGGTGACTTCGCTGCTCTACCGAGCGCCTTCAGCCGCCATGGCTGTCGGCGTACCAGAGCTTAGGCTCGATTTGGTTTGATCGGATCATTGGAGTGTTCAGCATTTCAGCGTGCCTCTCTGATGCCGTCAGCTGTGTGTTTCAGTCAGCAGTGTCAGTGTGGTTCCATGTGTGTGACTGTGTGTGCGCGCGCGCGTTTGCCTTTTCAGTTGGGCCTCCGTCGTTCGTTCGTTCGTGCGTGTGGGAACTGATTGTTTGATGTCATGGTTTTTACCTCGGATAAATAAAATTGCTGCTTCAAATCGAGAGTTAAGTGTTTCACCTATCTATCATGTTGCTCTAAAAGTACTGTAAAATCTACAAATGACTGTTTGCTGGCGCCATCATATTGCCGCTGTAAGCAAAATACTGTATCAGCATTTGCATATTCCAAAATTATGCAATGCTGTTGGAACCATAAACGGACACTTACCAAATTTGTGGAAAGAATCGGCTTGGGAAGATGCTGAGGTACAAAGTAGTCATAGTTCTGAGCAAACAGGTTTCAGAAAGAAAATTTCTGACCAAACATAATGCAATACCAATTTAGCAGCCCATTAACCCTATGTAAATGTGTCTTCAGGGGAAAAAAAACTGACCTTTGTACATGTGGGCAGAGAACAACCCGCCTGCAATGCGGATTAAATTATTACACCAGTAGAACCATTGTAGTAGCATCTTTTGATTCCAGGATGGCTACATTTGCATTAAAGTATGACACAACCAAGCATTCCCTTTTTCTGTAAAATGTAGTCATCCTGAAGAACCATACCGGTTGCACGTGTTCCATGAAATAGCCATATATGCTCAGAGTCTAATAAGCACCATCTAAACCTTCCTTAAAAAAAACACTATCTAAACCAGTGCAATCATACCTTATCAGAGTTGCCCTGATGCACAGGCAACAGATTTCTTGCATTCACCTAGCAATTATAGAGCAGTTCAGCTTCAGTGCTTCAACATGCATTTTGAACAATAATAGACATTACAGCTTAGTTTCATCATTGCAATCATAGCTTCCTTGAATCAGCGATGTTCAGGCCCCTTTATTTTGTTCGGCTACAAATATCATAACAAAATGCTATTCAGCTTCAGGAGTTCCTACATATGTAACAATAAAAGGCATTGCAAGTCAATTTCACCAGAGTTGTTTGAATTTCTTGTTGAAGACTTTACAGCTCTATGCAATGTCTTGATCACTATGCAGCAATTAATTTTGCCTACATCAGAGTACAAATTTTGCCTGGGAATGTATTCATTTTCTTAGGAATAATGGAAACAAGACTTCAGTGAAAAGTTGATGAACAATCATGTCCAAACAGGAACAAGAAGGATTTCACTACTGTAACTGAACATGGTGCTGTTCAATATATTCACCTGGCTTAAGGAAAATTTCTTCTAAGGAAATAACTCCTAGAAATGCCAGAATGATATAGATATAAGTATTCAGCAGGAGAAAGCAACTCTGTCTGTAAGCTGTGCTAACATGCAGCAAAGCAAAAGGCAAAATGATCAATGAAACATGCAATTATGCAAATGAAAATGCCTGCTATCATTATCTATTTTAACTCTTTAGGGTGATGGCAACACATGCAATGTGCCTGCTTGAAGAAGCCAGCAGCAAAGCATGAGGAATTGCCTGCGTCCTGCGCTGCCGCCTGTAACCTCTATACACTACCAATGCAACCACTTCGCTATTGGCATCCCCAGGGATCCTGCGCTTCACCACCACTGCCGACTAGTCAGGGTCCTGGGTTTAAACTTTTGAGTGTCGAACACCAATGTGCAGAGAGAACAACTGTTCAACATGAAAGTGGAGAAATGATTCAAGTCAACATCTGATTGACAAGTAAGGCCAACATGATACAATGCAAATGTAAAAAGACATTCAAAAACTTTTCAAGCTATTCAGCAAGTCCTGATGTCAGGCTTGCAGTACAGCAACAGGTAACACATCTTCAGGGTAACCACATTTCACAGTGACACTAACAGAAGGTGGTTATGTAGGTTGTACCATATACATTTCACTTAAGCAGTTTAAGTTGCACTCCTGAAGTCAGAAGTCGAGTCCCGCCACATCTATATATGCAGTACAATAAGACACATCACCCTAACTGTTCTTTTCATGTGATAACTGCAAAGTTTAAACCCAGGACCCTAACAGGTCCCTTTGCAGTTATCACCATGGACAACTGCCAATAAGCGTGAGTTGAGTCACCATTCACCTAAAACATAAAATGGATTTGAACATTTGAAGATGTTAACATTAGATTATAGAGGGCACAACACCAGCACAAGCGGCAGCATAAAAATCTGCAAGCCCAGGAAGAGAGTCCTTGTGAAAGTCGATGAACCTCAATTTGAAAGCCTTCTCTCCAAATGTAGCAAATGTGTAAAAGCTCATATTGCTATTTAGCAATCCCTTTTCATGCAAAACCTTCATGACATAATGCCGAGGTATCATACGCTTCTCAAGGCTTAATGCAAACAGGACGGGCCTTTCAACAATGTACAGCGGCTTCAAGCCAACCTCATCGATCAGGAACACAATCTTGCGGTGAAGACACTCCTCAGGTATTCCTAGAATGCTTGGCATCTTGGACACTGCTGTGGCAACTTCACTTTTGTAGCAACCAAAAGTACTATTCAAATATTTGAGCCTGGCAGCAACATTCTCTTTACTGTTATTTGCGACTGACACCGCCTGCCAGAACATTCTCGAGCCACGAGGCACCCCAAGCTCTTCTGCACGCAGCACCAACTCCTTGACGTGCTCTAGTCTGGAGGTAAGCAACCTCGGTCTGGCCGAGCACAGTTGGGCAATATCTCGAACACTTAAGCCGCACTGATGAAGAAGCGCGATGTTTGGCTTGACCACCCTTTCAAGATCCGACAGTAGGATGTAGTTGCACTTGCGATTCTTCATGACGACGATGAGCTTTTCAAATGAGCCGTAAAAGGAGATGAAGAACTCGAGCCTTGGAACAACGTCGCAGCTGCGGAGAGTTCGTGAGTTGACCAGGAGGAAGCAAACGATTTGGGGAGCGGACAGACCGAGGCGGTCACGGAAATCGAGGAGGCGGGGTTCGATGTTCTTGGACGATGCACGGAGGAGCAGCGGGTCCGCGGCGACGACGGCGGCGATGTCGGCGCGGGAGAGGCCGACGCCAGAGAGCAGGGCGAGGACGGCGCGAGGGTTGGAGGCGGATTTGAGGCGGGACCAGGAGAGATCCTCGAATGCCTTCTTCTTTGGCTTGGACGATTCATCGAACGCCTTGCGAGCCGTCTTGCGGGCTTGCGCTGGGGCGAGGCCGCAGGCAGTGACGAGGAACTCCTCGAGGGAGAATGGGGCGGGGGAGGTGGCGAGGGGGCGGGGGAGATGGTATAGAGGGGAGGGATTCGGGGTGGCTGCGCGGAGGAAAGGGAGGAGGTGCCGTCGGAGGAGGAGCATAGCGACGGCGGCGGAGGGGCAAGCGGCGATGCGCCGGTTGAGGAGGAAGATGACTGGTCCCTGTCGCTGCAGAAGCGGCCGAGGCGAGCGATTCTGATTTACAGTACTATTTTTCCTATTTTCCGAATTTTTTATTTGCTTTTCCATTTTTCAGGCACCTGGAATGACTAAAATGTCCTCTCTCAAATTGAACCAACAATCTAAGGTTCATTGCAGTATTCACATATCCTGAACAGGACGACCTAGGCATTAGTGGCAGCTTCAATATGTTGGTACCATATAATACGAGTATCGGTTTGTTTCCAGGTTGATTTATACTCCGTACTTAGTATAGTTAATATTGACAAAATTGATTTTCGGGCACCCAAAGACCGTGACTTAAAAGAAATAGAAAAATGTTTCAGTACTACAACAAAAAATGTTTCAGTACACTTCGATAGCAGTTAGCACCGAAAGATTGCAATGTTTGGTGTTTTAGCACTCTGTCAGTTATCTTTGGCCCAAAATAACCCATTAACCCCCCTCCCTCGCCCTCCTGTCTGCAACATCAGTCTCTCAATGCTACTCTTTTGGAAACCAAGAGACCAACAAGTAATCCATTGTGAACTAGTAATTTTATGATCTGATTCGTAGTTGTGCTACTATAATGCTATCTCTGATAACAAATGCTAGATAGTCACATATTATCAGAGCAGAATTAAGGGCCATCTTAAATAGTTAAAGCAATGCAATCGTACCTTTTGTTTAATCAGTGTCATTCTGACATTTTGGCAAATGATTTATTCAGGTATGAGGTAGTTATGGATACAAACTACAACTTAATTCCACTGGGGCCAATATACCTTCTTTACAACAGCCGCAGCCAGTTTCAGACACCAGATTTACCTTATTCGGATAGTGAAAGATAGCAGAAAATCGTAATACAGTTCCTAGCGAGTTACCCAAATTTCTTGCTATAGTACATGCAAAACTTTCATTGCTGCAGGACTGAATCAATAAACAAAGATCAGATAATAAGATTTCCCTAGATCAGAGCTTCGAGTGTAACCAACTAACCATTACCAAGGGCATGAGTGCATGGCAACAAATTTCAAGTGAAAAAATTGTGGAATAACAATGTTTAAACAGGGAAAACTTTAGGTTAATTACTGTGAAATCTCAATATATATATGTTCAATGACCTGTCAAAAGCAATTTTTTTTAAAAAAAAACAATCATAATTACCGTGACACCGCTAAACATGCGGCGTTGAGTAGTAAACTGTTCACTATTCACCTCAAATGTGGATCGAAGCTCTAAGAAAAATTCCCAAAGTTAATGTCCAGAATCTGGTCAGCTGCCTGCTGTGAGGTTAATCAGAGCAACCAAGGAACTAGCTGTATTTGTGACTATTCATCCAACCTCTAGTAACCAATATGTTCTAACACCTCAAGAATAATCTGAATTTCCTAGATACCGACCCCATAGCAACTGAATGAACCAGCAGCGGCAACATACAAACGAATGCAATCCTGCAAAGCAAAATAAATCATAAGAATGAGGCCACAATTACAAAGCCAACAGACACATAAAAATAAATAATATCCCCTGACCTGCTTCAACGATAGAATGGTCACTCCGATAGTCAACGGAAGCTAACAACACGGATGGAAAGCGCGAAGAAAATAGACCCGTTTCTAAGACATCCAAGCAGTAAACAAGCAACTATGTCTGCGAAGCAACTGAATCAGATGTTACCTCTGAGTTGCCGGCATCCTGAGCTCCCGGATTCCCCTCTCTCGTCATGGTCCTCGCACCCGCACCCACATCCCCGCGTCCGCGTCCTCCAGCCGCCAGCTCGTCCCTGCGGACTGCCCCTCCTCGATTCTTTAGGGCCCGTTCGGTTCTGCAGGATCGGCCCGTTCCTGGCCTTATTCTCGGGGAATGAATTGGACCGTTTTTTATTCCGGCCTGTAAGAAAAAGCTCGTTCGTTTCCACCGGAGCGAAAATTAAAACGGCCCGTAACCAATACCTCTCTTATTCATTGCAGCCGGAAACCAAACCCTACCAGATGAGTCCGGGATCGGTTTCCAGCGGCCGGCGGCGCGTGGAGAGAAGAGAAGGCGCGAGACGGCGACGCGAGAGAAGAGAATGCGCGAGACGCTGGCGCCGCGGCGCAGGGAGAGAAGAGAAGGCGCGCGACGGCGGCGCCGTAGCGCGGGGAGAGAAGAGAAGGCGCCGTTGGGGAGGAAGAGAAGCTGTGACTGAGACGCGCGACGGCGGAGCGGGGATGAGGTGACGATGTGGCGGCGCAACTCATCCCCAGCGACGACCCTATCCGCCGTCTTCTCACCATTAAGGTGTCGTCCTCTTCCTTCCCCTCTACTAGTAGTAGTGGTGGATCTTGGATTTGGGTAACTGCGGTGGATCTTGGATGGGGATGGGGCTCCGGGAGGACGTGGATGACCTGGCGCAGATGGTGGCCGGCTCCTTAAGGTTCATGGATGAAATTTTTTTGCCCTTCTTAACTAGCACACTAGGATCTCTTTACCATGGCCTTGCTGACAAGTATCGCTGTTTAGCAAAAAATCATAACTTGTTCATTAACTCCTCGTGTCTGGTACTCTGGTCTTTAGTTTTGCTGCTGCCTTCAATTTGTTTCAGACTATAAGCAACGATTTGGCATATGTGTCCCGCACTAACTTGAGTTTAGAAATCTCTTTTTTGAATTAAACTGAGATGGCAGTAATTAATTATGTGTCTCGCTTATCAATTTGGAGGTGCAAAAACTTGTCATTTCTAATATGATTCAGATTTTTTGTTTACTCTTCTTTGTCGATATTTTTTTAATGCAGTTTAATTTATTCCCTTTATTTTTGAGTGCAGAAACTAGAGTTGCATCGGTGGTCACCTTGATTTGTATCTTTACTGTCGTGGCTGGTTAAAAAACATGGCAAAGTTTCAGTGAAGGACTTGAGATGTAGTTTATAGTGACATTGTAGTTGCTCTAGTAGCAAATATTTACCTAAACCTTGATTTGTAGTTTGCGACGCGAGAGGAGTCGAGACGGTGGCGCGACGAGGAGCTAGCGGCCGCGAAGCGACGAGGCGACTAGCGCGAGGTAACATATGGGTTCTGTAGGGATGGCATCTTCCCTCTCCCATCCTCAACTACTGATGTAGTCAATAAGTTAGTTTTTACTTGATTTGTTCGATTCGAGCAGATTGTGTATCCAGGGCTTGTGTTTAGCAACTCGTGGTTGATACTATGGATTAGAAAGGTTGAACTTTGTAGTTGAGAATAGTAGGGAATTTGGTACACAACATCTAGCTGTATTCAGATGCTAGCTGTATTCAATTTGGATTGACTTGTTCAATTTGTGCAGTTAGCTTCAGTTCAATTTGGATTCAGATGTTACTTTTGTTTGTGCAGTTAGCTTCAGTTAGCTTCCAAATTTGTGCAGATGTATTCAGATGTTAACCACCAGCTGTATTCAGATGTTACTTTCCTTTGTGCAGTTAGCTTCAGTTCAATTTGGATTGACTTTCAATTTGTGCAGGGGTGTCAAGTACTTAAGTGACCTGTTCAATGGCTCCAGTTCAATGACCTGTGGTACCAACGATTATCAGCCCGTCTACAATTATGTCATAATAATTTGGTTGTGTCGATTAGTTTGGTTGTAACGGTCTATTTATCATCTGTCTAATAGCTAGCAGAGATATGTTGTGATTAGACCAGCAGTTGGATGCTGAGTAAAACATGAAAAATCTTCTGTCTAATAGCTAGTAGACATGTGTTCTCGAAGAACACATGTGCAGATTTGTGCAATTTTGGTCGGATTGCTAGCCTACCTGCAATTCAGTTTGAAGTATTCGGTTTGCTCTTCTGCTGGATTGAATCTATGCCTTGGTTGGATTGAGCTGTTCGTTTTGGTTGGATTGGCGGACTAAATCCTGGCTGGATTGAGTTGCATCGGTGGATTCACTAAGTCCAGGCCGCGAAGTAATCTGGGCGGGAATACAATACTCCCGAAACGAACGATGCCTAAAGGAGATTCGTTTTCAAAGTCACTGCATGCTCACCAAAAACACAAAGACCAGTTACTGCGCGTGCGCGAGCGGTTGCTGCGCTGCGGCCTGCGGGCGTTCCATCCGGATGAACTGAGAATGAAATCGATCAGAGAAACCAGCTGTTTGGTCCAACACGAATGAAATTCTGAGAAGGCATGGCTCGCCTTTGCCGCTTGCCCGATGGATCCCCACGAAAAAGGCGCGACAAGACTGGAAGGCCGCGACGATGCCCAGATGACGATGAGTCACCATCGGTGATTGGCAGCCCGGCCCACGGCGCCGTCTCGGCCCACCGCGCGGGCGTCCATCTTCTTCAACCTCCCGTCGCCTCACTCCGCGCAGCCGGCTCCCTCGCACCCGCGCCGCCTGCCTCCATCTCCGGCGGCGGGAGGATCTGCCACCGCCTTCCGCCGCCGCCTTAGCCCGGCTCCGCCGGGGAGCCCATCGTCGTCCCCCCGCCGCCTCCATCACCGACGGCCGGTGGCTCCACACCGCCCACAACCCGCCGCCGCACTAACCCAGCGACCATCCCCCGTCTCCTCCACCATCTCCGGCAGCTGGAGGCACGCCCCGGCCCGGCCCTGGCCCACCGGTTGTACACCCGCCGCCGCCGCGCCGCCCAACAACCCGCCCGCCTCCACCGCCAGGCCTGCATGCTCCCCCCACCCCTTTTCTAAGGCCGGTGGCCATGGACCTCCCCGACAACCTCAAAACCCGAAACCCCTAACCCTAGCAGCGGTGGCTTGCGGCGGTGACAGCAGCGTACGACGGCGAGCTGGAGGAAGAAGATGGTCGTAAAAATGGGCTTGACTGTGTTGTTGGGCCGTGTTGGGCCAAATTCGCCGCGGCCTCCGCGTGACTTTGATTTCCATCTCCATCCCTCCCGTCGCGTGGCCGCCTGCGCGCTCGCGTGGTCGTGTGACTGGACTCCACGGTGGGCTGCAGCGCATTCGACTAAGAAAAGGCCCATCGCCATGGCCCATAAATGTCGTACAAGCCACCGCTACTCTGATAGGCCTAAAGTGAATAGGAGGTTGTTAGCTATTGCTGTACTGCAAGCCTGATATCAGGATTTGCTGTTAGGAAAAAGTCCTTTCCATCCCCCCCTCAACTATTGCACGAGTCTGATTTTCCACCCTCCTCTTCAAAACCGGGTATTTGACACCCGATCTCTCGAATCCGTTCGTTTTACCCCTCGGCTGTTTTTACAGCGATTTTCGCTGACATGTCAGTGGGCCCCACATGCGCGCCTGGAGCCCGACCGCGACGCATGCACGGGTCCGGCATGCCGCAGGGCAGCGGCGCACCTCGGCGACCCATCCACGGGTCCGGCATGCCGAATCTGGATTGCGTCGCCAGCGGCGCGGCTCACAGCCCCTGTGGAGGGCCCGCGCACGACGGCAGCCCGCGAGCCGGCCGAGCCCACGTCTTGCCGGGCGCCGCCGTCCTATCTCACCGGAGCTACCCACACTCGGCTTCGCACGGAGCCCATGCTCTCGGTCGGAGCGAAGGAAGTCATGGCGGCGGGAGAGCTCATGGAGGGCAGCCGCAGAGGAGCTCGCGCCGGGGCGGCCGCCGCATCCGATGCCGCCTGCCCGGGCCGCACTAGCTGATTAGTGGGGCGGGGCAACTCGGACGCCGCGGATTTGAACTCGCCGACGCCGGATCCGCGCGTGGGCGGAGAAGAGCGGATGGGGGAGTGGCGGCACACCTGGGTGGAGAAGGAACGGTGGCGCGCAGGCGGAGGAGGAGAGGCGGTGCGCATGTCAGAGGAGGAGTGGCGGTGAGCGAGCGGAGGAGGGACAGCGCGCGGGCTGAAGGTCGTCTCACGACCGTGTCGGGCTCCTCCAGGCGGCGCTGCTGTTCTCCAAGGGTGGATGAGGGAGGGAAGAGAAAGGCACCTGACATGTAGGTCCCGCTGCCATGTCAGCGAAAACCGTCATGAACCGCCGAGAAGGTAAAACGAACATTGACTCGAGAGATCAGGGTGTCAAATATCCGGTTTTGAAGATAAGAGGGAAATTGAACTCGAGAAATAGTTGAGGGGGTAAAAGGACTTTTTCCTTGCTGTTACTGTGGTTTCCTAATGTTCTGATTTATTCTGCAATGCAGCCGGGGTTGTTTTTCTGTACCGACATGTACAAAGGTCAGCGCCGTTATTTTGACAGTTGGTGTTGTGGTGGAATTCAATCTTAAATAGAACGCTAGTAGGCTATGCCGATAATCTTGTAGACTGCTGAAGGTAATTAAGGATGATGACTAGTGCAATCCTTTTGCATTATGTTTAGAGTTTTCTCAGAACTACGACTAATCTGTAGCTAGAGCATCTTCACCGTCCGACTCTTTGAACATTTTCACAATTTTGCATTGAATGTAATACAGCATTGTGGAATATGTTGAAATGGTGACACAATGTTGTTATAAGTAGTGGTATGAACGTACTATGCTGCAGAATTCTTCTCTGCGGTGCCCTTTGACATAAACTTTGTCCCCTGCTAAGCTTGATGTTGTACATGATTTAACGGAAAGTACTAGGCATTTCTTACACTATGTTGGGTTGGGTAGTGAATGTATCGGTTCACAAGTATTCTTACACTATGTTGGGTTGGGTAGTGCTTCAGGTGTCAATCGATTCAGGGTTTAGGACAGACTCAACTCAGACTCAGAATACTATGATCTTTAAGACTGTAAGTGAATGCATCTTTCTGAAAACAAAGAGCATTCTTTGACGTGTTTATCTCTGCGATTCTTGCGATTCAACAGGGGAGGCTCTGAACCGTTCTGTTCCGACTTTCAATCTACGTAGAAGGGAAAGGGGCAGGAAGGTCATTAACACGGCCAGATGTGTGAAAATAAAACAAAATGGATTATCAAGTCCAAAATGGCATGAATGAAAACAAAGTTTTAACGTATCAAGTCCAAAATGGATTATCAAGTCCAAAATGGATTAGGGCTCGTTCGGTTTCATTGGAATGGTTCCATCCGGATTGAGATCAATATAGTATAAACTTTACGATACTTACAATGAGAGACCGGGATTTATTCCAGGTGAAGAACCAATTTACTCATGATATGGACAACAAAAGACCTGGATTGGTTCCCCACCTCTGGACTAGTGGATTAATTTCCGGTCTCTTCTTGTCCCTATCATGGGTAAATTGGTTCTTCACCTGGATTAAATTCTGGTCTCTCATTGTAAGTATCATAAAGTTTGTACTATATTCATCTCAATTCGGGTGGAACCATTCCAATGAAAGCGAACGAGCCCTTATCAAGTCCACCTCCATCTGGGTGCAAAGTTCAGTCGTCACTGACGGGTGGGCCCACCCCGTGGCCGTCCGTGGCGCGCACGAGCCACAACAACGGCCCAGCCCCGCGTCCGTTTTCGCGCCCGCTATATTACAACCCTCTAAGGCTGTCTGCACCGGGCACTGCATCCCGCACGGTACCCGCCACGTCGGCGTGCATGCCGTGCGAGATGCAGGTTTTGGCGCTGCAGCGGGGACCTGGGAAGGGCTCGGTACCTCCCAGGTCCGGCGCCCGAACGGCAGATACAGAGAGAGTGAAAGACAACCTGGGAGAGGCCACGTCGGCACGGGGCCCGCACACCGCGCGCGCGAGCAGCCACCAGGGAGAGAGGGGGGAAGGGGAGGAGGAGGAGAGGCGCGCTGGAGGAGGAGAGGGCGCCAGAGGAGGAGGAGGAGAGGCGCGCCGGAGTCGTCGATCCGCCGCCGTGGAGCGCCCACCAACGCCGGACCCGAGCAGCAGAGGAGGGCGAGGACTCCTCTGCTCCTGGATCCGCCGGCCATGGCGACAGCAGCGGCGGCGCGCGGCTGGAGCGCCCAAGCCGAGACGAGGCGAGAGACGGCGGCCGGAGCGCCGAGCCGAGCCGGACGCCGCTACTGGATCCGCGCGCGACGGGGAAGACGAGCTTGACGAGGAGGTGGAGGACGAGCTTGGCGCAGAGGTGGGGTGGCCGGCGCTGGAGAGGGGGAGCGACGCGCCGGCCGCCGGAGGCGCTCCTCGCCCGCGCCCGCGCTGGAGATGGACAGGAGGCGCTCCTCGACCTCCTCGCCCGCGCCGGCGCTCGTCGACCTCCTCTCCCGCGCCGGCGCTCCTCGACCTCCTCCGCGAGCTCCGCCGGCCGCCGCTCCTCTGCTCCGCCGGCCGTCGCTCCTCTGTTCCGCCGGCCGCTGAAGAAGGAGAAGTGGGGGAGAAATCGAGGAAGGGAGAGCGGCGGCGTGCGCGCCACCTTCTCGTCCACGCTGGGCCGCGCGAGCTCGGCCGGTGAGGGGAGACGGAGCGTCGGCGCCGCGCGGGCGGAGGAGCCGAGGCCGCGCTCCTCCACGCCCGTCGCGCCGTCTCAAGCTCCATCGCGCCGGAGCTGCGGCCGCCTCCGTCTCCCCGCGCTGGCCGCCATGGATCTGGGCGGCGGAGTTCCGGCCGGCAGAGGTAGCGGGAAGAGGGAGCAAGCAGAGGAGAAGGATCCAGAGAGGGGGCGGCGGAGGAAAAAGGGAGGAGGGGAAAAGGAGGGAGAAAGAAAAAGGAAAGGTGGGAGAGAGAAGATGGTAGTTGGAATGGTTGAATAAAATATAGTATAGGTGGTATAGAGTATGGGATATAAAGGTTGACGAGTGCGGAAGAAACGGATTTAGAGTAGAGAATCTCGCTGACCAGGACAGAATATTCTCTTTTACAGGATAGAGGAGAGAACGATCAGTGCGGACAGCCTAAGGGTGGAGCGGAGCCGCGGCCAGGGAGCGCTCCGAGGGCGTCCCGTGATGGCGCGCCGTTGGATCTTTCCCGGAGCACGTGGACGGTTGGTCGCGGCCTGAGTGTCACGGATGCGCCCTCCTCCGGGTCCGCCCTTCTCCCTGTGGACGCCTCTCTATCTGCTCCGCCGTACCTGGAGGTCGTGCGACGCGACGGCGCCCTCACCCCCTGGCCCGCAGCTTCCCCGCGGCATGGGTCGCTTCCTTCTCCCCAGATGGCCTCCTCTCTCCCTGCTTCGTCTCCTGCTCTGGTAGCTCCCCTTCCTCTTTGTGTGCTCCTCCCATCCTCTTCTTTCCGCTTCCTATTTCCTTCTTGGTCTTGCGTCGCTTTAGTAGCCGCCCTAATCGATCCGTTTCCCTTTCGATTTTGATGTGCAGAAATTCACTTTCTCTGTTTCTGTCGCACAAAAATGTCTGACCCAGAGAAATGTTTCTTTTCAAGTTAATGCGATAGTTGCGGTGTATGGAAAGCAGGGCTGCATTCCCAGATCCGCACATGCTCCTGCGGTGTATGGAAAGCAGGGCTGCATTCCCAGATCCGCACATGCTGCTGCAACCTCCAGCAGGTACACTGATCCAACACCAACATTGCACCATCCTCAACACGGCGACGGTAATGAGACAAACTTCGTTGTAGATCTTGGTGTCGGATTTGATCTTGGTGTCGGAAGCTTCAAGCTAAGCAACAGTCAACATTTTTTCTTGGTGTCGGATTTGATTTCGTCTGTTCCCCTTCCCGTTCGTCTTCCTGATTGCTTTTTTTTTCTGGATTTATTTGTGTGTCTGTTGAACCTTTCATCTTTTCCCCCTTTTTGAGTATTGCCGATGGATGAAACCCCTTTTTTTGTTGCAGGTGGCAATGGATCTCGAGTAGGGGCTGCCGGTCTTCGGTTTGTTCTATGTCTGTGGATCTCTCTCACGATTTTTTGGTTACAAGCTATTCCGAGCTCTCACCAAGTTGAAATCAGCCTGCTCCTTTCCGTTCAGGTATGATTTGGGTCCCCTTTCGTAGCCTACGCTCATCCATGAGTTATATCCTGATTTATTTCATCTTTCCCTTTTTCTTTTGTTCTTGAGTTCTCCAGAACAGAACCTGTGCATGCTTCTTATCTTTCTTTGTTACGTGCTGTATGTGAACGAGTTGGCTGTGAGAGTGAGCTATTTAATGTAGATCAATGAAGATAATTGTGTCGTTTGTGGTGTTGAAGTAGTGGTGTCAGACTAGACCAATGATGTATTTAGGATTTTCTGGGATTGCCACATTGTCGGATGTCTGCTAGAGTTTGAGTGCGCATGGTTACAGGTCGCTATTTTTGTTCAGACCATTTACGGTTCTGTTGTGATTGATTACACGCTATTATGACATGGTAGCTTCTAGGACTTTAGCCAGAGCAGCCGTGGAAACAATTGCAGCATCATTGTAGCAATTCGAGAACATTTGGCACTTTCACATGATCATTTTCTTGCCAGCCACTTTTCTTCCTTTTGCATCTGTATTTTCCATTTTTTCCCCCCTAGAACTGTTCCTATGGTGTGCTTTCCTTTTTTTCCCCTTCCGCTTTGCTTATTTGTTAAGGATGGATGTGACCTACTTTGGTTTTCCCTGCAGGTTGCCATGGATCTCGGGTAGAGGTCTATTGTTCTCCAATCTTTCTTTGGGTCTTCATCTTCGGGCTTGATTGAAGTTCCGCGACAGCTATTGGATTCCTGGTGATTTTTGGATACACAAACCTATGCTTCATAGCAAAACCTAGGTTACCGAAATTATTGCTGATCAGGTCTGATTTACCGTTCCTTCCGTAACCTAGAATCATTGTTGAGGCATATTCTGATCTGATTTCCTGTTTCTCTGTTTCCCTGTTGCTCTGTTTCCTTTTTATTTTGTTTTTTGGTTCTCCGTTAACAGAATGTTTCCTGTGCATGGGTCGTACCTATCTTTGTTGCGTGTTGTCTGCGAACGAGTTGCCTCTGTTAGTGCTAGCTGTTTTATGTTCGCCTGTATATTATCAGGTTTGGTTCTTCTTTTCCTGTCCTCTTATACAGATCCATATGTGTGTTGCCTGGTTATTATTGGATTTTTAGTTGTGCTATCTAGGTTAGATTTCTGCGAATATAGTGCACACATTTATGATTTTGCTTTAGCAATATGAGAGTTAAATATGGGCGCTGAAACTGTCAGTTGTATTCTTCTGTTGATGTTTTTCCCAGATTTTGTGTGCCTTCGCTGTGCAGATTGGAAACCCCTGATTAGCCTGTATCAATCTGAATCTTCCGTTGCTTTCAGCAATATGTGCACGGCCTCCTCCCTTCCTCTTTTTTGTAGCCTTGGTTTCCATCTAGATTTGCCTCTCATCTGATTTGATTTTCTGTACGCAGGCTGCGATGGGTCGTGGATGGGCTCTGTTTGTTGATTATTTTTGTTGTAGCTCATAGTGATTCCCTGATATTTAGGATTTCTGGTTTGGAGGTTAATTTCTGCAACCATCCTCGGCTCCTGCCATGCGTGTGATTGGAGGTTTGCCCCTCTTTTTCTTCTGTTATTTAGAAAGATCTGAGAACGGTTTCTTAACTGCTTATTTGTTTCTATTTTTATTCTTTCTTCTCTTTAATTTTATAGCTGATTGCTCTTAAAAGTGTGCTCTCCATGGATCATGTTAGCTGCCATTCATGATTTTCAAGTAGAAATATGAAAAAAGGGACACTGACAGTGCTGCTATGTAATTGGTTGTACCCTATGTCCGACTGTTTTCCTAGAATTTGGGTGGCAGCCATCTTTATTTGGTCATTTTAGGTTCTAAAAGAATAATTTTATTTGGAATTTTTGTTTATTCAAGGTTTATGGGCATCCTTTTTGGAGCAGGTGCTTATTGTCTTCTGTTATTTTTTTTAACAGATCGTCTGCTTTTGGTGTGCAGATTGGAACATCTGATTATTCTCTGTTAATTGTCTGCGATAATAGCTGCCTTATTTCTGTTTTGTGTCACTGCTTCGTTTGCCTCTCTGCTGCAGACTGTGATTCAACGTATTCATTTTATCTCTGTAATCTATGTGCATGAGATTTCTGAGGATGAGTCCATGTCCGTTGGGTTGAAGTGCATATCCCTTTTGATGACTTTGGTGTATTTAGCTGCACTAAGATTTTTTGGGACTGCCACGCCAGTGGTTGCTTACCCGCACTAGATTGTGCAATGCAGGCCATTATGTTTTTACATAGCATATATGGCTTTGATGTTTCTGATTATAGTTAATGGTGGAACGGTGCCATATAGAATATGCTATCATCATCTGCCATAGAAACTGTCTGCACTACTGCTCATATTTGTCGGTGTTTGATAAGCCAAGGTAGATACATTGGATGAGGCAGTAACCGTGCTACACTGCTATCCCTCTATTCTTTTCTTATTTTTTTGTGATCCATTTTGATATATCTCCATTCTGATTTTAAGAAGTGGCGTACCAAATCATACCGTATGTATGCAGTTCCGTCTGTCCGTTGGCACAGTCGACGCACGCGCAAAGTGTGCTGGCCAACACCCCAACAGCCGGAGTGGGTGTCAACATGGATAACGTCCATCAGCTTCTTGAGGAAATGACTCCAAGGTAAGATGCTCACCGATTTGTTATTTTTTCCAGATTTAGTTACTGATGTACACAAAGATCTCAGATCAGTTTACTCTGTTCATTTTCTATTTGTAGAGTGGAAATTCTTCATGAATCCTTTTGCACATCGCCATGGATTTGAGTTAGGAGCTATTTGGTGAGTCTGTTTTGGTTCTACAACTTTCACTGCTGTTTTCTGGTTCTCCTTTTACATCTTGGTTCACTATATCTTGGATTGCTCTGTACAAATTGTTGCAGCCCACCTGTTTCCATGATCTCCCTTGATCTGTTCAGCTGACATATGTTAAATAAGTATGCTAGCAGATCCCAATATTTATGTTTCAAATAATTTTCAATGTATGGCTTCATAGGTCGTATGGCATTGTAAAATTCAAGTATGGACAATGTTATGGACGTCATGTATTCATCTTCTACTGAAGTCACGGTGAGCTATTGGTGAAACCAATAAGCACATATGTTAGGTAAAATAACTGCTTTTCATCTGGAATTATATCTAATTATCTATGAGAATTCCTCAAAGATAATAACATTAGCTATTAAATAAGGGCATGTACAGCCCTGTCTTTATCCCCGTCTGTATGATGGATACTTTGCAGAAACCCCCTCGCATCATCCTACAGACGGGGCCTCCGTCGTCTGGCGAGACGACGCCCCGCTCCCGTTGCCCGAGGCGGAAGAGACACGAAGAGCAGCGTTGTAATGCGGCGACAACGGCACGCCGGATCCCGCGCGGACCGCGTGTGCGCATGCACCCCGCGGGGTAGAGGTGTGCTCGCGGGAGTTCTTGCACGCAAAATCCACCCCCGTCGGCCGGGCGAGCTCGAGCCCCGCCGCTGCCGGCTGGGCGAGCTTGATCCTCGGCGCCGCGGGGCGGGTGAGCTCGTGCCCCGCCGCAGGGAGGCTGTCGAGGGAGGGAGACGGGAGGACATCGAGGGGGTCGGGGAGGAGCATAGCTGGGGCCGGTCAGGCGAGCTCGAGACCCCCGTCGCCGGTGAGGAGGTCGTGCCCTGCCTTTGGATCTGGCACAAGTTCAATTTTTTGGCTGAAGCACAAGGTGAAAGGGGAAGAGAAGGACCGAGAGAGAAAGAGAGAGAAAGAGCACCAGCCATTGCCATGGTCCACGATGCGGGATGAAGCTGGAGAAATTCATGGACGGGGTTGGTCGAGCTCGACCTAGTGTCGTCGCCCTGCTGCAGCCCACTCCAACCACGTAGGCTGCCTCTCCACATCCAGCCGCGACGACCTCTCCTAGATCCCTTGCGCTCCATGCGTCTGCTGCTTTGGTCAGCTATGGAAGAGAGAGGAGCAGAGTAGACTCGTCCAGAGCAAAAGGACGAAGACGACTGGATGAGATCGAGAACCATCGGAGAGGATAAGCATAAAGGGATGTGAGGCACCGTAGCTGGATGGATTGACCCCATGACCATGGGTCCCACATGTAGGTGAGTCATATAGACAATATGGTCCATGTAATTACGTACAGACATGTTATTGATTTGATCTGGAATGGATTTGCAACCTTGCCTTGCGTGGTGAATGGCTAAACTCAACATGAAATAAATAAAAAATTATAATTATCCCTTCCAATAATATTGTATTTAATGCATATACATTCTTTGGAACAAACCACAAATAACATTCAAATATCAAATGCACATTTGATCATCTTTTCATGATTGATTTAAATAGCCATACAATGGTATACACAAATACATTTGTAGTTGATCTTAAGCTACATGCAAAACATTAAATAGGTTATAGACGGTCTGTCTATCTGTGGGTTGTATGAGTTGTCTATATATATGTCTGTATGCTGAAATCGAGGTTCTGCAGACGACCAACCGTCTGTGGGTTGTACATGCCCTAAGAAGTGTTTGGATCCATATGCGCCAACTGTAATTAAGACATTAGGGACATCATGTTTTCTCCATGCAATGTATTTCTATTTGTTAGGTTTGAAATTTTATCGTGATTCCTTTTTGTGCAAGATACACAGCCAGAAAACATAGGTAACCCAGACTAACTGCCAACACTCTCCTAATCAATAGCCGTACTGTGCTAATGTGATGAAAGTGTGAAAAACCAGTTAAATCAAACCTGTATGTTCAGTGTGGTTCATCCATTTTTTTCCACGTAGCCATTTCACTTACTTTGAAATTCAGCTATGTATTCTTAGATGGCATAGAATTTTGATTGGACATGTGCAGCCATTGATATTTTCAAGATCAGCCTATTCGTTGAATGGAAGCATTTATGTATGATGGTATTTAATTTTACACAAAAAAACGTGTATCCCACTTTTTAGATATAAACAGGTAAGCGTTACAGATGCATCACTCTGCAGGTTACGGAACTTTTCCTTCTTGACTTCTAAACACTATAGGCAAATAAAAAGATCTGCCACTCTATTGGTCTACCAAGCTTTCTTTTCACATTGCTTTGTATGGTTCCTAATTTCCAGACATATACCTCCTATGCCAATTGAATTTCTGCTGGCAAACTTACCCATTCATTGCATCTTTCTAATAGCAACCACAAGGTTGAGAAAGATTGCCAGATGGTTCTCCTTGATGTAATTTTGTGGTTCTGATGTATGATGTTTTGGTTTAAGCATAACTGCATAAAGTCTGTTGTTTTTACACTACGTGACAATCACTGCAAGACAGAGCCTTGGACTGGACGTTCTTATGAGTTATAATATATGCATTTTCCTTTTCTTTTTCCCAACAACTATATGTGCACCGATGTTACTAATGCAAGCGACGATATCCTAGACGATTGGTTACCTTCTTCCTATTGAATAGACGATATAAAATATAATATTTTGTTGCACTCTATGTTCTGATCGGCGAGTTTGACTGTCATTTAATGTTCCTCCACATTTTCAGGAGGATATCAAACAGTGATTAGGCAGTGGTCGAAGGAAAGCCTCATCTTAAACAGGTATACTCCTCTGTACATTCAATTTGAAAATGATCAAATTGGAGCTATTATAGTCATACTTTCTTTATATGTCATGACCCTTTTCTCCTATGTGGATTTAGGTAAAAGTTTAAGTAATTGTGACTTCCTCGGTACTTTGGGTGCTTAAGAGACTGAAAACAAGGGATGGCGCATGGGCTCTTCTACCATTATCGTGTTTTGTGTTTTGCCTAGATCAGCTCAAACTGTTGGACTTCAAAAGTATAGTTGGTACCCTATGGCTGCCAGGCTGTGTACAATTTTGCAATCAGCAGTTGTGTGCATGCTCTGAAGTTTGATCTATGTTAGGTAGCTCATGCAGACTGAAAGCGATTGTGTGATAGAAGATGTTAAGAGTCTGACCAGTGTGTCCCGCGTAAAATCTGTCTGTCAGCGTCTCATGCATCTTGATGAATTTTAGAATCTTCGGCATTGTCGCTACTTAGTATTCGTGTCTGGTACTCAATAAATACGAAGCGCCGAGAGGTAGAAGGATCACCAGGAACGTGCTCAGCGACAAAGCTAATCAGTAGCGTCCCCTCTGATCTCTTCTGTTCTACCGCGCCATGCCTTCTTGACTCACCTTTCCTTTTCCTCAACTTGGTGTGCGTCCGAGCCTTCGAGGTGGCCAACATGAACAGCAAAGGACACAACCAAGAGACCTGAGCCGTAAAATACATGGGTCGAAAGGGACCGGCGCGCAGGGCGCGCCCCATTTGCTAGTATAAAACAAACACATATCGGCTTTCCTCGTCGCTCCTATCACCCAAACCCAACAAGTTTTCCTCGTCGCTCCTATCACCCAAACCCAACAACTCGCCTCCCCACCCCCGTCTCGCTTCACCTCTTCCCTGACCGGTGAATTGTGACGAAACCTTGCTCATGGCCACCAACAACACCAGCAATAGTGAAGTTGCAATCGATATTCCCGGGCCCGAAGAGCTGGTCAATGCAGCTGCTCACGAGCTCGACGGCGGCAACTCTAGCCAGCTCGCGCGGCCGTTGTTTTGGGTCGGATCATGGACTCTCGTGACCCTCTTCAGCAGGATCATCTGCAAGCTACCTCCCGGAGCGATCTTCCAGGGCCACCCGATCGCGTACTACTACCTCACCCTCATCGGAGTCTTCCTCGCCTGGAGTCGCCGAGGTGCACGCCGCCATCCTACTTAGCAAGGCCCGAGACGGCGGGCGTGTTCACGCGATCGCCGCGCCACTCCTCTGCGCTTCCGTCGTGCTGCTCGCCGCGCTCGTCGCTCTCGGTGGTTCCCCTGTTCCCGTGGTGGGCTGATCATCGGTCTTGGTAGGTTCGTCGATAATATAATCATGCTTTACAGTGGTATTATTTATTAGTAGAATATAAGGCTAAGTGAGGGGTCGCCTGCAAAGGCTCCTGAACAGCAAAGTAGCAGTGTTTTTCACCCTAGATGTGCTGCAGCGGTTTCCTGTATCCGATCCGCTATTCTCCAGGCGCTCCCAACTTCCTCCAAATCTGGAGGGCGCCGCGACGTCCTGCATCTCGCGGCGGCGGGCGACGTCCTCCTCCTCCTCCTCGGCCGACGCCGGCTCGGGGCTTGACGGCACGCCGCTGGAGAGCTACTGCCTGTGGACGCCCGGGTCGTCGCCGGCGTCCTCGTCGTCACGGCCGCCGCGGAAGAGCGGGTCCACGGGGTCCATCGCACAGTGGCGCCGCATCGGGGAGCTCGTCGTCGGACGCAGCCACAACGACAGGCAAGGAGAAGTTTCTCTTCTTCTCCGCGCCGCCGTCCCCGGCCAGGGACAAGGACAAGGATCTCCACTCCCCCGCTGGCGCCACGAAGTCCAAGCCGAAGCCGACGGCGAAAGGAAGCAAGGCCGCCGCCGCCAGCGAGCTCGATGCGGTCGCCGTGGGGCGCCAGATGTCATATAGCGGCGGCCGGATCTTGCGCGTCCGGTCGGAGCTCGCCCGGCGGCCGGCGAGGTGCTCCGCCGCTCGACTGGTCAGGGCTCGAGCCGCCTCTGCTCCGCGCGCCGCTGAACAAGGGATAGAGGGAGGGAGAGGCCGATCCTCCGAAGAAGGAGGAGCACGGGCGCGGGAGCACCGCTGCGGGGGTCGCCGCCGGCCGCTTGCGACGCGCGACGCGCGACGTGGAGGAGGTGGGAGGCGGCGTGGGTGGAGCTCCGGCTCCTACATGGCGGAGGAAGCAGAGGGGGTGGGCGTCGGTAGGAGAGAGGGGGGAAGGCGGGGAGAAAGATAAGGTTCTGGCACGTGGGACCAGCAAAAAAGATGGAATAGAGGAGGCCGTTGCAGCATGATGCTATTTGAAGGGTGTAAGTTTTTAGAGAATGATTGAAATATTCTTTTAGAGGGTGATATTTAGGGGGTACCGTTACACGTAGTCTAAAATGGAGGTTTAGTTTTGGCATGGTGTCGTCTGTCGTGTTCGTGCGTGCAGTATCCTGTATCCGTAATTCCGTATATGTGTTTGCACGTGGGTCGCGTCCTTCTTTGTCATTGTTTTCTTCATGTTATTATGCCACGTATGGACCATCGGTTTCATTTCAATGTTGAGATGCTTTATTACGTGTGCTTCTGCGGCAGTACTAATTAGGGATAATTGGATCCACGCCACCGTTATTTTGAAAACTTTGACGCACGCCACTACTGTTACGGTTATTGGAATGAGGCCATTATAATTTGCGCAATGTTTGATCCACACCACTTTGTACGCCTCGAACCACAGCGGGCCCACGCGCAGGCATACGGTTACTGTGCGGACAACCGTATGGTCGGAAATGCCCCTGCCGACACCGCTTTAAACTGTCGGCAGCCGCTCCACTCGTCCACTCCACTCCAAGCCGCCACCGCCTGCTTGCTCGGATCCGCCGTGCCGCCGCCAGCTTGTCCGCCGCGCCGCGCCGCCGCTGCTCCTCTTGGGGTAGGTCCGGAGGTGCGTCGGCCGACAAGCTGTCGACCTACTGTTCCTCTTGTAGCTCCTCGACACCCGTCGAGAAGAATCGGGTGTATGTCATGTCGACGAGTGGTCCGTCGTCGGTGCGCAGCGGCCTTGCGACGAGTCGACTGCCCTTGGTGGACTGCGAGAAGTGCGGAGTCAGGGTGGTTTGCCTGCGGAGCAAAGGAGGCGAGCTCTTCTACAAGTGTCCCGAACAACTTGAAGGCAAGTCTTGACGTTTGTTATCCCCATTTTCATTGATTTTGAACAAAGGTAGTTGGGTGGCATAACTAGTTTTGACATGAACTGTTGATGCTAACTGTAGGATGATCCAACAACCTGTGACCAAATCTGGTTCTCGAGCAGTTTATATTTGAACTATTTGAGGAGCAAGTTTGCACATCTAGTTCCTCCTAATTTTCGGTTGGATGGTGCTGATGGTAATGGTGCACCTATAGGACAATCAAGCGTGGCATTTCGGCCAATTGATCAACATCAGCAGCAAATCAGTGAGTTAGTGAATCAAATTAGTGAGATGAGGCTTGGAAATCGTGAAATGAAGATGGAGATGTGTGAAATGAGGGTCCAGAATGGAGAGCTGAGAGGGCAAGTGAATGAACTTAAGCAAGAAATAGGAGAACTGAAGCATGCTGTGGAGAAGTTAAAGAAAGCGAAAGGTGGAGGATGCACCTGGGCCGTGGTTATAGCTCTTCTGATTGTGGTGATTAGTGTCCTTGTAGGTTTCATTGTGTCTGCAAATGCTAGGTGAAGAGTACCTTGTTGAGTATCGTTGCTTCGTGTCATATGTATTAGCTCTTTTTCCAGAGTTGGTATGTGTAATAATCTGAACTAGTAGTTTCCTTCTCATTTGTCGAATTGTTGTCTTGTAAAACGATGTTATGTCTGCTTTGGAAATATTTGGATTTGGATATGATGTGTCATATGTATGGGATTTGGATATGATTTTGATGACAGTAGCAGTTGCCAGAAATAGTTTCCTTCTCATTTGTCGAAGTGTTGCTGATGTTCACACACCAAGTTCAAGTTGACAGAAACTACAAGTTCAAATTACACATAAGAACTTGACAGACATAGTTCACACATCTTATGACAAACATAGTTGACACATAACAACTTGAGAGACATAGTTCACACATAAGTTGATAGACTCAGGTCTACAGATTCAGTCCCAGCCAATCCTTGAGGCTTCTAACCACTCTTGGAGGTGGAGCACTTGCATCTCTTTTCTGCTTCTTCTTGACAGGGGTCTTCTTCTTCTTGGGGGTCCCTTTCTTCTTGGTTGCAGCCTTCTTTTTAGGCTAGAGACTTGGCTGGACTACCCTTTTTCTTGTTGGGAGTACTTGTACCTTCTTCTTGAACCAGTTCAGTGGCATCATCATCATCATCCTCCATTCTCTTCCTGCAAGTAAACATCTTCAGTTATGGAGTTTCAGTTCATGTTGACAAACAGAATGAGAATAAATACCTTTTAGTTGGAGTTTCAGGTTCATCTTCACTATCTGTGTCTGGTTCTGGTAGCTTGCAAGTCTTCTCAAAGTGGCCAAATCCCCTGCACCTACTGCATCTGACTTTCCTTTTGTTAGGATTGACCTCTAGGCAGCCTCTGATCCTTTGTTTTCTAGGCCTTCCAGGAGCTCTCTTCTGTTTAGGAGGATGCACCTTAAAACCAAGATCAACTTGAGGCCAGTCAGCTCTGTCTGGCATGGCTTCAACTCTACCTGCATAAGCTGCTCTGAATCTATCAACAGAGTAGTACTCATGCACAAAGTTGTCAATTTTCATGCCTCTGTTTGACAAGATCCATGCCAATGCATGTTTACATGGCTTTCCAGTGAGCTGCCAACTCCTACAAGAACACTTATTGTTCTCTAGATCAACTGTATGCCTTCTGGTGTTGTTCCAATCATCAAGTAGTGTAACTTCTGCAAATGTTTCATCACTTCTTGAGACCTTGACCACCTTCAGGCTTTTGCTGATAAGGTTCAGCTCCTTCATCACACCAGGCAGTATGCCATCAGGCATTTCCCTTCCAATCTTCTTTCTCAGGTACCTCTTCTCCATGATCATTTCTCTGATACTATCTACAAGCTCATGCAGTAGCAACCCTTTCATTGACTTGATTTGGCTGTTGAAGCTCTCAGACACATTATTGGTCAGATAATCACATTTACTTTGTTCAGAGAACCCAGCCCTATACCATATTCTGTTGTGATTCACATCAAGCCATTTTATAGCTTCTGGAGCAAACTCTGCTATTTTATTCATGTGCCACTTGAACAGTCCTTCAGTATAGCTTCTGGCAGCTGGATATAGGTGCTTTTTGAAGACATCTCCTTGAAAGTGCTTCATGAAGTTGCCATACAAATGTCTCATACACTCTCTATATTCAGCAGCAGGGAACACTGCACCAACTGCATTCTCCAACCCTTTACATGCATCAGTGCATATCACCAGACCTTCAGGACTTCCCACAGCCCTATGCAGCTGCTGCATGAACCATTTCCAATTTGCCTCTGTTTCTGTGTCAAAAATTGCATATGCAACTGGATATAACCAATTGTGACCATCTATTGATGTTGCAGATGCTAGCTGTCCAGTGTATTTACCATTGAGAGCAGATGCATCAACTCCAAGAAAAGGCCTACATCCAGCTAGGAAACCATCTACACAAGGCTTCAATGCTACAAACATCCTCCTAAAACACATCTTCTTTCCTATTTTCTTCAGCTCTATCTCTACAATACTGTCTGGTGAACTTTTTTCAATTTGTGCTTTCCAATTAAACAAGATTTGAAAACTATCTTCATATTTACCATGTATCTGTTGAAGTGCCAGCTGTAGACCTGAGTATGCCTTGGAATACTTCAATTTGATGCCATAGTCTCCCTCCACTTTCTCCTTGGCTTCCTTTGGCATCTTGTCAGGATTCTTCTTCAGCCAGTCAGTCAGCCTCTCTGCAACCCATCCTTGAGTAGCCATTCTTCCTTCCCTCAGCTTGGTAGTAGCACAATTGTGGGCAAAAGGCAGTTTTTTTATCTACACAAAGGTGAGCTTGCATCATATTGACTGGCATCACAAAAACAAGCACTTACAAGCATGAATATAACTATGAGCAATACACATACCTCTATAGTTCTGTCATCATATATCCTAGAAGCATGAATTCTCCATGGACAACCCTCAGCAGCACACTTGGCAATATATCTTTTTGAATCAGTCTTTATGCCCTTTGCAAACTCAAACCCTGTCTTGATTGCATAATGCCTCACTGCCTTCCTGAATGTCACTATGTCTGGAAATAATGCACCAACCTCTATTCTTGGGTTCTCAGGGTCATGCAAAACATTTAGCTCATCTGGATCTGCATCATCAACCTCTGCCTCAGGAGGATTATCAGCTCCTTTAGCAGCAACATCATCAACTTGATCAGTACCATCATCCACATTAATGTTGTCAGCTGGGGGAATTGAGGTAAAAAGGTGCTCATCATTGACACCAACATATTCCTCCTCATTATCAAATATGTCAGGCTCTGAAGCATCCACAGACACTCCATCACCTTTGTTCTGGTTAACTTGGTCAGTAACATCTGGTGGCAGGCTACAAATAGGTTCTAAATAATCAAACTCATGTGCCTCACACAGTGACTTGTCCAAGACAGACACAATTAGTTGGCAATGCATCTCTGTCTTGTACATGTCAAATAAGGTTGGCAGCTGGACATCATCTACAAGCCTTACATCTTCGCACATTCTCTTATCATAGAACCACACAGTTGCACATTGACTATCACCACAATCCACCTCATTTGACAAAGATTGCATCAACTTTTCTATGGTTAAAGCTCCCACCTCCACATCCCAATTGATCTGTTTTCCCTTTCTGTAAGTTTTCCTACCCTCCGAATCAGTCGTCCAGAAGGCTTGAACTTTTAACTCTAACGCAAACATTTCTACAATCCTACGAACAAGCAAATGAATAAATTGAAGTCAATAAATCACCAACAGAAACGAACTGCGCAGCCCACTCAATCCTATCGCTCAAGCCTACTACATCCCAGTCCAATCAACTACTCATGGCGCAATCGAATCGTACCTGACCGTGTCGTCGTTCCCCACCGCAGCGCGTTCTTCCTCCATTACCGCCGCGCTCCACCCTTCCTCCATCACCGGCGCTCGCACCCGCTTCACACCTCCTCCATGTACACCTTCCTCCGCAGCAAATCCACTCCAACCAGCTCAAATCGCCTCCAGTCGCAGATCTAGGTTTACGGGTCGGGGGAGAGGAGGAAGCGAGGGGATGAGATGAGAGGGTGAGATGAGGGCCAAGGTTGACAGATGAATCGCTTGGGCAGGGTCATTTCCGACCATACGGTTGTCCGCACAGTAACCGTATGCCTGCGTGTGGGCCCGCTGTGGTTCGAGGCGTACAAAGTGGTGTGGATCAAACATTGCGCAAATTATAATGGCCTCATTCCAATAACCGTAACAGTAGTGGCGTGCGTCAAAGTTTTCAAAATAACGGTGGCGTGGATCCAATTAACCCTACTAATTATGGTCAATCGAATCGATTTGGAGCAATCTCCCTCCCCTCCCCTGCTCCTCATCTCTCTCTCTCGTACAGGTCTGGATTGCCCTCTTGACGCCGCCCCTGTTCGTCTCCTCCGTCAAGATTTGAGGAGCAGCAGGGATGGGCTGGAGGCTGGAGGACGCGGACTCGGAGTCTGCGGAGGCGAAGAAGAGGAAGGGGATCTGGCTGCGGGGACTGGTGCAGATGCGAGGATGAGAAATCCGGGAGCTCTGGATTCGGGCGACTCAGAGGTAACATCTGATTCAGTCGTTCCGCAGACGTAGTTGCTTGCTTGTTTACCATGCGAGGGATGCCGCATGCTTAGTGATGCTCTACATTCTGCTGCCTTTGTTGAGAAAGAATGCCATGCTTAATGGTGTTAACCATGATGTTCATTTTTCCTTTTATGGGACGATGAATCTGTGTAAACAGGGACTTAACATGGAGCAGATTGATGCACGCCTTGATGCTGCCTGCCACACAGTTTTGCTATTGCAAGTGACCCTTAGAGTTTGGAGCATGAGTTTATACTAGATGACTGGTCATTTTGCATAGAGCATCCAGTTTCCCCTACATTGCTTGGAGTGATGTCATTCCCCTCAAACTCAATTCAAATAGTGGTGATTGACCATAGTCTAAAGAGTAGAAATCCATTCATGCTCTTTTTCATAGTAGCATTAGCGTCAAATCAGAATTTCTGAATCCAGCAATTGCGTAAATGCCCTATGCTTATCCTTACACAACTGTTCATTACCCATTTTACTAGCCAAAAAAAACTCCCTGAAGTATGGCTTTCAAGTTTAACCAATAACTATGCTGACCTGGCAAGGACTTCTTTTATTTCTTCATGATGAATACCGAGCCCTTGGTAGGTCGGCTGCCTAACAGATTGAATCTATACTTCATAACTTAACATGAGATAACTTCCCCTCAAGATTCTTAAACTAACATGCAATCAGACATAACTTAGGGATAAATACCAGCAGGACCCAGAGCTGGTGTAGATAGCGATGTGAAACTTCCCTAGTGAGACACACCCCATTGAAGATTGGTGGTTCTTGGCCCATAACAGTAGAGTTATCAGTTTCCTGCTCCATTACTGCAATGTAACTTATTGGTGTCATCTGGTTTTTGCTTCATCTCAAGTGAAACTGAAAACGCAGGCATGTGGAGCGGGAGGATTTCTGTGAAACCTGTGGTGTGGAAGCAGAATCCTTGTTTCATGTGGCGTTTCAGTGTTCCATGGCAAGAAGTTTTTGGCAAGCAGCCAAGGAGACACTCGGTATCAAAGTCCCAGTTTTGCATCCAGCAACTTGGACCAAAGACCTCCTGGATGAGAAGCGTTTCCCTACTGAAGTTGTGGCCATGATTATTTGTGGAGTTTGGTCTCTTTGGTCGGGAAGAAATGCAAGAAAACATGGCAAAGCTAATTGGGACCCTAGAGCGGCAGTTCGACACATATCACTGATGCTGGAGGAATTTGTGTGCCTGAACCCAGCTAGAGTGGAGCGGCTAACGACACCCAAAGGTCAATGGAGCCGACCGCCAGATGGCTGGCTCAAGGTCAATACCGATGCATCATACTCCTTGGTGAATGCATCTGGTGCGAGCGGGGCAGTCTTGCGGAACGCCCGGGGTGAAATCCTTGCTGCTGTGGCCCGCGCCTACTCCAATTTGGCGGATGTGACTATGGCGGAGACATTGGCAGCAAGGGATGGTGTGCGGCTAGCTGCTGAGCACAATGCGCTGCGGGTTATCCTAGAGGTGGACAACATCGAACCTGCTACGATCAGACGATGGGATCCGGAGTACTTATGCTGGTTTATGGCATGAAATCAGAGAGCTTAGTAGTTCTTTTAGTTCTTTTGTTATTTCTTTTGTAAGAAGGGAGGGCAATGGGGCTGCGCACATGTGTGCAAGTATGCCATCGGAGTCCTCTCCTGTTCTTTCTTGGGTCGACTCTGTCCTAGCATGGCTTGAGGAGATTGCCGGCAAAGACTGTAATGCTTCTATGAATGAATGAAAGCTCTCATGATTTGCCCTCAAAAAAAAAAAAAAGAAAAAAAAGAAAAGAAAAAGAAGTGAAACTGACCATACAATTTGTTTTGGTCTCTAATATAATAGCATCACCTTGCAGTAAAATTTTTATTCCTTTTTTGTGCTAATTTTCGTGCCAATATTGTAAGCACTTTGCTGCAAGTGTTATAACTATGGTATTCAGTTACTAAATAAATTTTTTATTATACAGGTACTTCTGTCTGATTGGCCAAGATGGAACAATAACTCAAACAGTACTTTTTTTTTCAGGTATATATACTGTAGATAATGTAAATGCAGTTCCTGTTGTTGTGGTCAAATTGGGGTGCAAGACCATTCTTCCGTATGCAAATGGTTAGTGAACTATACTAAGATGGTTGCACCAGAAAGGTAATCTTATTCTCTCTACTACTGTTTTTTAATTGGACCTATTTTCAATTTGCCATAATGCAATAGTTGGATTCCTTTTTCTGCTGAATTCGGAATTCGGGATTGCTTCCTGTCTCTATTGAGTTTAAAAATAATGCTTTCTTTGATCATCAAATGAAAGTGTTTGGATGATATCATATATCAATCAAGCAAACACCAGAAGTTCAGATTCTATAAAATGAAAAAAATGCCACCATTTTAAGAAGCCTGAAGTCAGTTGGTGTTTTGGGGGTTGCAACTTCCAAGTTGGTATGAAATGGTTACAGGGTGCTGATACGGTTTATTTTGAAATTTGGATCGAATTGCACAAATGATAAACTGGTCTATCTGATTCCCAAGCTGTCTCGGGGTTGATTATCATCGTCCTGAAGAGCAAAACAAGATTATGACTGTAGGCATGGTCCTTCTCATGTGCAGTTTTTGCATAACTATTTGGTAGTATAGCATAGGACACAATTGCCTTATTACTTCAGCTATATCCTGACATTTCTAATAATTATTAAATAAATAATTTCCTTTAAACAGGTTACATTGAAGTATTGAACATGTACATATTGAGATTTAACCGCAAAAAAGAATGTACATATTGAGATTTCACAGTAATTAACTCGAAGTTTCTCCTGTTTAAACATGGTTATTCCATAATTTTTTTTACTTGAAATCTGTTGCCATGCACTCATGCCTTGGTAATGGTTACACTCGAAGCTCTGATCTAGGGAAATTTTATTATCTGGTCTCTGTTTATTGATTCAGTGCTGTAGCAATGAAAGTTTTGCGTATACTCTAGCAATAAATTTGAGTAACTTGCTAGGAACTGTGTTATGATTTTCTGCTATCTTTCACTATCCGAATAGGGATGGCCGGGCAGCCCTGCAGGGGGACTGAGCGCATAATTTGAGACAGGACATTTTAGTCATTTCAGGTGCCTAAAAAATGGAAAAGAAAAAATTTCGGAAAACAGGAAAAGATAGTAAACAAAGACTCGTCGGCCGGTTCTGCAGTCCTCAACTTCTTCCTCTCAACTGGCGCATCGCCACCGGCCCCTCCGCCGCCGCTATGCTCCTCCTCCGGCGGCACCTCCTTTCTTTCCTCCGCGCAGCCGTCCCGCTCCCCTCCCCTATGCACCACCGCGCCTGCCCCCTCGCCACCTCCCCCGCCCCATTCTCCCTCGAGGAGTTCCTCGTCGACGCCTGCGGCCTTGTCCCAGCGCTAGCCCGTAAGACGGCGAGCAAGGCGTTCCACGAATCATCCAAATGGAGGAAGAAGGCACTGGATGATCGCCCAAGAACATCGGCCCCTGCCTCCTCGATCTCCGTGACCGCCTCGGTCTGTCCGCTCCCCAAATCGTTCGCTTCCTCCTGGCCGGCTCACACGCTCTCCGCAACTGCAACGTTGGTCCAAGGCTCGAGTTCTTCGTCTCCTTCTACGGCTCATTTGAAAAGGTCCTCGTCGTCATGAAGAACTGCAAATACATCCTACGGTCGGATCTTGAAAGGGTGGTCAAGCCAAACTTCGCACTTCTTCGTCAGTGCGGCTTAAGTGTTCGAGATATTGCCCAACTGTGCTCAGGCAGACCGAGGGTGCTTAGCTCCAGCCTAGAGCACGTCAAGGAGATAGTTCTGCGTGCAGAAGAGCTTGGGGTGCCTCGCAGCTCGCGAAGGTTCTGGTGGGCAGTGTCTGCAGTCGCAAATACCAGTAAAGAGAATGTTGCTGCCAGGCTCAAATATTTGAATAGTACTTTTGGTTGCTACAAGAGTGAAGTTGCCACAGCAGTGTCCAAGATGCCAAGCATTCTACGATTACCTGAGAATTGTCTTCACCGCAAGATTACGTTCCTGATCGATGAGGTTGGTTTGAAGCCGCTGTACATTGTTGAAAGGCCCGTCCTGTTTACATTAAGCCTTGAGAAGCGTATGATACCCCGTCATTGTGTCATGAAGATCCTGCATGAAAAGGGATTGCTAAATAGCAATATGAGCTTTTGCACATTAGCTACACTTGGAGAGAAAGCTTTCAAATTGAGGTTCATCGACTGTCACAAGGACTCTCTTCCTGGGCTTGCAGATTTTTATGCTGCCGCCTGTGCTGGTGTTGTGCCCTCTAGAATCTAATTTTAACATCTTCAAATGTTCAAATGCATTTTGTGTTTCAGATGAATGGTGACTCAACTCACGCTTATTGGCATCTGTCCATGGTGTTCTGGTTTCTGCAATAGACCAAGTTTGGCTTGTGGTCTTGGACTACTCATAGACCAAGTTTGTCTTATGGTTTCTGCAAACAAACAGCCTGGAGAGGCGGCTAGTGCCCCAGCATTGTATCATGAAGGTCCTGCAGGCAAAGGGATTCCTGAATAGCAATATGGGCTTTTACACAATAGCTCAAAATTGGAGAGTAGACTTTCAAATTGAAGTTCATTGACTGTCACAACCCACACGGACTCTGTTCCTGGTCATGCAGATGCTTGTGCCGCAGCCTGTGCTGGTGTTGTCCCTTCTGGAGTCTAATTTCAACATCTTGCCCTTTTTTTTTAATTTCTAGATGAATTGTAGAAGTGCAACTTATGATCAATAGCATCTGTCCACGGTGCTGGCTTTCTCAATTGTTGGTCTGTGCAATAGAACCACTAGTGATCTCTGACTATCATAGTCCATGTTATGTTAAGGCTATCTATGAAGGAAAAGGAACTGGTTTGACTTATTCTGGTGCCCTACTGAGCTTGTCTTTTAGTCGCTTCTGCCTAGCACATGGCTGAAGTTTTAACTTTATATTCTTCTGCAGATTGGTCCTCGAAAGCACTTAAGCTGATAGAACTGTCTAGTCTAAATAAATGGCATCGGTATTCTGTACCTTTTTCTGTAGCCATGGAATTTCCTCTAAATCTGAGCAGGGAACTTCAAATCAGTAGCAACTTTGCAATTTTCAAACATTTTGTTTCTTCAGAATTTCCACCTGTCAATCAGATGATGACTTGAATTCTTTCTCCGTTTTCGTGTTGCACAGTTGCTCTCTATGACTTGAATTTGCACATTGGCGTTGAACATCCAAAGTTAAACCTCAGCTCTCCTGAACCCTGACTAGTCGGTAATGGTGGTATGAATGCAGGATCCCTGGAGATGCCAGCAGCTACTGAGGTTGCATTGATGGTCATGAGGTTACAAGCGGCATCGTTGTCCATGGCCAACTCCTCATTATGCTTTTCTGCTGGCTTCTTCAAGAAGGCAGAGCATGTCCACGTGCACAGGGTCACTGGGTAAGCTATCTCCACCAACACCCACTTCTACCTCCTCTGGTTTGATGCTTTGTTGGACCTCCCACTTTTGCTGCACTCAGACCGTGCTGAATTTGCAGTCTAGTTCTGTCAAGACCCAATTGTTATAAGATCTGTACTTCTCAACTGATAACTGTGCTTAGTCTTTGGGTGGAATCAATTTCCTTCTGAGGATGTCAAAAGAGAGATCAATTTGGCATACATTTTTTCTTACCATAAATTAGCCTGATTGTTTGAAACTGTTTCACTTAGTACCAAGTATCGTGCAGTATCTTTAAGTGATTGGCCTCTTCATAGGTTACAATTTTAGCATGATTCTATACTTCCAAATGTTTGAATCATATGAAGGGTGATTGGCAATAGTTGAATTGTTTTCCCCCAGACCTTCCATGCAACCAAATTGCCAAAAGAGAGACATAGGAAAATCTCCTTCTAAAGCTTACAGTTGCTGTCAAGTTATGTTGGGGCATAATAGCTTGATGCACTGAATTTTACAGTTGCAGCTGCGTCGGCTGCGGAGAGGCTGCAGGTGACGGCGTAGGAGGTGGCCAGCTCCTCGTTGCACTCATCCGCTGCCTTCTCTGAGCAGACGCAGCAGGTCCTACTTCCAGAGCCGCAGGGTGAGCCATCCAACGTTGACACCTACCTCTATCTCCTACTTTGAATTGCTGCTTTCTCGGTCTTAACTCATAAGGTTTATGTTTGCTCGATTGTTTGCCCTGATTTGTTGCGGCCATGTGGAATTCACAGTCTGCTTCTTCCAATCCCCAATTCAGATTAGAGTTGTTCTTTTGATCTTATTGCTGTACTTGTGCAGCCAGTTTGCATTACATATGTTTTTTGACCGGAAACTGTGGGGCAAAAGGCCCCCAGCAAGATCGAATTTTTCATATACAGGCAAGCTGCAAAGAACTAGGAAAATTTACAGAAGGCCACATTACAAAAGATCAAGCCGTGCATAAATTAAATTACGAAGCTTTTCTTTTATCCTGGACAAATGCAGGATAACTTCATTTCTGAATCTTGCTTTCCAATCAGCAGAAGGATGGTGACTAGTACCATCCTTTTTTTCCTCAAATTTTAGAGTTTGTTCAGAAATTTGGCTACCTCAGCAAGCCAACTCTTTGAGCGCTCGGATAGATTTGCTATCATCTTAAGTTTATGAGTCATCCGCATTACAGCTATGTGGAATGTGCAATGGTGATGCAATGTTGCCAATAGCAGCGGCATCAATGTGCCATGTTGCACAGCACACAGTTCTTCACCGTGTTGTCCTTTCTCGCGAAACTTGTCCACCACTATCATTTCATACGTGGACAAGTTTGATGCTCTACATGATTTTTACTGAAAATAATATCCGTTCTGTATTTTGTATCACCTACTAGCAATGGTAACAGTTTGGTGATCTTTTCTGATAGCTTTTTACTTATTTTCATAATTAACACTCGATACTTTTAAATTAGCAGTTTGGTGATCTGCCCTGTCTGCTTTTACTTATTTTCATAATTAACAGTCGATACTTTAAATTATAAAAAAGTACTTCATAATTAACAGTCGATGCTTTAAATTATAAAAAAAGTACACCGGATTTTGTACAATTGAAGGGGCTAATGGCATTGACATGCCAGGTCTTACTGTGCAATCGTACTGCCGTGTCCTACACCAGCGCATCAAAACAAAGCAGAGATAAGAAAGTCGCAACACATCGTAATTACTCAACCAAAATTTATCTCAATAGACAGTAATTAGCCTTTATCGGAAGCAAGGAACAATATACAAAATAAGCAAAAAGCAAGGAACAAAACTAGAAGCAAATAAACAATCTGTCTATCTACACTTGCCGATGAGCAGTGATCGGTGAAGCCAGCGAGTCAGTGACACGAGCTCAGAGTGACAGATGATGGGACGGAGGCCGGCGCGAGCTTGGAGGCCCGAGACTCGCACGCGCTGGCTGTTGGCTGACCCCCGGAGCTCTGCCTAACTCAAACAAAGTAGAAGGGGTAGCATAGCCTGAGGTGGTCACCATGTGATTCTAACCCTTCACTGTGCACCAGGATATCGTCGAATAATACGAGTACAAACCTTCTCAGCAGTGATTTGAATATCATGTTCATCAAATTGTTGAACGAGGCCGGTGTGTTGGTGAGACCAAATGGGACGACTTTATGTTCGAAATGGCTTTGGTGGGTCTTGAATGCAGCTATTCCATCCTGATCTGGTGGTATCCCGAGGACCATTTTTGAGAGGAACACGATCGAGAGATTCAGACTCAAAAGCCATTAGCGCCGAGCCCTCTTTCATCAACTTTTGTCGGGCAGTAGATGTGTGCTGCCATCACTTCTGTATTGTTTTGGCGGACATGTAGCTCCGCGACCGCCAGTGTTAGGAGCTCCCTGCTCAAGAGCTCATGGCCGTGCCTTGCGTCCTACACGACCACTTTATATTATATCCCCGTCCACCGCCGTGGTGGTCGGCGTCAACTCTAGCCAGCTGCCTGCGCAGCAGTGCTGAAGATGCACCTGCCCATGGAGCGAGGTCGGCCACGCGTGTATATATACGCGCTACACAAGCCTCTCCCGCATCAAAAATGAAGGCTATATATCGAGCAGTGATTGGCAGCATCAGGAGGGAGGAGGCCCCAATGGATGCCGGTACTCAGCTTCGTCAGGCCGGCCTAATCGGCATCGTCACGTGCGCCATGGCCGTCACCTTGGCCGTGCACGACCCCCGGCCGGGCCTCGACAAGAACGCCTACTTCCTCGCCGTCGCAGGGGCATTCTTTGCCGGGGTAGCAGAGGTCATCACCGCCGTCTTCATCTCGAACAACAATCCCCCGGTCCGCCGTGCCGTGGGGAGCAAGCTCATGTTCGCCTCCCTCTGCCCACTGCAGATAGAGTGTAGATTTGGTCAAAAGTAGATATGTCTCCCTGTTTGATGAAGAAGAAGAAGTAGCTAAAGCAGTGTTCTTTTGAGTGTCCATTTACTGGATACTGTAACTGCTGTTTCTATTGATACTAGTTCTTAAATTTGAGCGGAAAACTATTCTTTCATATATAATTGATCGTTCCTAAAAAAACATAATTGATCGCTCAACTATCAAGAAGGAAGATGCACGTGTCATAAGATAGATCTGATTGTCACAAGTATTATTGTATCTTCTGAGCTAATTTTAGATTTGTTGTGCTGCATTGCCTGAATACTTTTTGCTCTCGAACAGGGATTGCCTCTCATGTTTGTCAAGTCTAGAAAGGCTGTCCATGTTTGATCATGTAAGTTGAGTTCTGGATTTGTATATCGATTGTGCTAGCTTAAGATTACCAAAAGAAAACAATTGTTGTACTACTTTGATAGGCCAAAAGTGGATTGGGGGTCTTGCAGTTTAAGATTACCCTCTCTACAGTGAATAACAACTGCACCAGATGCTATTTTCTGCCTAGATAATTAGTCTGCTGCAAGTGCTAGCTTAGTACAATTAATCTGAATGTTTATGCAGGTAACAGATAAAGTCATCGATTAGTTGAAAATTTGATATGTGTGCGCATGTTTGACAGTGATGGAAAAGTAACTGAAACAATGTTCAGGTGGTCATTCAGTTTCCTTGATACTCATGTTGTGCTCAAAGTTGAGCTGAAGAACCATGCTTCCTTATGTAAATGATCACTCAACTATCAGAAAGAGGATGCATTCCATCATAAGGTAGTTCTGATTGTCACTGCCATTGTTGGCTTCTGAACTAATTTTAGATTTCCTGTGCTGCCTTGGCCAAATACTTTCTGTTGGCGAACAGGATTGCTTTCCATGCTTTTCAAGTTGAATAATAATTAGGAACTTTGAATAATGCTAGCTTAAGATTGTCAAAAGAAAACAATTGCACTACTTTCATAGGTCTAAAGTGAATTGAGAGTTAGTGCTACCTACAATGAAGATATTTTTTTGCAGATAAGGATTATGTGGGGTTGAGCTTTTCTCTTGTATGCTGTGAAGCGTGCTTGATTACATAAGTACTGTGGCTTATGAAATACAATAGAAGCAATCTTGTGGCCTGAAAAGTTTTTGAATGTCTTTTTACATTTCTATCTTGTTGGCCCCACCTGTCAATCAGACGTTCACTTGAATTCTTTCTCCGCATTCATGTTGCATAGTTGCTCTCTATGCACATCGGCGTTCAACACTCAAAGTTAAACCCAACTCTCCAACTCTTACTAGCCAGTAATGGAGGTAACGCGCAGGACCCTGGAGATGCCAGTGGCTACTGCTGTTGCATTGATGGTTCTGAGATTACAGGCGGTGTCTTTAGCCATGGCCAACTCGTCATCATGCTTGGTTGCTGGCTTCTTCAAGAAGGCACAGCATGTCCTTGTGCCCAGGGTCGCCGGGTAAGCCATCTTCCCTGATTCACACTTCCACCACCTCTATTCGATGCTTTGTTGAACCTCCCACTTATGCTCACTCAGTAGTTTGCCTTGATTAGGTGCGACCATGCTGAATTTGCAGTCTAGTTCTGTCACAATCCCAGTTGTTATTATATGTACTTCTAAACTGATAACTGTGCATAGTCTGTGTGGTATCAATTTCCTTCTGAGGATGTCAAGAGAGAGACCAGTTTGGCATACATTTCTTACCATAAATCAGCCTGATTGTTTGAAACTGTTTCACTTATAGTACCACAAGTATCATGCAGTATCTTTGAGTGATTGATGTCTTGATAGGTTATAAATTTTAATACAATTCTATACTTCTAAATGTTTGAATTATATGAAATGTGATTGGCAATAGTTGGAAGTGTTTTCCCCCAGATCTTTCATGTAACCAAAGTCTCCTTCTGAAGCTTACAGTTGCTCTCAAGTTATGTTGGGGCATAGTAGCTTGATGCACTATATTTTGCAGTTACAGTTGTGTCGGCTGTGGAGAGGTTGCAGGCGGCAGCGCAGGACGGGGCCAACTCCTCGCTGCACTCATCCACTGCCTTCTCCGAGCAGGCACAGCAGGTACTCACACCCAGGGCCGCAGGGTGAGTCATCCAACACCTACGACTACCTCTATCTCCTACTTTGATTTGCTGCTTCCTCGGTCATAAGATTTTTGTTTGCTCGGTTGTTTGCCCTGATTCATGCGCCCATGTGGAGTTTGGAGTGCACTTCTTCCAATCCCCAATTGAGATTAGAGTTGTTCTTTTGAGTTTATTATCGTTCTCGATGGAATGAGTTTACTTGCAGCCAGTTTGGATTAGATATGTTTTTTAACCGGAAACTGTGAGACCAAAGGCCCCAAGCAAGGTTGATTTTTTATATAAAAATAAAAAGGAGAGTTTTATGTACAAGCAAGCTGCGAAGAACTAGGAAAATTTACAGAAACCTGCATTACAAAAGATCAAGCCATGCATAAATGGAATTATGGAGCTCGTGTTTTATCCTGGACAAATGCAGGATAACTTCATTTCTGAATCTTGCTTTCCAATCAGCAGCATATGTGCGTACCCTATACTGCCTGCAACTGTTATGATTCATAGTTTATATCTGAATGATTCATAGTTAAGTAGGCAATGTACTTTCACTATAACATAATGTTTTCAGAGGCTTAAATTATATGAAAGTGCAATTGGCGGGCAGTTAAAATGTTTGCCCCAGACCTTTCATATAACCAAATTTCCAACAGAGAACCATAGTAAAATCCCCTTTTTCTGAAGCCTACAGTTGCTGTCAAGTTAGGTTGAAAGTAATTGCTTGATATGTTGATTTTTTATGTTTAAGATTGCCAAATCAACTAGTTACTTGCGGTTTCAGTGGATGTAAGTTAGATACTAGTAGCTATAAGCAAAGCTGGCGCATCAAAGTTTTTACGAGGTTTAAATCCTAAGAATATCTGGTCCGTGTTCAACTTTGGCTGCGATTTCAGCTGAAACAAATTGGAATTATCCCCGAACTGCAATGTGGAATGTGTAATGGTGATGCAATGTTGCCAATAGCAGCGGCATCAATGTACCATGTTGCACAGCACACAATTCTTCACCGTGTTGTCCTTTATCGTGAAACTTCGCTCACCACTATCATTTCATACGTGGACAAGTTTAATGCTCTACATGATTTTACTGGAAATAATACCCCTTCTGTATTTTGTATGGACCTAATAGCTAGCAATGCTATCAGTTTGATGATCTTCCCCGATTGCTTTTTACTTATTTTAGTAATTATTAACACTCGATACTTGAAATTAACAGTGTTTACTTATTTTAGTAATAATATCTGTGGTTCAGTAACATTTTTTTAAAAAAATTGGTACCAATTTCATATTTTTCTTATTGGAAGAATTAGTTATGATCTTTTATTAAACCAAAACTTTTAAAATTTCTAAAAAATATAGAACCCCCTACCTAAAGGGCCAATTTTGCTTGATTTTGACATCTGGATGGCTCTTGTTGTCTGGTTTTGTAGTTGTGTGTTGAAATTCAGACTTTTATGATAGGTGGAGAGTGAAAATATGACTTTCTCTAATTAAAATAGCATTAAGTTGTTCAAAGTGCTTCAATTATTTCATTGTCCATACACAAAGCTTAAGTTCAGTTGTGCTATTCCAAACACAAAAAAACATGAATTCACATTTAACAGGAGACACTTCATAAAAAAAAAAACTGTGAAGTTGGACCACAAAGACTCGGTTATTAGTTGTTGGTTGGCACGTAGTAGTACGAAAACAAGAAATTACACTAGGTATAAAAAACCTTGTGGGCTGCTTTGGTAGTTTAGTTTAGTGCGGGACTGTGCATCTATTATCTTAATAAAGCAGAAGCAAAAGGAGCCACCAGATTCACCGAGAGGGCCTAGAAAATCTCACGTTAATCCAAAAAAGAGAAGGATTTAGACCGTTGGATTTTATGAAGATCTAACTGTACTAGACTGTCCTAGAGAGTCCCTGTCAAATACGGCATCTAATATGTGTAATTTCGGAATTTTAATCGAACAAGAAAAGATTCCGGCCATTGATTTTAATGAACATCCAATGGTCTAAATTGAATTAAAGAGTCTATGAAAAATATGATAAAAATAGAAAATATATATGTCTAGCGGCTAGGGTTAACATCCAATGGTCTAAATTGAATTAAAGAGTCTATAAAAAATATGATAAAAATAGAAAATATATATGCCTAGCAGCTAGGGTTAACATCCAATGGTCTAAATTGAATTAAAGAGTCTATGAAAAATATGATAAAAAATAGAAAACATATATGTCTAGCGGCTAGGGTTAAACTTTCGATTTTAGCAAGAAAGCAGTCCATGCACAGAAAAAAGTCCGTATTCTAATCTGTTTTGGACGTGATTCAACATCAAGAGTGAGGAAGAGAGAGAATGGTCAATAACCACGTGACATCGTCATCATCAGGAAGAAGGGAGGGTGAGCTATAAGGAAAATTTTAGTTTGTCTACATATAAGAGGCAAGAGCTAGCTAATATGCATATGTGAGTGTATGGTCGACACATGCAAAAGGTGAATTATTTCTGTGAACTGGTGGATCCCACTCACAAGTGATCCATGGGGTTGAGCAAGAAAGCCACACAGACAGAATGCGGGCATACAGTTCGCCGGCGGCGCAAAGTAGCATTTTGGGCAAAACCGCACAAGGCCTGCGAGGGCGGCTTCCAAAGGCTCCTGCCATTCGGCATTGCCCAACTTACCATGGCAGCAGTTAATTAAGATAGGGAGATAGCAGTGTGAAGTGTTACTGAGGCAGCCTTCCAAATATGTGTCCGATTACCGCAGTATTACAGGGAGAAAAGAATTATTGTGAAAACATCATTCATGATTTTGACGGTGAAGATTTAATAAAATGGACCTCCAAAAATAGCTCAATGTAAGATATGTAAAAGAGACAAATTTTCACTCAGTGAAAGAAAATAAAAAACAACATAATCATGAGACTCTTCCTTGACTCCTTGGGCTTCTATGTTAGTCCAATCCAGCAAATGCAACATCGTATATGTACCAACAAATATATGGACCAATCAACAGAGGAGGACGACCGTGACACTACATCAGGCTTGGGTTGTTCGTCTAGCAAATAAATGTTTGATATGTACACCTATTCATAGCGAGCCGCAAGTAGTGTTCGATGAAAGACAATGATGCAAACATCGTGGATGCACATCTTCAATGACCATGGTATAATGGGCAAAGATCCTTGGGAGAATAAGCACTAGAGAGGGAACAAGTACAAATGAGAAGAAGATACCTAAGACTATATGGGATCATACATTTATGGGGCCGTGTTTACATGAGATTGCAGGAAAAATAAAAGCAAAAAGATTATTACTTCTGGTTATATGCATTGAACATTTGAACCATTCACTTTGAAGATTATTGCTTCTGGTGATATTTATATTCAATCTAAAAGGATTTACTTTTTTGAACCTTCTACGATTCTATAATTCAACTTTGATAAGACATTGAATAGGATGCATATAAGTCTTATTAGGAAACATATGTTTCTCTATTCGAAGGAAGAGAGAGAGAAGATTCTAACGTTCTGATGAAATAGGTCGGAGGCTTAGCATCATCGATACAGATGGTAAATTGTAGGAGATCAGAAAGCAGATGAAGGGATCAACCTGCAACAAGTCGAAAATAGATTAAGACCCCTAAAACAATCGTCATTCCTTTACATCACCATGAAACCCCATTCGTCCACCACAGATCTCCATCCTACCCAGTACCTTGATTGTCAAGTATGTCTCTAGCATGGCATGAGCGGACCTCAGGTATGCTTGGCTCATGGGTGTTGAGGACGTGAATGACGGCTCTCATGGCCGTATGCAATGGCAGGTGAGACATGGTCGGATGGTTTTAGTTGAAAAATTGGACCCAAAATCTTCATCTCCATGTTCTAAATCACAGAAACATTCTACCTGAATGACAGTAGCTTGGACATCACCAACTTTTGTTTGGCGAGGTAGGTTGATAAGTTTGGAGTGATCTGGTTGTTCTCGGTGATGTGTGGCATGCGCTGGTACCTGGCGCTGGAGTGGCATGCATCACAGAGCTCCTAGCGTGTGTTGTGACGGTGTTGTCAAATGGCGGCACAACACCTCGAGCGGATCATATACTTTCTACCACTATCGCCGCTGGCAGAAGAGGAACTCATGACATTGCAATGAAGCATTTATTTTTTTTTCCCAACCGAGACAGGGAGACGGCTTCGAGCAGTAGTCCTAGCACTACCGCCACTGGAAGTGGAACTCAAAACATTGCAGTGAACTACTTTTTTCTCCCAATGGAGGCAGGGAGACAGTTTCAGGTATTAGTGTTTTAATGGCATTGGAATGGACGTAGGACAATCAACGTAATCAAACAAGGTTCAAGTAGAATTTTGAGGGTTCCTATATGGAGACGGACAGTCAAGAGGTGCCAACGGCTGCAACACAGTGGGGAGATAGGCCCAGTTCTATGGTGGCACATGACAATGAAAGGTGTCAAATGACACTATATTTCTATATAAAGTAGTATATTTTATCATGAATTTATATCCCACATCACAAAATATAATAATAGAAAAATAATAATGCTTTGGTCAAGATCATTCATAGAAATATAATAATGAAAAAAAGAATTGTTCAAGTAAAATTGTTCTAAATGTAGCATAAAAAATCTAGCTATCCGTGCAATTTGCGCGGGCCACCTTGCTAGTTTTGAGGAGTACAGGTCAGATAGTATAATGCGGAGCAGGCTCACATGTATGAATATGACCACAAGATGGATCCACGTACCAGAGATAGCGGGAGCAAAGTAAGCTGAGACAGGGACAGCAATGCGAAAGGCATCAAGGCACGAAGGATGACATGGCTGGAGAGGACGAGACAGGGACAGCAATGCGAAAGGCATCAAGGCACGAAGGATGGCATGGCTGGAGAGGACGAGACAGGGACAGCAATGCGGAAGGCATCAAGGCACGAAAGATGACACGGCTGGAGAAGACGAGACAGGGACAGCAATGCGGAAGGCATCAAGGCACGAAAGATGACACGGCTGGAGAAGACGAGACAGGGACAACAATGACAAAACCAACTTATATATTGCAAAAGGATGCAGATTGTTGAATGTAAAAATGGAATGGACAAATGGAGTTGCAAGTGGATGATTAATCTCTTCATTAATCTGAGTACTTGTTTATATACATATTGAATTGGTACATGGAACCGTCGCCATGGACGTGCGCGAGGCAACCGTGTCCATGGCATACGGGAACGGTTACTCAATCAATGAGATCATCTGTTATTCGTAACACAAATGATAGAAGGATGACGAGATAGGGACAGCAACTACAAAATCAACTGAGGTTAGGAAAGGGTGACGAGACAGGGACAACAACGACAAAAGCAACGGAGGTCGCATATGGTTGTATTGGACAATGACGACGAAATTAAACGAAGAGACCGAGGCCCAGCTGTCAGCCAGTCAGTAATCCAATGGCTTGATCAGAAGGAAGTTTCCTAGAAAGTGATTGATGGATGACCGGCAGCGCCGCCGCATGGGTTAGGTACTTACGTGCTGTCAAAACTCAAGTTCGTTGATATCCGGCGACTCCGATCCTCTTCCCACACTGGACTTCATATATCCTCAAAAATGCATCAGCGGATCCTACGGCTAGCCTCTATATATACCCGTTCATCTGCACCTCCCTCCCCATCACCGAGACCAAGAGGCAGGAGCGCCGCTGATCTTCTCGTCTAAGCAGCCTCGCTCAGCTCGGGTCTGAATTGAAGATGGCACCGGCTAGGATTGACAGCGTCAGTCGGGAGGAGGAGGCCCATGTGGGTGCCGGTGCAGAGCTTCGTGAGGCCGGCTTACTCGGCATCGTCACATGCGCCATGGCCACCACCTTTGCCGTGCGCGATCCCCCGCTGCGGCTCAACAAGAATGCCTACCTCTTCGTCCTCACAGGCGCATTCTTTGCTGGCGTGGCGGGGATCGTCGCCGCCGTCTGTGTCTCCAACAATAATCCACGCGCCGCCGGGAGGAAGCTCGTGCGCGCCTCCGTCGGACCACTCGCCGTCGTCGTCGGCCTCTCAGCGGCTTCACTACTCCTCTGGTAAGTTTGTCACGCATCGTCCACGCCTCCGCCGGGCCACTCCGCATCACTGTCGTCTGTCGGTGGTGGTGGCCTCGTCTCGGAGCCTTCACTGAACCGAGCATTTGTCTACTACTATGTTTTTGTTATCGTCCCACTGTCTAGTAAGGTCAATAAGCCCGCATGCTGCTTGCAGGTTGTTGAATGTGCCATTACCTGTTTCTGTTCCTGGCTTGTTACACTCGTGTTTGTCGCCCGTGTCAGAGTTATTATATATGTCTCCTTTAAAATGAAAGAATTGTGAGAGTTATACACACCAATTACTGGTGTGGTGTCACTGGTGTCGATTGTCAATGATCACCTACACGGTTCTCCTCCAAGGTAGGGGAGGGAGATCATGCCATTATTATCTGAGTACAATCCTCGTTTTTTTAATTTTTTTAACGATCGATACCTACGGGTGTAGAGAATGTTTTACAATGCAAAAAAAAAAAAAGAAAGAAGGAAGGAAGTTCACAAGGCAGAGAAAAAAAAAACAGGGCAGAGAATACAGAAAACCATTTTGCAGTTTCGGGCCGTGAGCTTGGGTTGGAGCGTTGGGCCGAGAGGGCCCAATAACTTCGCCTTCATCCCCCCTCTCGCAAGTCACACCTCTCCCACCGGTCGCCGCCGGTCGCGATGCGCGGGGCGGGGAGGAGAGAGCAGAATAGCAGATGCACAACACCACCTCCATCCCTCCGAGCTTCAATTGCCTAGGCGGCGGCGGAGTGGCGTCGGCTGTGGCCCAGATCCGTGAGAAAGGAACGGCCACGCCGTGCCGCCGCGGGTTATGCTGCGGTCGGGGCGGGGAAGCATGGATGCGGCCTGTTGAAGCGTCTCCGCTCCAAGGTCACGCTTCGGCACTTCCTCAACCTCAAGCCATATCACTTCTCTGTGTTCGTCTCGCTGTTGTATGTTTTCCTTTCTCTTTGGTCGTTCACTTGGGGGGAGCAATCTGTAGTATATTCCGTACGAAAATTCCCAACTGGCATCTCTATACTTTGTAAGGTGATGAACTGGTAGTCAAATTACACCCGTGGATCTCGTACTTTCGTAGCACGTCCTAGCGCGATTGTTGAGGTGGAATGCTAATTTGTGTGCCAAGTTATGCCTGCTGCAAGGGCTGGAAGTTATAGTTACTACAGTGAATTTGAATGTAGAGATTCGTCGAAATATAGTTATGGTTCCTGTTTGATGATGATGGAGAAGTAACTAAAGCAGTGTTCTTTTGGGTGGCCATTCAGTGGATAGTATAAACATTATTTCTATTGATGCTCATATTGTTCTCAAATTTGAGCAGAAAATCTTCCACTATTTCATATGTTAATGATCGCTCAGCTATCAGAAGGAAGATGCATGAATCATAAGATATATCTGATTGTCACTAGTATTGTTGTAACTTCCGAGCTAATTTTAGATTTTCTGTGCTGCAATGGTTGGATATTTGCTGTTGAAAAGGGATTGCTTCCCATGTTTGTCAAGTCTAAAAGGGGTGCTCATTTGTGATCAGGTAAATTATATTTTGGATTGATGAATCGACCGTGCTAGCTGAAGGTTACCAAGATAAAACAAATGTGGTACTACTTTGAAAGGCCTAAAATGAATTGGGGGTTTATATGCTCTTTATATTACCTACATTGAAGAGATTCTTGAGAGACATGATTTATGTATGGGTGAAATCTTCTCCTTCTTGGTTGCATAACGTACTGTGGCTTATGAAATACAATAGAAGCAACCTTGTGGCCTAAAAAGCTTTTGAATGTGTTTTTTTACTATCCTGTAGTGTTGGTCCCACCTGTCAATGAACGCATCGTCCAGACATCTACTTCATTTTTTTCTCTGCTTTCAAGTTGCCATCTTGCATTTTAAGAACATTTACGCTTGGGTCATTCAGTGGAAGTGTAAATGCTTTTTCTCTTGATGCTCATGTTGTGCTGAAACCTGAGCTGAAAACCATAATTCCATATGTAAGTGATCACTCAACTATTAGGAAGAAGAAGCATCGCATCATAAGGTTGTTCTGATTGTCACTACCATTGTTGTAACTTCTGAAATTAGTTCAGATTTCCTATGCTGCATCAGTTGAATGCTTTTTTGTTGTTGACCTGGTATTGCTTCCCATGCTTTTCAAGCCTATAAAATAATTTAGAGACTGTGAATCATGCTAGCTAAAGATTATCAAAAGAAAACAATTGCGCTACTTTGATAGGCCTAAAGTGAATTGGAGATTGGCAGTACCTACAATGAACTATTTTTTATTGTGTGGGGGTAAATTCTTCACCTTATATGCCGTGAAGTGTTACTGTGGCTTATGAAATATACAATGGAAGCAATCTTGTGCCCTGAAAAATTTTTAATGTCTTTTTACATTTCTATCATTTTGGTCCCACCTGTCGATCATATGTTGACTTGAATTCTTTCTCTGCTTTCATGTTGCACAGTTGCCCTCTCTGCATATTGGTGCAGCACTCGTTAAATGCCAGCTCTCCAACCCCTACTCGCCACAGTGGTGGTGGTAGAGCGCAGAATGGGGGGGATGCCACTGGCTAGTGGGTACTGCGGATGCATTGGTGGTCTTGGTCCAGAGGTTGCAGGCGGCAACACGGCTGTGCAGGACGTGGCCAACTCCTCATCGTGCTTGTCTGCTGCCTTCTTCAAGCTCGCCCAGCCAGTCCTTGTGCTCAGGGCCACCGGGTAAGCCATCTCCATTAACGCCCACTTTCACCTCTGGTTCGATGCTTTGTTCAACCTCCCGCTTATGCTCTTTCGGAATTTGCAGCCTACTTCTGTCAAATCCCCAATCGTTGTAAGATTTGTACTTCTCATCTGATAACTGTGCTTAGTGGAATCAAATTCGTTCCGAGGATGTCAAAAGAGAGATCAATTTAACATACATTAGTTCTTAATATACATCAGTCTGATTGTACAGTATCTGTCTTGATAGGTTATCAATTTTAGTTACAATTCAATACCTCCAAGGGCGATTGGCAAATAGTTGGAAGTGTTTTCTACCAGACCTTTCATGTAACCAAATTGTCAAAAGAGATCCATAGGAAAATAATATCCTTCTGAAGCTTGCAGTATCTGTCAAGTTATGTTGGGGTGTAGTAGCTTGATGCTTTGAATTTTATTAGGTTTAAGATCTCCAAATTAATATTTGCCATTTCAGTGGAATAAATTGAGAGTGGTGGGCCTAGTGTAGCAAAGGTTATGATTGTAAATTTGAGACTGCCGGTTCAGTGTCCAAGTTACTCAACAATTTCAACTAATGCACACAGTGGTTATGCCCTATCTGCAAATGTATAACAAAATATACTGCAAACTATCACGTCCCTTTGCAGTTATCACTGTGAGCAAAGCTGAATGACTTGAGAAGATTAATGAGGGTGATGTTTCATACTGTACTGTATATTTTCCCGCAAAAAAAATTTGTACTGTGTATATATAGATGTGGCAGAACTCAGGACTTCCACTTCAGGAGGACAACTTAACTGTTTAAGTGAAGTGTGTATAGCACAACCAAACATAACCACCGTTTTGTTGTGTTCCTGTAAAATGTGGTTACCTGGAAGCAGATAGTAAATGCTGTTGCTGTACTGCAAGCCTAACATCAGGATTTGCTGCTACTATGGTTGTCCTAATGTACTGAAGAGAATTAAGGATGATGACTAGCACAATCGTTTACATTATGTTTAGAGTTTTCTCAGAGTTATGACTACTCTGTAGCTAGAGCATCTTCACTTTACTGTCTGACTCTTGGACATTTCCACAAATTTGCATTGACTGTGTAATTCTATGATTCCATTTGCAATACAGCATAGTGGAATGCTAAAATGGTGATACGATGCTGTTAAAAGTAGTGGTATGAATGTACTATGCTGCAGAATTCTTCTCCGCGGTGTCCTTTGACGTGAAACTTTGCCCTCTGCTAAGCTTGATGCTGTACATGATTTAACTGAAAGTAGTAGGCATCCGGCATTTCTCTACTGCATCAAATAGCAAAAGTAATGTAAATCAGCTTTAGCCAAAGTATTGGTTCACAAGAATTATTACACGATGTTGTCGAGTGCTCCAGGTGTCGATCGCCTCTTCGCTGTTTCATGGCACATCAAGCACATCGCCAACTCATTTGTGGAGCTGCAGCACTTACGCATGTTGGATTGGGTGACACTGGTAGAGCTGTTGCTTCACCCATGGCGTCATTTCTTCATGTTTAGGGGCTGGGAGCTGCAAACAATACCGCACTGTCTTTGCATCCTGGTTGGTTGTCGAGTAGGCCTTGCTGGATACAGCATTACATGGGGGACGATAGGTGAAAGTATCATGCCATTTTGCTAGACAAGAAATTCAGAATTGGAATAGAGCGTAAGCAGGAAACCAGGGAGTCAATGGTACTTCCACACTGAAATAAAGGAACTGCAACCTTATTTACTTCAGTGCATCTCATTCCCGTGGTTTACTGTTGCCCTGCTTATCATGGGAGGGATGATTATGATATCTGATTAATACGAAATGTGATTTTATAGATGGTTTAGTAGTGTATAGAACAGTCTCCGAATAGTTAAGACTGTAATTTAACGCATCGTTTCTGAAAACAAGAGCAATCTGTGACCTGTGTTTATCTCCGAATCCTTTGGTTGGTTATCAATCTATGCAGTATCTATGTCAAAGGGGCAAGGGGCAGGATGTCGTTTGATGCGGCCAGATGTGTGAAAAGAATACGAAATGGATTATAAAATGCCACGTAGATGGCAAATCGACGAAGGCATTATTTGAAATGGCAAAAGTGAACGAAGCCAAATATTTGAATGAAATCCTAAAATGAAATCCTAAAAGGAGGCTGTCATGAGGCTGGCCATGGAAGGTCCCTCCCTGCGCCGGTGACCACCCGGTCCCGGCGCCCACGTCCCTCCGGCGTCCCGGTGCGGCCTTTCCTGACCGTCACTTCCAATCTTCTTTTCTCCGGCGTTATGGATCTCTCAGTGCTGGATCCCTCCCCTAGAATTCGCTTCTCGGCAAAGGTACGCGCATCAACAGGTCAACTTGTGGCCTCTTCCCACCCTGATGAACTCGACAGTTTCTGGATGATCGCTTCCTTTAGCCGTTCTCGGCTCATGCTCTGTGTTTCTTCGGCTGCGGCCATTCTCCAAGGTCCTTGGTGGTCTTGCAAATCTTTTCTGTGTGGTAGAGCTGGAGGAACATATTTTTAAGTTCAGTGTTTCATCTAAATCGGTGGGTCTTCTGGTTTATAATCTTGGTCTCTTTGAGTGTGCTACATTCAAGGTTTTCTTCCATCTCTGGAATGAGAAGGGATTGGCCAGTGCACGTTCATCAGCCCTCTCTGATCGTGGCCCGAGGTTTGAATGGGTCGAAGTTGGTTCTAAGAAAAAAAAAGAAATCGTTTGCTGACGCAGTGAAATCTAATGCTCCTCTATCCCATTCTGCCTCCACAAATCAGCAGTTTGTTCCTCTCACTGGGGCAAATTCGATTCCAGTTCGAAAGGGAATCAGGCAGTCAGTTTTTTCCAGATTGAATTTCAAAAATGTTAGTGATTCTTCTCTGAGATCTAGAAAGATGAGGATGAACTCGTTGCCGGGGATGAACTCAATTCCGGCGAAACCAGGAGTTTCAAATTCAAACTTGGGCGGTGTTTCAGGCATTGATTTGGGCCTCCAGCTGGGCCAGAATTCAAGTATGTTTAATGAAGTTAATGCCCACCAGGAAACAAATGCTAAGGAAGTAACGGCCAAGGGTTTTGGGCCGAGTCAGTGTAGTCGCTGCTTTTCTTACAAACACGAAAGGCCCAACTGTTTTCTGCCCCCGCGTTGTGGGCTCTGTTTTCGTCTGGGCCACTTTGCCGGCCGATGTCGACACCCGCCTCGGTTCCCGGGATTGTCCAAAAACAGAGAGTTTGCTTCCTCTTTTGGTTTTACAGGCGGGGAACTCGTTGATACAAGCACTTGGTTTAGAAGTCAGCAGTCAATGACAGATGGGGCCAGTTCAAGCGGACCCACAGTCTTTTCTAGCTTCTCTGAGATGGGTAAACACTTGCTGGGTGTTGGCAGGGTGGATGAACCTTTAACCATTGTTTGGAAAGTCACATCACCGTTCTCCATTAAAGGCACTGCCGCCTCACCTTCCACGGCAACTGCGGCAGAGCCGATCCACCAGTCGCCCTTACCAAATCCCGGGTCGCCATTTTCTTCCCCCTCCCTGGTGCCAAGAAACCGAAATCCACATCCACCGCCGGCCAAAGCTTCTGTCCCAGGCTGTTTCCCTCAATCCGCTCACCTTGAACCTGAGAAAACCCCATTTGGTACAGTACCTTTACCGCAGGGTTGTTCTGGGTGGCCAAGATCGGCAATGGCTTACAGGTTTGTGGACCCAACACCTTTTCTGCCGCGAGGAAGTAGAAGGCTGTTGGTAGGCAATCGAAAGCCAATGACAAGGGTAGTGCTTGGTGGAAGAAGGCGAGATAACTGTGAAGTGGCCATTGCCCACATCGAGCCTCTGCCACAACAGCAGGTATCTTTTCAATCAATCCGAGCCCTTCTGGATGATTTCCTTCGCAATGATCGCAATGTGGGTTTTCGTTCAATTCAGCCTTGCCCATATGGTCAAGCATATGTCAGGTTCAATTATGTGCATGATAGGGATTTTCTGATTGGAAACAGCCCCCATGTGTATGGAAACTATAGAGTCACCTTCACAGAACACAACAGAGGCTGGAATAATAAAAAGACAACAATGAACTGTGAGGTGTGGTTGATGTTGCTAGGGTACAACATTGATTTCTGGAGCATGAAAGAAATAGAAAAAACCATCTCTGAATTTGGGAAGCTGTTAGTTTGGGAAGAAGATCCTGACAATTTGGCAAGGATCATAGTGAAAGCAAGAGTGGTTGACCTCTCAGAGGTGCCCTGGTTCATTGTCTGCTCTGAAGGGGAAGACTTTGAAGGGGACTCCTGGACAGCACAGTGTGAAATCCTCCAATATAGGCTGCTTGGAGGTGGGCCTGGTGATGAGGATTTACCACCTGATTTTGTGGAACCAAACCTGTTTGATTTTTTTGGTATGGTCAGCCTCGGCAGGTCAATATAAATGGACAAGGTAATGTGGGAGAACATGCTGGTGGAGGTGCAAATGCAGAGGGTTTTCAAGGGGAGTTTGGGGGTGTGGCTGCTCAGTGGGGCTTATGGCCAGATGCACCAGTGAATGAGGCCTTCATTGGCCCATTACCACCCTTACAACAGAACAACAATGAGGTGGCAGATAATGCTGGGAATCCAGAGCAGGAAGTGGAAGGCCCACAAGCAATACTCCAAGAGGAGCCAGTTTTAGAACCTGTGATCAATGATTTTGATTTGAATATGGCACCACCAGAAGATTTTGGGTTTATTCATGATGAGGTGGCTCAACATGAGGAAGATAATATCCCATTAGTGGAGAATGTGCAAGTAATAGATGGAACAGATTCATCAGGAGACTCTGATAATGCTCAACCACCCTTTATGCTGAATGATATGGAAGTTGAGGTGTTTATCCCCCAGGAGAATGGCATACCTATGCAATTTATTCAAGATGAAATCCAAGAGGATGAACTGTTAGGAAACAATCTGCAAGCCCAGAATATTGAGAATCTGCTTGATGAGCAAATGGTACCACAGGATGAGGCACCAGAGGAAAATCAATAGTATAATATGAATATGCAGCTGGGCTTTGTTCAGTTTCAACAGCTTGAAGTGGACCCTGTTCTTGCTGCCAGAATGTTGTATAGCCAACCACCTGTGTCTAAACAGCATGCTGCAGCTGTTAGAGCTTGGGCACAACATCTTGCTCCAGGGATGGGAGCGGAAAAAGTGGATGTTCCTAAATCATGGGCAGACTTCTTTACTGCAATGCTGTTAAATCCTGGAAATTTCGTTTGGGCAAAAAATATGTTATCTTCTGCAGCCTGGGAGTTCTTTCAAGCAAATGAGAAGTCACTAGTACCTTTTGCTCTGCCTGCTTCCTGTCCTGAAAGTGCAAATTCTGCATGCTTGGATGCAATTCCTTTTGCAAGTACTGATAACATCTCTCTAATAGAGGGAGAAATCTCTCCTCATGCAACAAGAGAAGAGAAAGGGAAAGAGCCTCAGCAGGTCATGACTTCCCCTTGCACTCCACCAGAAAAGAGAGGGATTCACATCTCTCCCTCTACAGGGCCTTGGTCCAAAGCCATTCTAGATCGAGCTGTCATGAACAAGAAGAATAATGCAGTGGTAGACACTGATCTGAGGAGAAGTGATAGAAACAGACAGCAACAGAAAGATTTTAAACACGCTTCCTGCATAGACAAGAGCTGCTTAGGTTGCAACAGTAAGAGCAACTCCAAGAAACTTGCCATCCCACTCCCCAAACCAATTTTGGCAACTCAAACTCAAAAATAGTGCTCCAAGAGACTCTCTATCTGGATTGCTATCCCATCTCACTTGCCAAAACTCATCCGCAGCACCCCAAACTTGGCAAGCCAATCTAGCTTGCCAATCCGGCTTGCCAGCCATGGGTCCCAGCGGTCAGGGAGGACCTGCACGGGGATGCCGCCGGCAGGCGGGGAGGAGCCGGTCGAGGAAGATGCAGCGGGGACCGCCAGGGTAGAAGCGCCGCGCGGGTGGTGAGCGCTGGCGAGGAGGAGCTGCCTGGGGATGCCAGCGGCGGACGGGGAGGATGCGAGCGGGAAGGAGCCTCACGGGGAGGACGTGGCGGGGAAGATTCGCGCATGGGGAGGACGCCGGCGGGAAGGAGCGGCGCAAGGACGCCGGCAGCCAGGGAGGAGCCACTGGTGGGGAGGAGCTGTGGGTAGGGAGCGCGGCCGGTCGGACGTCCGAGCTCCGCGCGCCGCTGGCCCGAAGCTCCGCGCGCCACCGCCAGGGAGAGAAGGGAGGCCGGTCGGAGCTCCTCGCGCTGCCGCCAGGGAGAGAAGGGGAGGCCAGCCGGATGAGAGGGAGAGGAAGAGGATGAGGCCGGATGGCAAGCCGGCCACGCAAGATAAAAAAGAGGAAAGGGAGGGGATGACGTGCGGGACCTACGCGTCATTGGGTAGCTGAATATAGCCGTTGGGATTTGAGGAGTGAAAAATGGAGAGTCTGTTGGAGTGAGATGTTCAGTATGACGAGGAATATTTGTAGAGAGTTGAATAGAGAGTCAAATGAGGAGCGAAAAATGGCAACTCTCTTGGAGTTGCTCTAAGCCCCCAACAATTTCTCCTTCCCTGATAAGAAATCTGGGTGCCTCCTTCTGTAAGATTGATCCTGCCAAGCTCACTGAGGAAATGTTGGGGAAAAAGAGGAAGGCTACTGCCCCTGGTGGAAAGAAGCCAGCTGTGAAAAAACCCTCAAAGGATAATGATGATGATGCTGCAAAGGGAAAGAAGATCTTCAAGAGGCCACCAAAAAAGTAATAACCCTTCTTGGAGAAGGGACAGTTGGGGCTACAGATTGGAATTTGCTTTCCACTCTGGTTCTGAAGACTCTATTCTGTTTAGTAGACAAGAAGCTTGGTTTCCTGCTCTATGGGCTGTAATAAATCTTTTCCAAAACTCTCTTTTGCGTGGCCTTGGTTTGGGCCTTTTGGGATGCAGACTGGGAAAGTGTGTTTATGAAGACTCTATCAGTAAAGACCTTATTATATTATATAGAAGAGAAACTGATGTTCTCCCTCTCTGGCATGTAATAACACCCTGTCTAGAGCTGGTTGTGATGCTTTTTTCTGTCTATTTAATTTTTGGGGCTATTTTCGGCTGCTGGTTTGCACCCCCTTTCTATGCCATGAAGATTGAGCTCTCAACTGGTTGGAGTCTCTATTTGCAAGTCTTTCCTCACTTAAATGGCATCAACTAATAGTAGAACTTGGAAAGTGATGAGCTGGAATGTTAGGGGCATCAACTCAGATAGAAAGTGGAATTCTATAAGGGATAAAATTATTGAAAGTCGGTGTGATATTATCTGTCTGCAAGAAACAAAAAAGGAGTCTTTTGATGCACAATTCCTAAAAATTTTTTGCCCTCCTTGCTTTGATGCTTTTGAGTTTTTGCCATCGATTGGGGCCTCAGGGGGGATGATCATTGCTTGGAAATCAGCTTTCTTTGATGGGCACCTTGTTTTCAGCAACAGTTTTGCCATGACAGTAGAATTTCACTCAAAGTTTAATGCAGCAGATTGGGTGCTGACAAATGTGTATGGACCTTGCTCGAGTGAAGGAAAACGAGATTTTATGAGCTGGTTAAAGCAAATACAAATGTCTGATGAGATAGATTGGCTTTTGGTAGGAGATTTTAATCTCATGAGACAACCAACTGACAGAAACAAACCTGGAGGGGATTTAGCAGAAATGTTTATGTTTAATGAAGCCATTAGTGCTTTAGGCATCATTGAGTTGCCTTTGTTGGGGCGTCAGTACACCTGGTCAAACAAACAGGAAGAGCCTCTGCTAGAGAGGCTGGATTGGTTTTTTACTTCTAATTCTTGGACTTTAACCTATCCAAATACCTCAGTTCACTCTCTTGTCATGGAAGTTTCAGATCATGCACCGTGTATTATCACAATTAACACTGACATCCCAAAAGGAAGGATCTTTAGATTTGAAAATTATTGGCTACAACATGAACATTTCTTTGAGGTAGTGCAACATGGTTGGAACTTGCCCACCAACCAAACAGACAAGGCCAAAGTTATTTCAGCGAAGTTCAAGAATTTAAGAAGAGTGTTAAAAGCATGGCAGGCACAGTTGTCCAGTTTAAAGTCCAATATTGCCAATGTGAAGCTTATCCTCCATCTCTTAGAAGTACTAGAAGAAATAAGAGATCTTTCAGTTGTTGAATGAATTTCAGACAGCTCTTGCAAGAAAAACTAATCCTACTTCTGCAACAGCAGAGAACCTACTGGAAACAGAGGGGAACTATCAAATGGGTAACATGTGGAGATGAAGGCACCAAATTCTTTCATGCTAATGCCACCATTAGACATAGAAAGAACATTATAACTTATTTGGAAAATGATCAGGGAGACATAATCTCTTCTCACCAGCAGAAAGCCAGTTTACTTTGGGAAAGTTACAAGGAAAGACTTGGATGCTCGGCAAACACATTAATGCAATTTGATATGAATGAGTTACTGTCAGCAACAATAGATTTGGGATGCCTGGAGGAAGCTTTTTCCCATGAAGAAATAGACCAGGTGGTGAAAATTTTACCCTTAGATAAGTCACCAGGTCCAGATGGCTTTAACACTGATTTTTTAGGAAATGTTGGCACATCATTAAGAAAGACTTCTATGACCTTTGTGATGCCTTTCATGCTGGATCTATTTGCCTGCAGAGTATAAACGGCTCTCATATTACTCTTATCCCCAAAATTGATGGGGCAGAAAAAATTAATGATTTTAGGCCAATTTCACTCCTGAACATCTCAATGAAGATCATCACTAAGCTCCTGGCTAATAGACTGCAGAGGGTGATTATGAATCTAATACATGAGAATCAATATGGCTTATCAAAACCAGAACAATCCAGGATTGCCTGGCATGGGCTTTTGAATATTTACATCTCTGTCACAAATCAAAAAAAGAGATTGTTATATTGAAGCTGGACTTTGAAAAAGCTTTTGATAAAATCGAACATGAGGCTATGCTTCAGATTATGCAACACAATGGCTTTGGAGCAAAATGGTTACAATGGATGGACAACATTTTTAAATCAGGAACCTCTTCCATCCTCCTGAATGGAACAACTGGAAAGACATTTCACTGTCGAAGAGGAGTCAGGCAAGGTGACCCCTTATCACCTCTTTTATTTGTATTGGCAGCTGACCTTTTGCAAAGCCTGTTCAACAAAGAGAAAGAACTTGGTCATTTCCAGTTACCTATCCCAATGTTAAGTAGCCAAGATTTCCCTATAATACAGTATGCTGATGACACTCTCGTGATAATGGAGGCATGTCCGACACAACTACAGAGACTGCAAGTTATCTTAGAAGATTTTGCTCTCTCCACTGGTTTGAAGGTTAATTTTGGGAAATCTTTATTAGTCCCAATCAACGTTGAGGAGGAGAAAACAATCCAACTGGCAGCTTCCATGGGATGTACAGTGGGAGCCTTGCCCTTCACTTATTTGGGCTTGCCATTAGGGTTGACAAAACCCAGAGTAATAGACTTCTTGCCTCTAGTGAACAGATGTGAAAAAAGACTAGCAAGCACCTCTATTTTTCTCACACAGGCAGGCAGACTGCAACTCACTAATTCAGTGTTCACCTCGCTGCCTCTTTTCTTCATGTGCCTTTTCCCCTTGCACCTCACAGTCATCATGCAAATTGATAAGTTCAGAAAACATTGTCTGTGGCGAGGACCCAATTTAAATGATAAAACCCCACCAAAGGCAGCTTGGGAGATGGTTTGTCTGCCAAAGTCAGAAGGAGGGTTAGGGGTTTTAAAACTACAAGCTCAGAATGAAGCCTTACTTCTAAAGCATCTGCATAAATTCTTTAACAAGGTGGATACACCTTGGGTCAGACTTGTATGGGAAAAATACTACTCAAATGGCAGACTGCCGAGTGAGATAATGAAGGGATCCTTTTGGCGGAGAGGGATTCTAAGGCTTTTAAACAAGTTCAAGAGCCTGGCATTGCCAGTAATCAAAGATGGGCAGTCTATTCTTTTCTGGACAGACCAATGGAGAGGTGGGATACCATATCATAACTACCCAGAGTTATATTCTTTCGCCAAATCAAAGAGCATCACTCTGTCAAAGGCAAGAACCATAGGATCTCTTGAGGAGATCCTCCATTTGCCTCTATCATCTGTGGCCTTTGATCAATTACAGGCACTACTAGCTTCCTTGGAGGAGATTCACTTTTCAGAAGAGAATGATGAGTGGGTGTACGTGTGGGGAAGCCATGCTTACTCGGCCTCAAGAGCATACAAGCACATAATAGGTCATAGACAGGTTCACCCTATCTTTAGCTGGCTGTGGAAATCAAGGAGTCAGAACAGGCACAAAGTGTTATTTTAGTTACTCCTAAAAGACAGATTAAGTACCAGAGGCTTGCTGAGAAGGAAAAATATAGTGTTACAGTCATATCACTGTGTGCTTTGCCAAAAGAATATAGAAGAAGACTTGGAGCATCTCTTTCTTCACTGTGATCTGTCGAGAGAATGTTGGAGTATCATACGGCTACAATTGGGAAATCTTGGTGATCTCCTAGCTATCTTCGAAAGTTTCAGATCTCAACTTAGAGTGCCCTTTTTCATGGATATTATCATCTCACTATGTTGGGGTATTTGGATGATCAGAAATGATTGCATCTTCAAAAGCATCCAACCAACTATAACAGCTTGCAAAAGATATTTCAGCACAACATTTGCACCGGTTATACTTCGTGCGAAACAACAAGACAAGATGCATATGCAACAATGGCTCAGTCAGACTTTGTAACGGTGTGCTTGATCTTCTTTGTTTCTTTCTTTGTTTCTTAATTTCGTTGGGAGACATCTGTTGTATTTTGCCTTTTCTTATATATATAATCAGTAGGGTATAATCCCCTACTGTTTCATCAAAAAAAATGACAAAAACGCTAGCTCTCGGCACTCGGCACCAGCGACCGCACAGTGTGGATGGCCTGCAGGGGGCTGAGCACATAATTTGAGGGAGGGCGTTTTAGTCATTTCAGGTGCCTGAAAAATGGAAAAGTAAATAAAAATTCGGAAAACAGGAAAAATGGTAAAGAAAGAATTGCTCGCCTCGGCCCTCGGCCACTTTTGCAACCGGTCCTCCTCCTCCCACCGGCGCATCGCCGCTGGCCTCTCCGCCGTCGCTATGCTCCTCCTCCGACGGCACCTCCTCCCTTTCCTCCGCGCAGCCAAGCATTCTACGATCTATGTTGCACAGTACGGGGATACGGATACGGGGATACGGATACGGAGATACAGCGATACGGTATTTTCAAAAAACAGCAATACGGGGATACGGCAAACCAAAAATTTCATAGTCACAAAATAGATAAATATAATAAATAGTTGATAGTGAGAGTAAAACTAGTAGCATATGATAAACTAAATGTCTCATTCTTCTTCTTCTAAAATCTCTCTCTCGAATTCTGGCTCATCGAGTGTGAGTTCGGCGAGTTGTAGCAAGCCAGCACCAACAAAGTTCTCAGTGCCATCTCCACCAACATCCCACATTCTACTTGGTCCACTTTCATAATCACCAGTCTTTCTTGAAAGAAGACGCAAGTTATTATGCACAAACACCAAATCTTCCGCTCGTTCAGGAGTGAGCTTATTCCTCTTCATGTTATGTATGAAAGAATAAGTGCTCCAATTCCTCTCACAACAAGATGAAGATGCAGGGTGTCCAAGTAACTTCAAAGCTAAGTCCTTCAACTCAGGTGTGCTATCTCCATAAGTTCCCCACCATTGCTTTGGCTGAAAATGGCCTCTATCCTCAATTGAGTCAGGGTCTTCATAGCCACCCATGAACAGAGAGAAATCAGCAAACTGCTTCTTAATCTTTCTTAAGTCTTCTGGTTCTGAGAATAACTTTTTAAAGCTTTTGTTCCTCTCAATATTAATCTCATTGTCATTGTTAGGGCTAACACGACCAGAAACTTCATTGAGCCAAGTTGCACTATAGTACCTATCAATATCATCATAATATAATATTTAAAAAATTTAGCATGTACAATTAGTAGAGAATACATTAAATACAAATTGAAGGTTCATATTCGTTACCTTGGATTTAGTGAATGTGCCAAACATTGAAGAGGGGTATAGCTCTTGAGCCATCTAGCATGTAAAATACTCTCTACAACATTAAAAAAGGTGCATGGACCGTCCACAATTCCTTCATGCCGGTAGATACAAGCTCTCACCTTATTAATGCAAGATAAAAAAAATTCAGCAGGCATGTTAATAGAAAAAATAAGCAAGCATAATTTACATGCTCTCACCTTCTCTATCATAGAGTCCCACATCTCATAGATCAAATGAAGGCATGGTTTATCTGTATCGGCTGCCCTTAGCATCGAATAAATAGGGTCAGTGAAAGTAATAATATACCTAATGTTATCCCACCATACATCATTGAGAATCTTTTCCTTCACAGCTTGAGCTTTGCCTTGGTCATCCTCTCTATAAGCCGTCCACTTGTCGCTAACAACCATTTGCACCAATGCATCCTTGATAAGTAAGAACCTCTTCAACATGACAATAACACTTGCAAACCTTTACAATTCGCTGCATTGTCTGTAATCACTTGGACCACATTCTTTGGTCCAACTTCATCTATCACCTCCTTCAACCGATCAAAGATATACTCCTTACTCTTGATCTATAATTAAAACATTAAGAATATTATAGCCTAAAAGGTGAAAAGTAAAAAATAACCTGATCAAAGTAGTTACTAGTAGTTTGTTAGACTGTTACCTCTCCTTCTGTGTTAATTGATTTTAGAAACATTGGACCGCCCTCAGTCACAGCTATGAAGTTTAAAATTGGTCGCCTTTGTGGATCACTCCACCCATCTGTCATTATAGTCACTCCTTTGAAGGGCCATGAAGATTTGATAGGCATCAACATCCTGTCAACATGTGTCTTCTCTTTCTGGAGTAGGGTTGTCCTCAATGCATTATATCCCGGGGGTACATACCCACCCAAATCGTGGTTCGCGACATAATTATAAGAGGCTCGATAATTAGGATTTCTTGCCACATTAAAGGAAAGCCCTGCAAAATACAACCATTTTCATGCTTACGAAGATAGAGAATACAAAATAAAAGACATCATTTGAAATTTTACGAACCTGCCGTGTAGAATAACCTTGCAATATGAGAATCAGCAATATGTCGAGTTTCTGCATTAAAACTAGCCGCAATAGCTGATTGCTTAACTTTCCTTTTTTTGGAAGATGCCGCATTTGAATCATCAAAAGGAGGTAAACGAATTAGCTTATGGCTAGGTGCAGCATTTGCAGCAGCCTCAGAAGCTTCACGATCCTCTTTTCGAAGTTGCTCGAGCACTGGACTTGTCATTTTGCTACAAATAGCAACACCTTCATTTGTTATCTTCAAAAGATGTGCCCTCACTCTAGAATAGCTGCCTGGATAGTCATGCTCACAAAAATGACACTTAAATCTTGCATTGCCTCCTCTAGCGTTTGAACTTTTAGGTGTTACAAACTTAGTAACATGTTTCCACAAAGGAAATTTAGGATTGTTGACCTCAGTCTCCTCAAGATCCACATCAGCTGATGCCATAGCTGCTGAAACCAATTGCTAAATAATTTAAATAAAATAGAAACTCGTACAGTATTATAATCTAAAATGTCGCAGCTAGCAGGAATCAATGTCAAAGATCGAATTTTGGGACCTCTTTCACTTTTTGCAACCAAACTAGCTAGTTTTATGGAAGATCTACCAAGGCCTAATTAAGCAACACTGCAACAGAGCTTGCACGTGCACGATTATGGAAGATCTACCAACAGGCAACAGCGCTTGAAGGCATGAACTCATGAAGTACGTACATGAAGCCATGAAGGCATGAAGCAGGCGTACGTACTCGTGTTGGCGTGCTGCTGCTCGGAACTTCGGAAGAGATCGAAGACACGCGTACGTATACAAAGATGAAGCGTCCAGGAAAGTTGATTACCGGTGGACGGCGACGGCGTCAAGCGGAGGCCGGCGGGCCGCGGAGCCGGAGGCGGCCGGCGGCTTGCGCCTTGCGGCGCCGGCGGCCGACGAACCCAGGACGAGGACTCAAGGAGTCGAGGAGCGACGCCGCCGACGGCGGACGGCAGATGCGAATGCGAAAAGACTTAGGGTACGTCGAGTTGTCGACTGTACGTCAGTTTTTATACGTAACATCTCATCCGTATCCCGTCCGTGTCCCGTCCGTATCACGGCGTTTTTCCATTTTTTTCGACTGAGAAAATGAGACACGTAGGGATACGCGTATCCCTGCCGTATCACGCGTATCGCCGTGTCCCCGCGTGTCCAAACGTGGATACGGCTCCATGTGTACGTATCGGTGCAACGTAGCTGCCGCTTGTGCTGGTGTTGTGCCCTCGAAAATCTAATGTTAACATCTTCAAATGTTCAAATCCATTTTGCGTTTCAGATTAATGGTGACTCAACTCCGCTTATTGGCAATTGTCCATGGTATTCTGCTTTATGCAATAGATCAAGTTTGGCTTTTGGGCTTGGACTGCTCATAGACCAAGTTTGTCTTATGGTTTCTGCATACAGCCTGGATAGGCTGTTAGCGCCCTGGCATTGTATCATGAAGGTCCTGCAGGCAAAGGGATTCCTGAATAGCAATATGGGCTTTTACACTGTAGCTCAAAATTGGAGTAGACTTTCAATTGAAGTTCATTGACTGTCACAACTCACAAGGATTCTGCTCCTGGTCATGCAGATGCTTGTGCCGCAGCCTGTGCCTGGTGTTATGCCTTCTGGAGTCTAATTTCAGCATCTTGAAATGTTTAAGTCCTTTTTTTTTAATTTCTAGATGAACTGTAGAAGTGCAACTCATGCTCAATAGCATCTGTCCAGGGTGCTGGCTTTCTCAATTCTTGGTTTCTGCAACAGAACCACTAGCGATCTCTGACTATCATAGTCCATGTTTTTTTTTTTGAACGGACGGTGAAAGCTTATGCTTTCCCGAATTTTTATTAGAAGAAAAAAAGAGGGTTGACCCAGTTTAATTATAAGGAAAACCGGGCCCAAAAACCATACAACTTCGGTCCAGAGACCGTACAACTAGGGAGGTATCATTACCATCCCTCAACTTCGTCCACATCAACTGTACAACTGGAGGGGTAGAATCCCCATACAACTTTGGTTTGCAGACCACACGACTACGATAAAAATCAATGGACATCAACACGCACCAGTCTACTCAACTCAACCAACTCTAGCTAACTCTAAAGCACCACTCAACTCAAAAAGAGAACAAAAGTTGGTTAGATTGGGACCTCAACATGAACCGCCAAGATCAAGTTTAGAGTCTTAAACCAAGCATAACTGACACAAATGACAACTACGATAACTGATGGGCCATTTGCCTCACGTAGATCAGCTAAACCTCCCGGGCCGCCTGTTCTTCGGTTATTGTCGGGGCAATTCTGCTTTTCTTCTTCTTCTTGCTCCTGGGCTGATTCCCTTGCTCCACCAGGACTGAGATTGCCTCCATCGTCATGCTGTTTATTGGCTTCTTGATGTGCTTCATAAAATGATTTACAACAGGATTAGCCTTTTCTTTTTCTAGTTCGGTGGGTGACAGCTCGCCAAGCTTACTAATTAAGATACTCTGGGCAAGTTGGATGCTATCTTTTCCTGGATTAAGTTTAGCTTTGTCTGCCAAGCGGGAGCTTTTCCTTTGGGTTGTGACAGCTTCTGAACTCACATCAGTGAGTTGGAGAGGGGGGTTTGCTTTTGGTGGCGTGTGTAGCAGAGGCGCCGTTGGCTTGTAGGAAATAAAATCAAGAAAAACTGCCATATCATCTATATTGTTGCTCTCCTCATTAGCCATATTGATGGTAGAGGTCTCCTTGGGTTCTACTTCTTCCTCCATAGGAGTTAGGACCAACTCTGTTTCAGGTGGTGTCTCTCTGGGTTCTACCTCCTTCAAATGCACTGGAGGGTGGACGAGTTCTGTTTCTAGAGCATCAATGTCGACTTGTAACTCTGACTGAAGGCTGTCAGGTTGTGCCTCCTCTTGTGTTGTTCTTTGTGTGTCACAGAAGGGTTCAGTATTCTCAACAATTAAAACAGACTCAGTTGAAAAATCAGGTTGGATGTTGTTGTTGTAGTGTGATGAGTTCATCATGTCTCCATCTCCTTCTAGACCAGTCGGAGAAGCAACAGGGAGCCATCCTGTGGCCGACTCAAGCATCCCCATGATACGACTCTCTTTGGAAGGTCTTACAAGAGAAGGAATGATGAAATGCTCGTCCCTCATAGGATCCCACCAATCTATTTCTGTGAGAGAAACAATAGACTGTGCTGGGAGCATGATACAACTGAAATCATTGGCAGTTGGAGCCTCACCCAAGATCTGCACGAGTGGCTTGGAGAAGGAGACTCTCTTTCTGCCCTTCTTCCTCCAGACCACCCTCTTTCTTGTTGACTTCTTGTCGGGTTCCATGTCCTCCTCGGCCCCCTCCTTGAGAGCCGTGCTGTGAAGGTCGACACTGACATGGTTGCTTCCTTTGTTACGGGTGGCGCTATAGCAGCCTTCCACCACACCACGACATCGTGTCGCACGCTCCCAGGTGGAGTGGCTGCAGTGACACCGTGTGCCATGATGGGAGTTGTTGTCCTGGTCGAGGTCGTTGCGATCACGACGATGGCTGTAGTTGCGGCCGGCTTGGTTGTGATGTTGCCCGTTGCGTCGCTCCCCCAATGAGTCCGTGGTGTTGTAATTACAGAGGAACTCCCAGCGCGGCCTCCTGTTGGGCGGCCCATCGCCACCACTCCTCCCAGGATACATCGTCGTGCTCACCGCTTCACCTTTGGCTGCCTGGAGATATGAGCGTCCAGTCGAACCAGTAAATGCTCTACTAGCTGGGGGAGGTGAAATGTGGTGCTGGTGTCGCTGTTCAGCTAAAGGCTTCTGAAATTGATCCCTCCAGGACGAGCAAGATTGAGCCTTGTGTCCCGATTGAAGACATCGCCAACATTTAGTTCTGTACCGGCATTCCGCAACTCTGTGCTCGGTGGAGAAACAGTTAAGACATTTTCCTTTGACATGGGCCAAGTACCGCAGCCTTCTCTGCTCGTCCGACTCTGGTTGTTGGAGCTGCAATTTCTTTCTTGAACGTCGCCACCAATATGCTGGTTTGACTCTCTGATAACCATGCTCATCAACTTGGTCAGACCATAAAGCATTGTCTAGCAGTGTCCCTTTGTGTGGATCCGAGTTAGAACTGTGTCGCCGCGTTCGTTGCTCACCATTCCCAAGTCTTGAGCGAGTTGAAAAAGGTGGAGATTGAAAGCTCCCCATCGCCCTTGCGGTAGAGCACTCACCTTGCTCTATCCTCCAGCGTAATGCTGAGCTGCTCTCTGCCGATGCCTTAAATTGATTTGACTGTTGTTGTGGCGGTGAAGCAGGATTCACTCCCTTCCCTTTCTCTGCACAAGTGAATTTCCTCCTCTCTTTCTCCATTACTCGATTGCTTTGAGTTGATGTCTCCATGAAGTTGCACACCGCTGATGGAGCTTGGAGGAACTCCTGGTGGTGGTGCCTTTGAATGAGATCAAGAACCAAGGGGTCCTCTCCTTCCTCTGCATTGCTGACCTTGAGCCCTGAGCCTCTGCACGTCGATTTGAATCCTGCCTGCCGCTGAATCTCCTGGGCGAGTTCTGGGAGGAAGACTGTTGCCTGATGCCTCACCTGCTGATCCGTGGGTTGCTGTCTCCCCGCTGACGGGAGCCCTGTCGTGACGTCCTTGCTATCCGCGGGCGGAACTGGCACCGGACCCAGAGCTGGTTCGATCTCCTTCGTCCCTGACCCGCTGGGGACAAGAAGACCAGGGACCTGTAGATCAATCGCTGGCAGTTCAGGATCTGATGCGGGTGGAGTGGGGGTTCCGTTGGTGGTTGGGGATCTGGGTGGGATTTGGGTTTTCGGAGGGAGTTCGCCATGGGCGTCACCCCCCTCGACCTCGAGGGGAGGGGTTGTTTCGGTCATCTCCCCCGCTCGATTATCATAGTCCATGTTATGTTAAGGTTATCTGTGAAGGAACTGGTTTACTAATTCTGGTGCCCTACTGAGCTTGTCCTTTAGTCACTTCTTCTGCCTAGCACATGGCTGGAGATTTAACTTAGTTATTCTTCTGAATATTGGTCCTCGAAAGCACTTTAGCTAATAGAACTGTCTAGTCTAAATAAATGGCATTGGTATTCTGTAGCTTTTTCTGTAGCCATGGAATTTCTTCTAAATCTGAGCAGGAACTACAGATCAGTAGCCACTTTGCAATTTTTAAACATTTTGTTTCTTCATAATTTCCACCTGTCAATCAGATGATGACTTGAATTCTTTCTCTGTTTTCATGTTGCACAGTTGCTCTCTATGCACATTGGCGTTGAACACCCAAAGTTAAACCCCAGCTCTCCTGACCCTGACTAGTCGGTAATGGTGGTAAGAATGCAGATCCCTGAGACGCCAATGGCTACAGAGGTTGCATTGATGGTCGTGAGGTTACAAGCGGCATCTTTGGCCATGGCCAACTCCTCATTACGCTTTTCTGCTGGCCTCTTCAAGAAGGCATTGTGGTTAAGCATGTTGGATTGGGTGAGACTGCTACTCTGCCAGAGCTGGTGCTTCACCCATGGCGTCATTTCTTCAGGTTCAGTGTCTGGGAGCTGCAAACAATACCGCACCGTCTTCGCATCCTGGTTGGATGTCGAGTAGGCCTTGCTTGATACAGCATTGCATGGGGACGATAGGTGAAAGTATCATGCCATTTTGCTAGACAAGAATTGGAATAGAACGTAAGCAGGGAACCAGGGAGTCGATGGTACTTCCACACTGAAATAAGGAACGGCAAACTTTGGTTACTTCAGTGCACTCATTCCAGTGGTTTACAGTTGCCCTGCTTATCATGGGAGGAACGATTATGATATCTAATTAATAGGAAATGTGGTTTTATAGATAGTTTAGTGGTGTATAGAACAGACTCAGAATAGTCATGTGATCGTTTTAAGACTAAGTGAACTGCATCGTTTCTGAAAACAAGAGCAATCTTTGACCTGTTTATCTCTGAAACTTTTCGTTCAACAGGGAGGCTATCAATCAACGTGAAAGGGGCAATGTGCAGGACGGTCATTTAATGCTGCCGGATGTGTGAAAGGGGATGATAAAATGCCTGGCAGATGGAGAATCGACAAGGAGGCATTGTTTGAAATGGCAAAAATGAACCAAGCCAAATGTTTGAAATCCTAAATTGGCAAAAACGCTCTCGGCGCTCGGCAGGGCGCCTGCTACTTCCGTGCGCGTCGCGGCCGCGCCGGGTTTCCTTTTCCTCCCTCGCCGTCTCCCGCGCCCGCGCAAAATCCCTGCCAGAGGAAGCTTCGCGGCACCATCCTAGTGGTAGTGCCTAGTTCGCCGCCGCACCAAACCCCCTCCCCAGATCCTTCTGCCGTCGAGCCATCATGACACTGTCACTGACGGGACCCACCTGTAAGTGACAAGCGTCGCCTGTCAGTCACTTGAACCCGCGTATTATTCCCCTCCTCTTCCCCAACCTTCAGACCAGCTTTCGTCGCTCCTCTTCTTCCTCCTCGTTCCCTTTCTTTTCTCTTCCTTGTCGTTTCTTTTTGCGAGGATCCCCTTCCCTAAGCTTCAAACCAGCCTGCCCCAAAATCCCAATTTACCATGGCCACCCAGCAGCAGCTCTCCACCATCAACAGCAACAATCAAGTTGGAATCGACATTCCTGGCCCCGAAGAGCACATCAATGCAGCAGCGAACGAGCTCGACGGCGGCGGCAACCCGAGGCAGCTCGCGCGGCCGCTGTTCTGGGTCGGATCATGGACCCTCGTGGCCGTGTTCAGCAGGATCGTCTGCAAGCTGCCTCCCGGTGCGATCTTCGAGGGCAACTGTCACGGGCCCCGACGGGATACTGGGCCAGCGAAGTAAACAAGGCAAGAGGCCCATCAAGAAGAACACCAAGTACTACGGCCCAGACTGGGAAAACTAAAGAAGAAACCCACAAGCGTTGACATATAGGAGGGGAGGTTCTTCTCGGGGAGGATGAGGAGAGAACAATCGAACAGAATAGCATAGCTATCTCGGCCGGCTGCGTCCGGATTTTGGCGGCGAGTTCCTTACTCGTCGATCTTGTACCCTTTTCCCTCAAATTGTCGCTACTTCTTCAGTAATCATAGTACTCCAAACTAGTACCATAACAGCAACCTGATCGCGTACTACCTCACCCTCTTCGGCGTCTTCCTCGCCGGGGTCGCCGAGGTGTACTCCGCCATCCTGCTCAGCTCGGCCCAGGACGGCGGCCGTGTTCGCGCAATCGCCGCGCCACTCCTCTGCGCTTCCGTCGTGCTGCTCACCGCCCTCGTCACCTTCGGTGGCTCCCCTGTTCCCGTGATGGGCTGATCATCGATGGTCTCCGTATTCATCCATAATGCTTGCCGTGCTTTATGTTAGAATAAAATGAGGCTTAGTTTGGCATGGTGTTGTCTGTTGTGTTCGTGTATAGTGTCATTGTTTTCTTCTCTTGCTTATGTTGGATTGTGTTTATGCCATGTATGGATCATGCGGCGGCAGTCTCTTCGACGAAGCACCTGTCATCGCCGAGCGAGGCGAGCACGGCCAGGAGCTCCTCTGCCCAGATCCTGCCGTCCCCGTCGCCCGTCGGCGTCGAACACCGCGAACGTCTATTTGAGCTCGCGGATCGAATCGATTTGGAGCAAAATCGCCTCCCCATCTCTGAATCTCTCAGCCTCTCCCTCTCATCTATGTTTTTGGATTTCCCCGCCGCCGCCGCCGTTCGTCTCCTCCCTAAGGCCCCGTTCGGTTCTGCTGGATCGGCCCGTTCTCGGCCTTGTTCCCGGGGGAACGGAATTGGCCCATTTCCGATTCCGGCCCATCAAAAAAACGCGTTCGTTTCCAGTGGACCGAAAACCAAAACAGGCCGAAACCAAAACCCGTCCAGTTGAAGATCTCCAGAAACGAAAACCTATCTCATCCTTCCGGGATCGAATTCCAGCCGAGACGACGCGACGGCGGCGCGGGGAGAGACGGGGCGAGTTCGACGGCGGCGCGGGCTCAAGGCGGCGACGCGGCAGTGTGAGGTGGTGTCTTGGCGGCGTGAGGTAGAAGGGTGGCGTCGCGTCACGTCCCCGACGGCGACGGCGTCCATCTCACCGCGTTCTCGCCGGTAAATCCTCGTCTTCTCCTCTTCTCCCTCTCATCCTCGGTTCTTGACGCCTGTGCTCGATCTGTGGCTGTGGCTGTGGCTGTGCTTGTGCTCGATCTGTGGCTGTGCCTGTGTGCTCGATCTATGATTTGTGCCTGTGCTCGATCTGTGATTTGTGCCTGTGCTCGATCTGTGGCTATGCCTGTGCTCGATCTGTGGCTGTGCCTGTGTGTGCCTGTGTGATTTTGGTGAACTCGTTTTGCTTGCAGGATGATACTATAGTCTTGCTTGCACATGCACTTGATTTGGGGGATCTCTGTGCTTGCTCGATATGTCCTTTGATTTGCCTCTTAAGGACATGTAGTTTTCTTCCGTGAATCGATATGTCCTCTGATTTGCCTCTCAAGGACAATCACAAGTTACTTTGACCTGGTATTCACAGTGATTTTTCCATCGTAGTATTTTTCCATGACAGTTCTCAGTGATTTTTCTTGTTGATAGTTCAAGGAGGTGAGTTTTTGTGTAGTGTTATAAGTTCAGGGAAAACCCCAAATTTAAATAAGCTTCTTCTTAAACAATTCTGCTCCATGTGGAGTAGCCCTGGTAGTTGGTCTCGATAGTAAAGTTTTCTTTGAGACCGTCTCGATGATAAGTTGACTATATGCAATTCTAACTTGTATAAACATTGCAGTCCTGCAGATGCTTACTCATTTCTAATTATCTCAAAGTGCTAGCTCATTAAAATGTTCTCAAGTGCATAGGCACGGAAGATGTTAATTCAATGGGATGTTTAAGCCTTTTTCTGGTTAGCAAAGCTATGAAAAATTGGCTGTGATGTTTCTTTTTCTTGTTTTGTACAGACACAAATGTAGGGGTAGATATGTGTTGTACAGACACAAATTTAATTATAATCTTTGATTAGTGGTAGATATGTGTTGCATAACCTCCCAGTCTCAAGCTTGTATCTGTACATCACTGCATGATAGCCAAATAAAAGTGGTCTGGCTGGCCAAATTAAATGGGCATGGTGCTTTCTTTCGCCTTCATTTATTTCCCTTTCTCTCGTGGCAGCCGTCTTTTTCTGTGATCCACAAACCAAAATAAATTAACCTATCCATGACTTGAGGCTTCGGGTTTCTTTTCCTCTTTTGCTCCTGCCCACTTGTTTCAGTGCTTCAGTTGAAAAAATCTAGCAGGGGACACTTGCATGCTGGACCAGCTACATTCTGAACACTTAGAAGAGGGATGTTCAAGTTTTTTTGGGTCTTGAAAGATTAAACTGGTGTTGCTATCTATATATATATGATGGTGATAAAACTTAGTTGATAGGTTTTAATAAGTAGTTCTTATTCTGCTTCTTTTTTCCCCCTCGTAACTAGTTTAAATTGTACTAGCTTATTTGGTCAGAGTATATTAGTTTGTAAGGAGTAAAGCTCTAGCTAGGTGTCATGTCCTAGATGTTAATTCCAGCCTGTTAGCCTTGATCAGATTTGCAAAGCTTATTTGCTCAGCTTAGTAGGCCTATTATTCCAGCACTCATGAGTATATTGTTTGAGTATTTGTCAGCTCAACTCAGTTTTCAGATTGTTTCGGATTATCTAATTGATTCTAGCTATTTATTCCTTTTGCTTAACAGTGATGCTGTTTTTAAGAATGTACTGAATATTGCTTTAGTCCTGAATATTTGCTTCATTACAGCTGGTTAATTTATACTAGGCATGCTAACAATGTACTGAAACTGTAAGTCATGCATTTGTACTACTATATAGAAAGTGCATATCAGTTCTGGACACAATGGAAAGTGACAAAAGAAGAAAAGGCAAAAGCATATGAAATCTTCATCAAGTGCAAAGAAAATAGAGAAGCTTTCATTTGTGCCACTGAATTTGATCAAGAAGCATCCCTGATTTGGCTCAGGAGCAAGATGTCTTAGCAGGTATATATATGATACTACAGCCTTTATCTACTTGTACTTGTACCTATAGATTTTCTATATGCCAATTGCCATTACACTTACTGCACCTTAATACATATATGTTTTCTTGAATTTGGGTGACCAACTAAAACCCAGCCAAGACTATTCCTACCTTGCTATTTGGGTGTACAAAAATAAATCGAGATAAATATTGATGCTATATACCCACCAGGTGATTAATCTAAAACATTCTATTGACTGTGACCGTGTGACGCTGTCAGTTTTGGTTTAAAACATTCTATTATTTCAGGACCTGACAAGGAGCTATCGTTGGGAGTGGTGGGAGCATACGTACTATTTGACCAATTTGTGCAAGCTAATGGGAATGTAAGTACTCACATTTGGTAATAGCCTGCTCTGAATTTGAATCTCCCAATAATATTATAAGGACATAAGGTTAGCTAAAGTGAACTTTCAGAGTACTTTCCCTTTTTCTTCCTTTGTGCACATACAATTTTCAGAGTACTTTCATACAAAGTGAAACTATGGATTAGAAAGGCTGAACTTTGTAGAGAATGCAATAGAGATAGTTTGAGAACATTGCATACTGCAGTAGCCTAAATATCATCAAAGTTACTGGCTTTTCACAAAATTTTATACTGAGTAGGCAAAGATAAACATATATGCATCTGAACTAATATAGAACAGATTCCATACTTTAGTTCTACCTGTCCATGTTGAATAATGAGTTTATGCTAAGTCTCTTGCCAATAAATTTGCATGCTTCAATCAATCTGCATGCTTCAGTAATGTGCATTTCAGTGTTTACAACAAAGTTAGCCTGCTAGTGATTAGTGATGTATTGGAGACAAGTTCTGGAATCACAACATTTTTGTTCTCCTTTCGTGTAGGTTTGTCAGGTGTCATCACATCCTGTCGCTGGATATGCGGGTGGGCAGCGTGGACAGCATGAGCCATATCTCTCAAACTTCACTGACAACAAGAAGTTGTTGGATACATGTTCCAATGTTCAATTAAACTCTAGGATTGTGGTCTACTGTGTTAATTTGAACTCTAAGATTGCAATGTTACAGTTACAGCAAGTGAATTCGTTCTAAACTTTACAGTGTGGACATTCGGTTTTCTGTATTATGTATTCTGTATACAAGCATGTTTCTGGGTGTATGTTCCTGGTGGATGTTTGGGTGTATGTTCCTGGTGTATGTTTTTGTACTGTTCGGTTTAACAGGTTTGGCAGGAATTAATCCTGAACGGATTGAGTGACAACAACGGATTAACTCAGTCCTGGCTATATTCTAATCCTGGCCATATTCTAATCCGCCGTTGCAGTGACTTTGAAAACGAATCTCCTTTAGGCATCGTTCGTTTCGGGAGTATTGTATTCCCGCCCAGATTACTTCGCGGCGTGGATTTAGTGAATCCACCGATGCAACTCAATCCAGCCAGGATTTAGTCCTGCCAATCCAACCAAAACGAACAGCTCAATCCAACCAAGGCATGGATTCAATCCAGCAGAAGAGCAAACCGAATACTTCAAACTGAATTGCAGGTAGGCTAGCAATCCGACCAAAATTGCACAAATCTGCACATGTGTTCTTCGAGAACACATGTCTACTAGCTATTAGACAGAAGATTTTCCAATGTTTTACTCAGCATCCAACTGCTGGTCTAATCACAACATATCTCTGCTAGCTACTAGACAGATGATAAATAGACCGTTACAACCAAACTAATCGGCACAACCAAATTATTATGACATAATTGTAGACGGGCTGATAATCGTTGGTACCACAGGTCATTGAACTGGAGCCATTGAACAGGTCACTTAAGTACTTGACACCCCTGCACAAATTGAAAGTCAATCCAAATTGAACTGAAGCTAACTGCACAAAGGAAAGTAACATCTGAATACAGCTGGTGGTTAACATCTGAATACATCTGCACAAATTTGGAAGCTAACTGAAGCTAACTGCACAAACAAAAGTAACATCTGAATCCAAATTGAACTGAAGCTAACTACACAAATTGAACAGGTCAATCCAAATTGAATACAGCTAGCATCTGAATACAGCTAGATGTTGTGTACCAAATTCCCTACTATTCTCAACTACAAAGTTCAACCTTTCTAATCCATAGTATCAACCACGAGTTGCTAAACACAAGCCCTGGATACACAATCTGCTCGAATCGAACAAATCAAGTAAAAACCAACTTATTGACTGCATCAGTAGTTGAGGATGGGAGAGGGAAGATGCCATCCCTACAGAACCCATATGTTACCTCGCGCTGTCGCCTCGTCGCTTCGCGGCCGCTAGCTCCTCGTCGCGCCACCGTCTCGACTCCTCTCGCGTCGCAAACTACAAATCAAGGTTTAGGTAAATATTTGCTACTAGAACAACTACAATGTCACTATAAACTACATCTCAAGTCCTTCACTGAAACTTTGCCATGTTTTTTAACCAGCCACGACAGTAAAGATACAAATCAAGGTGACCACCGATGCAACTCTAGTTTCTGCACACAAAAATAAAGGGAATAAATTAAACTGCATTAAAAAATATCGACAAAGAAGAGTAAACAAAAAATCTGAATCATATTAGAAATGACAAGTTTTTGCACCTCCAAATTGATAAGCGAGACACATAATTAATTACTGTCATCTCAGTTTAATTCAAAAAAGAGATTTCTAAACTCAAGTTAGTGCGGGACACATATGCCAAATCGTTGCTTATAGTCTGAAACAAATTGAAGGCAGCAGCAAAACTAAAGACCAGAGTACCAGACACACGAGGAGTTAATGAACAAGTTATGATTTTTTGCTAAACAGCGATACTTGTCAGCAAGGCCATGGTAAAGAGATCCTAGTGTGCTAGTTAAGAAGGGCAAAAAAATTTCATCCATGAACCTTAAGAAGCCGGCCACCATCTGCGCCAGGTCATCCACGTCCTCCCGGAGCCCCATCCCCATCCAAGATCCACCGCAGTTATCCAAATCCAAGATCCACCACTACTACTAGTAGAGGGGAAGGAAGAGGACGACACCTTACTGGTGAGAAGGCGGCGGATAGGGTCGTCGCTGGGGATGAGTTGCGCCGCCACATCATCACCTCATCCCCGCTCCGCCGTCGCACGTCTCAGTCGCAGCTTCTCTTCCTCCCCAACGGCGCCTTCTCTTCTCTCCCCGCGCTACGGCGCCACCGTCGCGCGCCTTCTCTTCTCTCCCCGCGCCGCGGCGCCAGCGTCTCGCGCATTCTCTTCTCTCGCGTCGCCGTCTCGCGCCTTCTCTTCTCTCCATGCGCCGCCGGCCGCTGGAAACCGATCCCGGACTCATCTGGTAGGGTTTGGTTTCCGGCTGCAATGAATAAGAGGGGTATTGGTTACGGGCCGTTTTAATGTTCGGTCCGGTGGAAACGAGCGAGCTTTTTCACAGGCCGGAATAAAAAACGGTCCAATTCATTCCCCCGAGAATAAGGCCAGGAACGGGCCGATCCTGCAGAACCGAACGGGCCCTTAGACGACAGTGGTGAGATATCTGATCGCCTGATATCATCTGGCTCATCCCTGAACAATACAGTACGCGGGAGACGATGTTACACGCATCTGCACAGTTATGGGGCTTCTCTAGTGGGGGAAATAAAGCGGATCATAGAACGAGCTGGCAGCTCATGAGCCGACTCTTTCTACTAGAGCACGTCGACTCATGAGGAGAGAGACAAGATTCGAATCATTTTCTTGCACCGGTGCATGAGGAGAGAAGTACCATGTGAGAGGAGCGGCGAGAGAGAAAAGCAAAGAAGATGGTTCGAGCGGGTCCCATATCACTGCACAAGATAAATTAATTTGAAACAAAACGTACGTGGCCTGTATTTTATTTGATGCATCGGATCACCACTACTGATGCTCTTATATTTACTACTACTAGTTGTAGACTTGTACTAGTACCTATCACGTGCATCGCAGGTGATCATCAGAGCGAAGGATTTCTAGAAGCAAATGGAAAAGAAAAGGGTGACGTCCGCCGCCCAATCAAGCTGCGACACGCAGACGTAGCGACGCCTCTCCCTCTTGGATTTGGTTTTTCTTGTAGTTATAGCGTAGAGAAAAGGGCGCGTGGTGGTTCTGAAACTTTATCCTCTGACGGTGACGCTCCCACACCGCAGGCACTTTTTTTTTCCCGGCGCGGTCGTCGTAGTACAGTACAGCATATTAATTATTTTGAACCCATCATGCAATCATCCGTCGACTTGCTTTATTAAAAAAAAAACATCCGTCGCGTTGTGGGCTTGTGGCCGCGCGTGTCGTCGTGCTCGTGGCAGACGACACGCCCGGCCGTCAAGAGTGCGCGCGGCTTTAGTAATTTGTTGGCTTGCATTTCATATGTACACAGTAGTACGTGGTCACGACTGCCTGACTTGCTGGCGGCCGAGCGAGCAGCAGATCGAGCAAGCACTCATCATGATCCTTTTTGTTTTCCCCTTGTAAACTGTAGTATATACAGTACAAAATATGATATTGATCTTTTACCAACACGCTATGGTTGCACTGCACCATATCACTATTGGAGTTAAAAGAATTGATTGGAAACTTGGGCCTCAGTAGAAATTTTACTGACAGGATGAGCGATTCGGCTCGAGGTGGAAGGAGAGACTGCAGTCATTTGATCTGGATCGGACGGCCAGGATTGATCGCCTCAAAAAAATAGGAAAAGTAAAGCAACCATCTTGTTCTCAGGTCAGGGCGCTGGTTTCCCACGGCGGATAGCTTGGGTTACGGTTATGCCGGAACGGCAAGGACGCTGTGGCCTTGTGGAAGGTCACCGGCCGTACATGGTTAGCAGTGACTGCCTGACTGGTGTAGTGCGGTGGTGGGCAGGTGGGGGGTGAAATGGTGAGCAATTGAGCAAATGACTGGCCTGGGAGGCGTTGCGGTCGTGGGACTCGAGGCGAGGGGGTGTGTGTTTGTGGCAGGGGTTGGTATGTGGTACTGTGGTGTGACGCGCTGGGTCAGACCACCCTCTGCCACATGGCGGGGACAAGGTGTTTGTGGCAGAGCGTAGGTGGGGTTGAGGACCGCCATCGGCTTTGATTAAACAAATTATGCTACCAAGCAGGCCCGTTGATGAGGGCGTGCGACCTGGGCGACCGCGCAGGGCCCCCAAAAATCATGGGCCCCCAAAATCACATAAACGTGTATGCGTATAGGTATAATCCGGCAGTCCGGCAGTCCGGCCCAGCTGCCGCATGACTGCGCGAGTCTTGCCTGCCTCCGCGTGCTGCGTTGAAGTCGGAAATCGCGAGCCAACCTGCCTGATAAATTGTAGACTACTCGAGAGTTATGACCATCTGCCAACTGCCGTTGCCTTCCTCTGTCTTGGGTTGTTAGCTCTACTTGAATGATCCTCACGGTACTCTGGTCTCGAGACTGCATTCCAGCACAAGTCAACCACAAGCCAACATTCACAAATCACAAGCACCTGTGTGCGGCTGTGCGCCATCGCCGGCTGCTGCCCTGCAAGTCTTGCCGATCTGCACTCAGGTGCTATTTTTTTGCCATTGCTCTTGTACTTTGCTCCGTTTCAGAGATTAGCGATTAGATTAAACGACAATAGTTTGAGTTTTTTTATTTGTTCAATAAAACAGGAAGACATTTGTTTTCTCAATCGATCAATTCATCATGTCTACAAGAAATAGGAAGTATGATTCTGGAGCTGAAAAGCGTAAGAAGAGAGAGAGACTAGAAGCAGTAGCTCAATCTCAGAAGGGTGCCATTGAGAGATTTATAGTGAGAGAAACTCCAAATGCTGAAATTGATGACGGTCATGGTGATGACGCGGTAGAGTTTGAGGTACACTCGCCAGAAATTGATCAACTTGATGATGCAGAGGTTGAGGCTCACACTGCAGAAATTAATGAAGGTAATGATGCCGTAGAGATTGAGGCTCACACTACAGACATTGATGAAGCTCATGATGCCAATAATTCTTTTCAGCCTGATATATTTGATCCAAGAACTTGGAATGCACTTGATCCTACAATGATTGATACTTTGGTGCAAAAGGGCCCTAGAAGAGACTTGTCTATTGAGCATGGTCCTAAAGACAATTTGTCTAGAAGGTTTTCTGCATTACATTACACTAGAGTTCTATCAAATAGAGAAAGAAGTGACAGAGAATGGCTTTTAATTATAAAATTTCTTGCGGAACATAATATAGCATTCCGTGGTAGTAATTGCAGGTTGTACCAAGAAAGCAATGGGAATTTCTTAGGTCTGGTTCAAATGTTGGCTGAATTTGACCCAGTTGTCAAAGAGCATGTTGATCGCATCACTAATGACAAAATCCGTGATCATTATCTTGGTCCTTCCATACAGAATGAGTTAATAAATTTGTTAGCTTCTGCAATCGTTGCAAAGGTAAAAGAAGCAAAGTACTTCTCAGTTATACTTGATTGTACTCCTGATGCAAGCCATCAAGAGCAGATGTCTTTAATAATAAGGTATGTTGATGCATCTTCGGATTCTGTTTGCGTTGAAGAATCCTTCATAGCTTTTTTGGATGTGAATGATACCACTGGACAAGGATTGTTTGATGTTCTACTGGAGGAGTTGAAAAGTCTTGACCTTGATGTAGATAATGTGAGAGGACAGGGATATGATAATGGGTCCAATATGAAAGGAAAAAATATTGGGGTACAAAAGAAAGTTTTGGATATAAATCCAAGAGCTTTTTATTCAGCTTGTGGTTGTCATAGTCTAAATTTAACGTTATGTGATATGGCAAAGTCTTGTCGTAAAGCAACAGAATTTTTTGGAGTTATTCAACGCATCTATACAACATTTGCTAATTCTACAAAAAGGTGGAATATTCTTAAAGATAACATATCAGGACTGACTCTTAAGTCATTGTCATCTACTCGTTGGGAGAGTCGTCTTGATAGTGTTAAGGCTATAAGGTGGCAGATCCCATATATCAGAGAGGCTTTACTACAGGTGGCTGAAAGTGATGATGACCCATTAAAAAGTAGTGAAGCTAAATCATTGGCAGAAAATGAACTTGGTAGCTTTGAATTTCTAGTGGCAATAATCATCTGGTATGAAATATTATTTGCTGTTAATTTGGTCAGCAAGCAGTTACAATCAAAAGATATGCTGATTGATGTTGCAATTGAGTCTGTACAGGGACTGATTTCCTTTTCAGAAAGTATAGAGAAACCGGCTTTTCGAAAGCATTGGAAGCTGCAAAAGAAATTGCAATGGAAATGGACATCGATCCAGAGTTCCACTCCAAACGTAAAATCAAAAGGAAAAGACAATTTGACGAGGAAACAGAAGATGCATCCATTGCCTCACAATCTGAAGAAGAGTCATTTCGGATCAATTATTTTATAGCTGTTGTTGATCAAGCTATAGCTTCACTTACCAGGAGATTTGAACAATATCAAGGGTATGAAAAAACTTTTGGTTTCTTGTTTACTTCAGATAGGCTGCGTTCCTTGAATGATAAGGATTTGATGGCTGCTTGTGTTAATCTTGAGAATGCACTTAAGAGTGGAGAAAGTAAAGATATTGATGGACAAGAATTATACTCGGAGTTAATTCTCATCCAAGATCTACTTAAGGAATCTATGGGTCCTCTTGATATGTTGAAGTTTCTGAAGAAGCGCCCCTTTTATCCTAATGCTATTATTGCATACAGAATTTTGTTAACTATTCCCGTGACTGTTGCATCTGCAGAAAGAAGCTTTTCTAAACTCAAGTTGTTGAAATCCTACTTGCGTTCTACTATGACACAAGAAAGGCTCAATGGGTTGGCGATAATAGCACTTGAACATGATATCCTGGGGAAGATTAAATTCGAAGATATAATTGAAGATTTCATTTCAAGAAATACTAGACGGATGATGCTTTTTAGTAGAACATGAGGTTAGTCCGTTAGTGCTATGTTTACTTTTCAGCCTTTGCATTTGGTATCTTTTTTAATTTTGTATGGAATAACACGTACCAGAGTTATATAATTATGTGAATATATATATTAATTATATTAGACAAATATTTTTTTTCAAATTGTCGGACCCCCATTGTTCATTTTGCCACGGGCCCCAGAATCCTGGAGACGGCCCTGCTACCAAGTGATTAAGGTTACTTTACATGACCATATTGGATATTGCTGTCCTTTTGTGCGTCGTTACCACCTATAGTAATTGCTCATTTTCTTTAAATACGAAATGTCTCTTCAACCGATCCGCAGGGGGACATGCCGACATGGTCATGAGCGGTGAATATTTCAACATGCTTCCAAATTTAACAACAGGTGGAGGTGGCATTCCTGGATCCTGATAAGGAGCCGATCCAGCGGTACCGCCTGTCTTTTTTCGCACGGATCAGTGACCGCGGGGTGAGCATATATAGCTCTTCAGAAAATAGTGCTTAGTTTATCCGCTTAGTTTCTCTTCAACTTTTGTGTGGTCATCATGTCGCTTGTTAGGCTTTGCTGAGAGCGAGACATCCTTGTTAAGCTTGACCTTAATTAATTTTTTCTTTTAGATATATCTTTCGAAATGGTCTTTCTGATATATATATACGGAGTATGCTCTACTATGATTCTAAATATTCGACGCTTGAGTTGGACCCCGTTTGTGTGATCATCGATCATGTGACGGGCACTAGTACGAGTCTTTACACGAGACGACACAAAAAGTTTATTAGCGTGGTCCACTTGTTGTACCTTTGCCGCGTACGTGGCCGTGGGAACTACACCCGGCCCGTTGCGTTGTAAAGGCATGAGGGAATATATAAGATGCTAACACTTTTCATCCAAGTCATTTGGGACTATTTCATTTAGCTAGCTTAGGCTGATGAACATAGCATTATTGAGCGAGCAGCAGGATAAAATAGGATCTGATGCGGCACCCGTCCATGAGGAAACGGACAAGCAAGTATTCCACGGCACAAATAAAATTAACCATCCATTTCGTGTGTTGTGGACATATATGCAAGACGTCAGTGGCAGCCTATTTCTTCTCTTTTTTTTTTAAGCCAGTGGCAGCCTATTTCTGGACCACACACAAGACACTCTGAGGCGCGCCTTGGCTTTATCTGTGCAAAGATTAATCGACCAAAGACGTCGAAAAAGAAAAGGCTTGACCAAACAATAAAAAAGGTGTCCACCCTGCACTTTATCATTTTCCCATGACTGCTGAGTGTGAATGTGATATAGGTTAGTGGTGGATTCGTTGTTGGTTACAAAGTCACCGGCCTTGATGGGATTTCTCCAAAGGCTCTCTATCACAATAAATTTCATGTCGATGTTCAAAACGAAAATGACTGTATAGATCAGATTTATTTGTGATCTTGTTGTCGCGGCAAATAAAGGGCTGCTCGCGCGCGTTTGTGTACAAAGGAGCTCGATCTCCCTTTCAATTAAAAATGGCAGATCGAGCTCCTGTCATTTTTGTTAAGAAAAAAGACTTCTTTGAACCGGCTGGGGGATGCATATACAGCAACTTCTGTTTGGCAGAAACTTATCAACAATATACACTACAAAAGTATTAAAAACAATATACACTACAATGCCTCGCTGAGCTGCGGCAAATTAGTTATTAGGAACACTGAGCTAATACTACTTTTTCAGTAAAATCATCATGCATGTATAGCTAGCATCATTATTTTCCCAGGGACGTAGGTGGAATTGTCGTTGGTCATACACTCATACGGTCACACTCGTGTCACGTACCTGCTTGTCGCGCCCCAGCTCGATCTGTATGTCAGTATGTGCATATGCGACGCCACGTTCGTACGGGGGCCGGGCAGCGAGTGAGAGAGAACCAGTGAATGAAAATACCATGCGTGTTGGCGTGTGCTTCATTATTCCATGTCAAATGTTTCGTGCATGACGGTGGATGGCGTGGGAAAAGCAAGGGCGAGTAATACATGTTTCATGCATAATATATGATGTCAGCAGGTGCGTGTGCAGCCCTACTCGTGGCGGTGTTTCATCGCAGCGTAGGTTGGTGCTGCTCGCGCGGATCCACGACAAAATGACACCATGCATCACGTACCTACGCTGCGGTGAAACACCGGGCGAACCAATAATCCAGTTCCATTACCATTCATAGGCCTTGTCCATTCCATTACCATTCATATTCATCCCTCGTACGATTTTTGTGGTGGTTGGGCCGGCATAGTATTATTCAATCCAGTTCCTTCTGAGACTCCGACCATGAGAGAGATGATAGCGTGTGTCTGTGGTCCTAGTATAGGATGGAAATGACAGGCTTTCATTATTAGTAGTTGTTTATACCCTTTGACAGCGCTGTCGTTGGCATTATCATCGATCAACGAGCGTCCTAGCTACGCCATGCGTTCAATACAAACTCGGACCAATCCACCTAGTCTCTCGACTTCTTGTATTTTTTGTGAGTTGTGTTCTCGTTGCCCCCCTGGCAACATGGCACGAGCGCCAATCAAATCTCGAGATCTCGAGGTCGTCGGGTGCCATCAGCGACTGAGCCTTCGGAGTTCGGACACCGGCCGCCGTACTTATTCACTCATGCTATATTGCCCGCGCATATATATCGACGACAAAATAATGTATGTTGCCCCTTCTTTTTGGACTATAACTTAGAGTAAGAAACTTTATTTGGCGTGGCAAACTTACTCATAATAAAGTTTAGCTAGAGCAACCGTAATTCGGCAACACGCCCATCATTAGGATACATTTAGGATATGCTTTGCTTCGATTTTTCGCTGCCATGGCATGGCATCGAATGAAAGGGCGTGATGCGTTTCCTATGACACCTCGAAGCTTACTAGCTAGCAGAGCAGGTCCAGTGCAACATGCGCGAGTCCATAAGACGATGTTGAAATCCCACGTGTCACATATTTGCCGTGGCCCTATATGGAGCGTGGCCCCCATTTGTGCAAACTTCTTTTGCTTCGTCGCGACGACTACAACTTGTGGTTCTCGCTTCAGCGCTTATATACATGTACAGCTCCTAGAGCTACCCACTACTCGGTGGTGTACTCCAAAGAGAAGGAAGGAAAAGAAGACGGAGAAGAAAAGCAGGAGGAGGGAGGAGAGCTCGTCATGGAGCCCGCCGTCCCCAACGGTGAGAACAACGCCCCGCCGCCCGCCGGCGGCGGGGCACCTCCATTTCTGCAGGAATTCCTTCGCAACCTCCCCTCGATTCTGGAGATGGTTGGTGTTGGGACAAGCGCCACGGGTGCGGGTGGCTTGTCGAAGCAGATCTTCGTCGAGGAAGCGGTATCCAAGCCCACCATGTTCTTCCTCTTTGCCACCCTCCTAGGCGGCATCGGCACCATCTACGCCGCGCGCCGGGTGAGGCGCGACTCCGGCGTGGTCATCTTCTTCTTCTGCTTCCTGCTGCTGATCACCGCGGGCAGCATCGTCGGGTTCGACTACTTCCAGGTCGCCCTCGCCCTCTTTTTCCCGAACTGATCGATGAGGAGAAAGGTGTGGATCCCTGACCACCAGTTCTTTTTCTTAAGCATAATAATTGTTACTGCAGATCTAGCAGCGGAGAGGGTCGGGGGTCATGTATTAATTGTAAGGTGAGCAGGTCGGATAGGGGCGAGGCCTCCATGGAATGGAAGAGAGGAGAAAGGTTCTAGCGGGAGGGAGTGTCGAGGGGGGCGGGGTTGGGCCGGGGTGGGGGCCGGGGGGAGTAGTTGCCGGGTCAATCATGGCCGCTGGCATCGAAAAAGGGTTGGGGCCCGGTGAGATATCGGGAGGGTGGGGCGGGCCGCCGGGGAGAGCTGCTCGCCGGCTCTTCTGCGACGGGCGGAGAGAGGTTAGTAGGTGGCAGGGTGGAACGGGGCGGCGCAGCGCTCGCGCGAGCGCAAAGGGTCGCGCGTTCGTCACAGTCACAGGCCGCTTTTGTCCTCCCGCCGCCACCCCTCCCTCCCTCCCTCCACCGGCGCGGCCGCCGGAAGCTTCCGCCGCGGCGCCGCCTCCTTTCTCCCCAGCCTCCCCCCGTAACCATCACGCCGGCGCGCCCCAGCCTCCGACCCCTCCTGCCGCCCGCGGCTCCGGCAGCAACCTCGCGCCGCACAGCCGTGTGGTGTGGCGGCTGCCTGCCCAAACCCCCGCCTCCTTCTAGACCCTCCTGTAGCCAGAGCTAGCTCCCCCCAGAAGATACCCGGCAGCGCGCGGGGGGTAAAGTTCGCGCGTTAGATTTTGCCAGCAACAAAACATCTTCTGCGAGTCGCGTGCAGTGGGAGGAGTAATCGGGCCGGGCTTGTACGCTGCCGAGAACTCAGATCTCTTTGTTGATAGTATCTCTTGCTCGCCAGGTTCATTGCACTATCGTTTACTGCATTTACCTTTACTTTTATTCCTTCATTATTAGTTGCAACAAGTCTCTGCACTGCTAGATGCAACTGCAACTATAAGCTTGCATTGTTGTATTACTACTTAATTTATACCACGCGTTCTATATTGCAGAATGAATGTGATGCGGACATGACAGATGGAGCATAAGAGAGGAGCTGGTGTCAACTATTTTAACTTCCCTGTTGACTGGAACCTTGTAGTATATCCTTGGCTTTCTGTTTGCATATGAGTTGGTACGATACCGTACCGATGAGACTTTGTCATAAATAAATGTCCAAGTCAGGAATATCCCCTCTCGACTCATGAATTCTGTGTTGGATATGTTTGAATTTATGGTGCCATTGGTAAATTTGCCTTTTTTTCTCACATGAAATAAGGCGAGCAAATTTAATGACATCAGTTGTATGGTGGTGAGATGGGTAATAGGGAAACCTAAGGTTTTCCATTGTTGAAGCTTAACTGTTGCCGTGATATGTCTCCATGTTCCTAACGATAGCTTTAATTTGCATTGGCCATGCAGCTTTTGGCGTTATTATTGTTCTTGATTCTATATAGTAGGGCAGTAATCTCTAATTATTTATTCATAATATATGCACACTTTCTGGCATGCAGTACATGGGTAGGAATATTTATATCGGTCTCATTTATTTTCTGGTAGGCCATGGCACCTAGCTTCTGCTGCATGTGATTAGCCTTCTGTAGTTGCGAAATTTCGAATTGTGTAATATTGCTGTTTTGGTAAAGTTTATACTAGCTTTAGTTGAAAATTCATGTGTGCAAGACTGCAAGTTTAAAGTTCATTCCTTTTTTTTCCTATTATGTTACATGTTTTGTATCTAAAAGATTTCACTACTAATCTAGCAAACTAAACAGTATTCCCTTCTTCAAGATGAGGAATCACTCTTTGAAATCTTTATCATTTGTTGCGGCCTACAACCTCGCAAAACCTACTAGCATCCCTTTGTACTGCGCATTTTTCGAACGAACAAGACTTCTAAAAGATATCGAATTCGCCCATAGCTTCATTTTGTCTCATGTAAGTATACACCACAAGGAAGCTGTGGTAAGCAATCATCTAAATGATTAATGATTAATGATTATACACCACACTGATGAATGTCAAAGTTAAAATTGTCCAGGGTGCTGTTAATAAATAAATGTCAAAAAACTATATTAATCTGAAACTTTTTTTTATGAAATAGTGGGGAAGGTCCCCACTGACTCCTTTTTTCTCATTTAAAGGAAAGCAAATATTAATCTGAAACTTGAAAGCAGCAAACTAATCTTGGTTGAAAGTAGAATTTGTGGCCTAGAGTTTGAGCCTTCTCTATGTTAAAGCTTTTATTACAGTCTATCTATAGTTATCTAAAGTAAAGTTTGAATCAGATTTGGTTGGTAACCACAGAAGAAACGATAATGTGAAAACACGGCATACCGGGAAAGGATATTCACTTTGATTGTTTCATGGCAGTATATATCTATTAGTGCCTTCTCTGCGAGTGAATGTATGTTTTATGCTTCATCCCTGTTCCGAGCGAATTATAATTAATAAAAGAACGGACACGAAAATATCTGTTGCCTTTTCTCTTTGACATGGACAGGAGCGAATTTAAAATTCCAAGCATGGCATAGTTTCAACGCAAGCAACCGCGCGCCGACGCTGGCTGGTGGCCTGCCGGCCGGTCACGATAAAATATATTGCAAGATGCTCTAGGAAGTTGGAAAAGTGTTTTGGCTGGCAGGCTGGAGAAGGTTCGTCCGGAGAAATCACGGCGTGGCGACCCTTGTTCGTCTTTATTTTAGCTTGCTTCTTTGTACGAGAGACTACCGCGATTTACTGTACTACTAAGGAAGTTTTAATTAGGGGACAACAGGTCTGTTTTTCTTTTCTTTTTTGAAAGCAGTACAGTACTATAAGCCGCAGGTACGTGTACGTTCTTTCACTTAATAACGAACAGAAAGCCAAAGTTTTGCAAAACCAAACCTTATATTGCATGATGAAGTAAGATTTAATGTCTCCAAGAGAAAGTTAACATGCATATGATACATACGTGATGAAACTAATTAAGCTCCTCACAAAAAAAAAAAAAACCCCACTCAAGCCGGTTGTGTAAATCAGGAAAAGCCTCCGTGTGTCCTTCTGGTTGGCCGTGAGATAGATCGGAGCAGGGATGGACGCCAACAACTACATTTGCGCCTGTGCAGCATTATATGCCCAGCTGCCAGGCGCGATGGTCGTTCGTCATCCGAACTTGCCCAAAATTCATGCGCAAGAGACACTGCTATGCAAGCAGAGGTGTACATGTGCTCCGATCCTGATCACAGAAAAGGCAAGTTGTATTATTGGAGTATAATACAAATTGATCTGTGTGTGAGAGGGACGTACTCATCACGAAGACTATTCGAACTTCGAAAAGTTGGTGCGTTCGAAGTCGTTATCTAAGAAAGAGATATCTCGCCCCATGTTTCTATAATTTGTTTTTTCTTCTATATACTCCAGGCGGTGGCGTGGATCAGTAAGTATCATATCATATAGTATCGGAGTGACTATCTACGAAACACTCTTGAGTTGGCGGAGAACTCAACGGTTGATCGATGCTGCGAGATCCCTGGACCGCTAGCTAATTCGGCACATCTGGAAGGCGAGGAATGCTAAGATCTTCGACCAGCACGACATCACCCCTCAACACATCCTGAGATATGCAGCTCGAGAATTAGACACCTGGAGTTGCCGTTACAAGAATCTCAGATCACACCTGCAAGCATGGCGGTGACATCGCTACTTGCTGCTGACACCAGAAGCCGTTGCTTCTCTTTGCCTCCTGTAATTTCTGCCTGGTATGCCAGGACAATCATGTACATGTAAGACATTTCGATCAATAAAGGTGTAGGTGGCCCCCCCCCCCCCCCCCCCCCCCCCCCCCCCGAGATTGGTCGAAAAAAAAAGATTCGCTAAGATGTTTTGCTCCCTTGTCGTCCAATCCAACCTAACCTGTAGTCGTTGCTAGGCTGGCGACGACAACGGAAGCGAGTCAGCAGACGGTGACAAGTGGAGGAACGCAACGGTTACCGCATCATCATCGTCCTCGCGCCTCACTGTCCTCAGGAGGTTTGTAGCGCTAGAAACGGCTTGCGCGTTGACTCCATGGCGTGACGCGTTCAGCTCTTGCCACTCTGCCCGTCAATTGCATCCACGTCTTGCTGTTGTAGGACTGCTTGACGAACAGAGGAGGAGTTGCACACACAGCACAAAGACATCTGCTCCATTGGCATCGTGACACCACGCAGTACATTGCAAGTTTGCAACAGCTCGTGCACATGTTTTATAATAGTCAGAGTCGTCATACGACTCCAGTCACAGACCATTCAGTGCAGAGTTGCAGACTGCAGGGCGCCCGAGAGTTCTCCAATGCGGCAGACTGCGCAACACAGAACGCAACTAAGCTCCAAACTACCCCGGCCTGAGGTACCATTTCACAGCAAAACAAGCAAAAACAAGGCTATGTTCTGTTGTGTCATAAGCATTTCACTGAAACAAAAGCATCATGCTCTCTTGACACTTCTCCCAACTCTTCCATCTACCCCTTTCTCAGCAATCAACTGTTTTCAGGAAGAAATCAGTGCTTACGTGGACGCCTTCAACAGAAGGATGTTTGAACTTTGAAGTTATATTTGGGAGACAGCAGAGCACACATAAAAAAGGTTACATTTGGTTTTCATGCAAATTTCAATGAAGCTGCTAAGATTTTACTCCTGAAGTCATCAGTGACCACATCTACATATGTGAAACTATTCTTGTCAAGCTCTTTAGCTTTGCTGTCAGCGACGGCAGTATAGGGAAAGGTTGCAGAACACTCCTAAGATTAGGTGCATCTATCTACTATATTGGCTGAAGCAAAGCAGCAATAGGACACAAAAGAAGGCAGTAAACAGAACCAAGAACCTAATATTCATTTAAGTATTTAGATATCCAAATCAGTGTTACCTTGGCAAAGAATTAGAACCAGTCATCATAGAAAGATAATAGAAAACATCTGGTGCTTTTTGTGTCATTGAACTCCATAACAAAGAGCAACCATATGTTAAATACCTTCACTATGCTGGTACATAATAATATCCTTTGAAGACTTTTGAGACTCTAGATCACATTTAAATTTAACAATCAGAGATCAATGAATTGACCAACAGGTTACAGTGTGGAGATCTCAGTCCCTCTTTATGTCAAATCCTGTTGAAATGAAAAATAACATTTTTGGTGTTGTTTCAGTAATGTTACTCATGAAGTACTTCCAGAAAGCAGTAAAATAAAGAACTCCCTTCAAATAGCTATGTATATGCCAGATGTCAGTATGACAGTAAATGGTACTGTTTGTGGAAACCAAGGAACAGAAATGGAATCCTTCTGTATTCTTTCAGTGCATAGTTGTATGTGTGCAACTGTAACAGCCCAGGGCTTAATAGGATTGATAGAATACTCATATTAACAAGTTGCAACCTCTTTTCCGGAAGCTCATCTCGAAAGAACTTCAAAGTTAAGCGTGCTTGGCTTGGAGCAATTTCGGGATGGGTGACCGACCGGGAAGTCCTTCCCGGGTGCGCATGAGTGAGGACAAAGTGCGCAGAAAAGACATGTGTTGGTCTGTGAGGATAGTCTAGAGGTCCTAAAGAGCTGCCAGGGTAAGCGGGCCCGGCCTCGGGGAGGCGGGACGTTACAGCAACAATTGTTAATAACAAAAGCACAAAGAAGCCACTTATGATCAGAGTCAAAGAAGCGTCATCTGAAACCAGTGCAATCATAGCTTTGCTATAATCAGAGTTGCACTGATGTATAGGCAACAGAATTCTTGCATTCTTGTAGCAATTGCATAGCGGCAAAGTTGTTCAGCTTCAGTACTTTAACATGCAGCGCGAACAATAATAGACATTACAACCTAGTTTCAGCAGAGCAAATATAGCTTCCTTTCCAGAAACAGCAATGTTCAGGCTGTATTATTTTGTTCCACTATGAATATCACTATAACGAAATCTATCTTCAGGAGTTCCTACAGTTGGAACAATAAGAGGCATTGCAAATCAATTTCACCAGGCCCTTGAATTTCTTGTTGAAGCGTTTATGGTTCTAGGCAAGGTCTTTATCACTATGGAATGATAAAGGCTTAAACAACCAAAAATGATTAAATCTATATTAGTTCCTTACCATAAAACCATTTTACGCTTACAGCTGGAGTATCTTTGTATTTTGATAACCAGCATGTTAATGTCACTCCAACAATTATTTTTCTTGATGAAGACAGGCCACATCTTATAGACTCGATGGGCAAGGGAAGCGGTCCCAATACAAAAGCAAAAGGGATTCAACTACTAAGCTGTGGAAACATGAAAACAGCTCCAAAAAATAAAACAGTAGTAGTGATAGTAAGAATTACCTTACAGTGCAGCCATTTTTGTTTTGATTATTTGCTGATCATTTACATCTGGAAGAATGGTTTCAGTTAATTTGATCACAGCATGACCATCAAGAGAAACTTCATTTACTCACAGAATTGACATCTGGAAGAAAAACATTGTTTCGGTCTCGGAAGAAAAACATTGTTTCAGCTACAAATGGAGGGTTATTGCACGAGCTTGCTCCCGGCGGCACGGCGGCCGTCGGCCTTGCAGATGGAGGCGACCACCTGATGGGCCACCCCGGCGAAGAAGGCCCCCTAGAGTACGATGAAGTAGGCGCCCCTGTCGAGCCACGGCAGCGGAGGCGACTGTGAGCCCGAGCAGGCCATCCTGAAAGACTGTCCGACGATGAAGCCTCCTCGGTGCCGCGCCGCAGTTGGACGCCTCCTCTTCACGCCGGCCGCGGCCCATCACCATCTTGTTCCCAAATTAAAGGAGGCCGGCAAGTAGCTAGTAGCGGGGATGGCACATTGATGCCGCTGCCATTGGCAACATTGCATCACCATTGCACATTCCACATAGCTGTAATGTGGATGACTCATAAACTTAAGTTCATAGCAAATCTATCCGAGCGCTCAAAGAGTTGGCTTGCTGAGGTAGCCATAGTTCTGAACAAACTCTAAAGATTTGAGAAAAAAAAACATGGTACAGTCAACATCCTTAATTTTCTTCAGCAGTCTAGCAGCCCATCGCCGTAACCTTTTCTCAAATGAGATACTGTGCAGTTGGTGTATCTGCAATTGAGTCATTGACATGGGAGGCCGGGTCCACATGTCAGTGACCCAACTGCAGAGGGACCAACTGCCCCTTTTCTTGGGCGTGAATCCCACCACAACACCAACTGTGAAGCTAATAGCGCTAACCTTTTGTACATGTTCACAGAGAACGAAACAACTCAGCTGCAATGCAGAATAAATTAACATTAGGAGAAACAAAGTAACACTTTTGATGTCAGGTTTCTTCAAGCTAACATTTTCACATAACACAAGCAAGAAGTGGTTATGGTTGGGCCTGCATATTCCACAGAAACAGTTAAGAATTTATGCCCAGAGACTCTTCTGATACATCAATGTGTGCAATATGAATATCATATCACTGACATTAAGCTCTTCAGCTTTGCTCACACAGAAAGCCACAGAGAGACGCATGTTTTCTGTATATTTTGATACACATTTTGCAGTTCGGGGATAACTACAATTTGTTTCAGTTGAAATCGCAGCCAAAGTTGAACACCGACCAGATATTCTCAGGATTTAAACCTCATAAAACTTTCATACGCCAGCTTTGCTTATAGCTACTACTATCAAACTTACCTCCAATGAAACCGCGAGTAACTAGTTGATTTGGTAATCTTAAGCATATAAATTCAACACATCAATCAATTACTTTCAACCTAACTTGACAGCAACTGTAGGCTTCAGAAAAAGGGAATTTTACTATGGTTCTCTGTTGGAAATTTGATTATATGAAAGGTCTGGGGCGAACATTTTAATTATTCACCAATTGCAGTTTCATATAATTTAAGCCTATGGAAACATTATATTATAGTGAAAGTACATTGCCTACTTAACTATGAATCATTCAGATATTAACTATGAATCATAACAGTTGCAGGCAGTATAGGGTACGCACATATGCTGCTGACTGGAAAGCAAGATTCAGAAATGAAGTTATCCTGCATTTGTCCAGGATAAAACACGAGCTCCATAATTCCATTTATGCATGGCTTGATCTTTTGTAATGCCAGCGGAAAAGCATAATGAGGAGTTGGCCATGGCCAAAGATGCCGCTTGTAACCTCACGACCATCAATGCAACCTCTGTAGCCATTGGCGTCTCGAGGGATCTGCATTCTTACCACCATTACCGACTAGTCAGGGTCAGCAGAGCTGGGGTTTAACTTTGGGTGTTCAACGCCAATGTGCAATTGTGCATAGAGAGCAACTGTGCAACATGAAAACAGAGAAAGAATTCAAGTCATCATCTGATTGACAGGTGGAAATTATGAAGAAACAAAATGTTTAAAAATTGCAAAGTGGCTACTGATCTGTAGTTCCTGCTCAGATTTAGAAGAAATTCCATGGCTACAGAAAAAGCTACAGAATACCAATGCCATTTATTTAGACTAGACAGTTCTATTAGCTAAAGTGCTTTCGAGGACCAATGTTCAGAAGAATAACTAAGTTAAATCTCCAGCCATGTGCTAGGCAGAAGAAGTGACTAAAGGACAAGCTCAGTAGGGCACCAGAATTAGTCAAACCAGTTCCTTCACAGATAACCTTAACATAACATGGCCTATGATAGTCAGAGATCGCTAGTGGTTCTGTTGCAGAAACCAAGAATTGAGAAAGCCAGCACCCTGGACAGATGCTATTGAGCATGAGTTGCACTTCTACAGTTCATCTAGAAATTAAAAAAAAAGGACTTAAACATTTCAAGATGCTGAAATTAGACTCCAGAAGGCATAACACCAGGCACAGGCTGCAGCACAAGCATCTGCATGACCAGGAACAGAATCCTTCTGAGTTGTGACAGTCAATGAACTTCAATTGAAAGTCTTCTCCAATTTTGAGCTACAGTGTAAAAGCCCATATTGCTATTCAGGAATCCCTTTGCCTGCAGGACCTTCATGATACAATGCCAGGGCACTAACAGCCTATCCAGGCTGTATGCAGAAACCATAAGACAAACTTGGTCTATGAGTAGTCCAAGCCCAAAAGCCAAACTTGATCTATTGCATAAAGCAGAACACCATGGACAACTGCCAATAAGCGGAGTTGAGTCACCATTAATCTGAAACGCAAAATGGATTTGAACATTTGAAGATGTTAACATTAGATTTTCGAGGGCACAACACCAGCACAAGCGGCAGCATAAAAATCTGCAAGCCCAGGGAGAGAGTCCTTGTGAAAGTCGATGAACCTCAATTTGAAAGCCTTCTCTCCAAGTGTAGCAAATGTGCAAAAGCTCATATTGCTATTTAGCAATCCCTTTTCATGCAGAACCTTCATGACATAATGCCGGGGTATCATACGCTTCTCAAGGCTTAGTGCAAACAGAACGGGCCTTTCAACAATGTACAGCGGCTTCAAACCAACCTCATCGATCAGGAACGTAATCTTGCGGTGAAGACAATTCTCAGGTAATCGTAGGATGCTTGGCATCTTGGACACTGCTGTGGCGACTTCACTCTTGTAGCAACCAAAAGTACTATTCAAATATTTGAGCCTGGCAGCAACATTCTCTTTACTGGTATTTGCGACTGCAGAGACTGCCCACCAGAACCTTGGCGAGCTGCGAGGCACCCCAAGCTCTTCTGCACGCAGAATTATCTCCTTGACGTGCTCTGGTCTGGAGCTAAGCACCCTCGGTCTGCCTGAGCACAGTTGGGCAATATCTCGAACACTTAAGCCGCACTGACGAAGAAGCGCGATGTTTGGCTTGACCACCCTTTCAAGATCCGACCGTAGGATGTATTTGCAGTTCTTCATGACGACGAGGACCTTTTCAAATGAGCCGTAGAAGAAGATGAAGAACTCGAGCCTTGGACCAACGTTGCAGTTGCGGAGAGCATGTGAGCCAGCCAGGAGGAAGCGAACGATTTGGGGAGCGGACAGGCCGAGGCGGTCACGGAGATCGAGGAGGCGGGGGCCGATGTTCTTGGGCGATGACCGGAGGAGCAGCGGGTCCGCGGCGACGACGGCGGCGACGTCGTCGCGGGAGAGGCCGACGCCAGAGAGCAGGGCGAGGACGGCGTGGGGGTTGGAAGCCGAGTTGGGGCGGGACCAGGAAAGATCATCGAGTGCCTTCTTCCTCCATTTGGATGATTCGTCGAACGCCTTGCTCGCCGTCTTGCGGGCTAGCGCTGGGGCGAGTCCGCAGGCGTCCACGAGGAACTCCTCGAGGGAGAATGGGGCGGGGGAGGTGGCGAGGGGGCAGGCGCGGTAGTGCAGAGGGGAGGGGAGCGGGGTGGCTGCGCGGAGGAAAGGGAGGAGGTGCCGTCGGAGGAAGAGCATAGCGACGGCGGAGAGGCCAGCGGCGATGCGCCGGTTGGGAGGAGGAAGATGAGGACCGGTTGCAAAGTGGCCGAGGGGGCGAGGGCCGACAATTCTTTCTTTCATATTTTTCCTGTTTTCCGAATTGTTATTTGCTTTTCCATTTTTCAGGCACCTAAAATGACTAAAACGCCCTCCCTCAAATTATGTGCTCTGCCCCCCTGCAGGCCATCCACGCTGTGCGGAGAGCTAGCGTTTTTGCCATTTTAGGATTTCGTTCAAATATTTGGCTTCGTTCACTTTTGCCATTTCAAACAACGCCTTCGTCGATTTGTCATCTACGTGGCATTTTATAATCCATTTTGTATTCTTTTCACACATCTGGCCGCATCAAACGACATCCTGCCCCTTGCCCCTTTCACATAGATTGATAACCTCCCTGTTGAACCAAAGGATTCATCAGAGATAAAAACAGGTCACAGATTGCTCTTGTTTTAAGAAACGTTGCGTTAAATTACATTCTTAAAGATCATATGACTATTCTGAGTCTGTTCTATACACAACTAAACCATCTATAAAATCACATTTCGTATTAATCTGATATCATAATCATCCCTCCCATCATAAGCAGGGCAACAGTAAACCACGGGAATGAGATGCACTGAAGTTCCTTTATTTCAGTGTGGAAGTACCACTGACTCCCTGGTTTCCTGCTTACGCTCTATTCCAGTTCTTGTCTAGCAAAATGTCATGATACTTTCACCTATCGTCCCATGTAATGCTGTATCCAGCAAGGCCTACTCGACAACCAACCAGGATGCAAAGACAGTGCGGTACTGTTTGCAGCTCCCAGTCCCTAAACATGTAGAAATGACGCCATGGGTGAAGCAACAGCTCTACCAGTGTCACCCAATCCAACATGCATTAAGTGCTGCAGCTCCACAAATGAGTTGGCGATGTGCCATGAAACAGCGGAGAGGGTAAAAGCTCGGAAGCCATCGACACCTGGAGCACTCCCCAACATCGTGTAACAATCCTTGTGAACCAATACTTTGGCTAAAGCTGATTTACATTACTTTTGCTATTTGATGCAGTAAAGAAATGCCGGATGCCTGCTACTTTCAGTTAAATCATGTACATGCATCAAGCTTTAGCAGGTGGCAAAGTTTCATGTCAAAGGACACCGCGGAGAAGAATTCTGCAGCATAGTACATTCATACCACTAATTTTAACAACATCGTGTCACCATTTCAACATTCCACGATGCTGTATTGCAAATGGAATAATAGAATTACACATTCAATGCAAATTTATGGAAATGTATACACGTAAAAGACTCTCAGACAGTGAAGTGAAGATGTAGATGCTCTAGCTACAGAGTAGTCATAACTCTGAGTTTGCTCTAAACATAATGCAAACGATTGTGCTAGTCATCATCCTCAATTCTCTTCAGTAGTCTAGCAGACTATTGGCATAGCCTACTAGCGTTCCATTTTAGTGGGACCAACACTACAGTATTGTACGAAACACATTCAAAAGCTTTTCAGGCCACAAGGTTACTTGTGTTGTATTTCATAAGCCAGTAAGGCACGGTACCTTATGTAACCAAGAACGCTATACAGCATATAAGGAGAAGACTTCACCCCTAGATAAATCCTCTTTCAAGAATCTCTTCCATGTAGGTAACATAAACCTCCAATTCACTTTAGGCTTTTCAAAGTAGTGCAACATTTGTTTTTATCTTGGTAATCTTAAGCTAACACGGTTGATATACCTATCCAAAAACTAATTTACCTTATCACAAACTAGCACCCTTTTCACACTTACAAACATGAGAAGTAATTCCTTTTGAATTTTGAACAACAAAAGGTACTCAACCATTGCAGCACAGAAAATCTAAAATTAGGTCACAAGTTACAAAAGTACTAGCAATAATTGAGTCTATGTTATGATGCATGCATCTTCCTTCTGCCAGCAGCATTTACATATGGAATAATGCTTTTCTGCTCAAATATGGGTTTCGCCGAGATCAGGAACGCAAAGGCAAAGAGACTCAGGATTTAGACAGGTTCGGGCCGCTTAGAAGGCGTAATACCCTACGTCCTGTGTGGTGATTGGTATTGATGAGATCGTCTTCTCTGTTGAGAGACTTCGGTTCCTCTGAGAGGGTCCCTGCCCAGCCTTATATTCACGGCGGGCAGGGTTACAAGGTTGGTTTCGAGTAGAATCCTAACCAATTACTACTCGGAGAGTGCTTTTCAAGGCAATCCGAGTAGTTTACAAGTCATACGACTAGTTTCCATAACGAGAAGAGTCCTTGCAGTACTCTACTCGTGTTCTTCACGCCTGGTACGACTCTGACTGGAGAATCCATGTGTCCCTGTGGGCCCATGGTCGTACCTCCAACACCATGTGCTAGGCAGAAGAAGCTGTTATACTCTATAGACCGTCTAGGAGTAGATCGAGAGGGGTTTACTGTTCGACATACCTTGGATCTCCTCTGGACATCGCTGGCACGTCGGTGGAGGCTGCACACGGGCAGCGACGGTCGGTGCAGAGGCGACGGCGAGATCGTGACGGTGGCGAAGTGGAGCTTCCCGTCGCACATTCGTGCTCTTAAAATTTAATTTTCCCGTTGGTTCGAATTAAATTAAAGAACAACAATATAATCTTTTCGCAGCGAGGGCCGAAAAGTTGAAATAACCCTCACGGAATTGAAAGAAAGAAGAGCTCCATGTATGAATTAGTTTTATTCCCTTCAGAAGCAATAGTTTGATAATATTTGTACAGTTTGAACGCTTCAAATTTCAACTATCGGTTTGATTTGTTTAGAGAAAAGTAAAGATATATTGCTTCTGAATAGAAAAGTTTCCGCTGCAAAAGAAAAGAATTTTGCTTCTCCAATTATTTTTGAACCAACGAGATAATCTAATTGGAGAACTACGAAAAGAAAGATATTTGTGCAAAGATAAATTGTAGTATTGTTATTTTCTGACCAACGTTGATGATAACAATATTATAATTCCATGATGTTTATGATTAAAGTGTTAAAATCTCTGAGAAATTTTGCATCAAGGTGATCAATTTTCAGAGTACAGATAAAGATTAAGAGATGCTCTTTAAAGTCGAGAAATATTTTTCTCGTTTCCGCTGCAAAGAAACTGATGATATCATGATATTGTTTATGAGATTGTCTACATTAATTCTATTTCTGCCCAACGGTGATTTATAATTGATGTAGAAGAATGTCGTTTTATTCTATTTTTGCCCAACGGTGACTTAGAATATAAGTTAATGTGCATATCTTTAAACAAACTAATGTATGGTCATTATTGTTGATTATTGGCTAATATTTTCTCAGACAAAAAGAACTTCATGCTTTTTGAGGGCATAAAAGAAAAATGAGCTGTGTACTTGCGACTCAAAAGTTGAAAAGTGCAATATTCAATTGCAAAAAGATGAACAATGTTCTCTTTAATGAGTACCTTCAAAAGAAAAGCATTCTCGGATATTGATCCAAGAAAAGAGATCATTGGGAGTTTTACTTGAGAAATATATTTTTTTTCCATGTACTCTCTATGAAAAGAATGTATTTTGATTTACAATCGTCATGATATGAGATGTCATAAGTAATATGCATGTTTATTTTGACCAACGTTGAATTAATCATGTGTGTTAAAAGAGTATTCGTATTTATTTATGAATAGACAAGAGAGCCAATTCTGGCATTTATGTTCCTTATAAGGAATTATCCCACATGGCGGGGAAAAGTAAATGATTGTACTCGCTCAACAGAAAAGAAAAGTCTGAGAAATACCCACATGGCGGGGTACAGTTGGCATAATACTTATGTCAGACAATCCCGCACGGCGGGAGAAGTTTGGCAAAGGACTTGTCCTGCATGGCGGGAGAAAGATGTAATGACTCATGTGCTTATTGGTGTATCCCACGATGTGGGAAAAGTATAGAGTAGCTCTTATGCTGTCCTAGTATTGACCATGCAAAAGCACTACTGATAAAAGACTCGTTTTTTAGTTCTTGAAGTGAAATGAGGAAAAAGCACTCCTATACGGAAAAAGTTACTCCCATATAAGAAAGTAAACAAAGTTTTTTCTCATTCACAAAAGGTTCTGAATGGTTTTCGAAATTGTGGCAGAAAGTTTTTTTTGCCACATTTCGAGGGGGAGAAATGAAAGACAATTCAGAAATATGATATTCCTCAACACCATAGAAGACAAGAATGATCTAAAAAGATAAATACGATTGTCAGGGGAGTACGACGGTCATAATAACGATACCCCTAAAATAAAGAAAATGCTTCCAATAGGAAGACATTATAGTCACCCAGTATGCTATTCTGGGCAAGTCTCAAAAGAATGGAGTAGCTGAAAGATAGAGCTACTCCACCTTGTCATCGGGATAGTGAATGGAGGCATTAAAAGCCCCATTTATATTCTCAATAGAAAATGTACCCTCACAATATCATTTCCGTGTCTGGAGGAGTTCAACTGAGGCTAAAGTATTTAACCCAATACAGTGAGTTGCCTTTTATTGGCTAACATGAAAGATCAAATGGTTTTCGTTTCAACTATTTACAAAGATAAGTAAACAGATGATGAGGGGGAGCACGATGACTCGAGAAATTGATCGTGAGGAGAAGCGGGCATATGTGCCCACTTCAATGATTCAGGAGCCTTCTTGGCGTTTCCACTTGTGCAACAATGAATGAAGATCTGGAACCTGTCCTTCAGGAGCCGATACAACCCATTGTCGCACATGAGGAAAAGTATCGGCAACCTCATATAAAAAGTTTGTGCCATGAGAAGCGTCCACTCATCGAAGTGGCCAGATGCCATATAATTTGAGATGGAGTCTCAAACCAAAGAAGAGGGACGGAGATGGGAGGAACTCACCTGGTCGACGGGTTCCTCGCTGCCATCCCCATGCTCACCGCACGGAGGGACGCCTCCACGCGGGAAAGCACGGGCGGTCCCGTGGTGGCCTGTGTGGCGCCGCGGGCTCGGCTACTGGACACTGCCGCAAGGCCGCTCGACGGCGGCGCGTTCACCCTCGGGTGAGCGCACGCGCCGGCGAAGGGCCTCGTGGCTGCGGTTAATGTGACTCCAAAAGGGAATATATAAAGATGTAAAGCGTAAATCGAAAGATTTTGCGCGAAGAGAATAAATAGATTACGTTGAGTACTAGTGGCATATCATGATCTGAGTAATATCAGATGAAAGTAAAGAAAACATTCTCAAATGATTACATGTCACAACCTGAAGGTTTTGTTGTGAAAGGAAAAGAACACAGAGGATACTACCTAAAGTATGGACTAGAGCAAGTCTCTAGACAATGGTATTTAAAGTTAAGAGAATCAATTGTTGTTTTGGGTTAAAGAAAATAAGAGGACTATTGTATTTGTGCAAAGTTATAGAATGGGAAATTCTTTTCCTAATCGTGTACATGTGGATGACATCTCACTTGCTAGCAGTGATGTTGGTCTGCGATGAAAACAAAGAAGTTGTTGTCCTCAAAGTTTCAATCTTAGTGAAATTCACCAAGATAAAAGAAAAAGGGGTATTAGAGATATCGCATAGGCATACTAAGAAAACTTCTAAAGAAATAAAGTATGCATGCGAGAAAATTACGTCTATCCTTTTAGTCAAGGGTAATGGTTTTATAAACGTTCCAATAATCAGTATAGTAAATATTAAAAGAATATGGTACCATATGCTTCAGCTGTCGGAAGCTTGACGAATGCAAAAGATGCAAAAGTATAACATTACCCTGACATAGTTTACGTATCCGGGTTGTTTTGGCAATGTCCAATCCAGATATAGATCACTGGAATGGAGTTAAGTGTATCGGCCTCATGCTAAATTGAGAAAGAAACAATCAGTGCTCTCATAAGGTTGTGAGTACAAAGGTAGTGAAATGTATAGCTAAATCCACAATTGTCGCTAACTTTCACACTTGGAGTTCTTTGTGTGGAAAAGCTCCAAAGGATGAAATAATTATCATCAATGTGATGTAAATATATGATATAGCATGATATGAGGTTGAGGGACAGGCAAAATGGTTGAGGAAACCTGTACCCGGAATTGATAATGGTTGATAACAGCAACAACCATCTTAACATTTTCACTCCTAAGACAACGAGTCAAGTGTGGTGCCAAAACACATTGACGCAAAGTATACGTTGTAAAGGGGAAAGTCCGGAATCATGTTGAAATGCTTAGAGCATAAAAGTGATTGATAAAGTGCTTGCGGTTCCGCTTATTAAAGGCTTGCCGCCCAGTGTGTACAGAAAACACACAGTCGACATGGGTACAAGGTATAGCCTATGACTTCCGGACAATAAAGGGCCCAAAGGTTAAAAGTATTTGTTTCAGCACAGAGATGATGCAGCTCGTATGCACTAATCTACGTTGGAATAGGTAAACAAACAATAAGAATAAAGAAATTAAAAGGTGTCAAGTGAAATGTTTGAAAAGTGAGATCAAGGGGGAGAATGTTAGGTTGATCTCCACTGGCCCAGTCCAACGACTGGGCCGAACCTTGTCTCGCGCCCTGATCGGGGGCGCCCAGCCCATTGAAGGCTGGTGGGCCCCCGTCACGCAGTGGCATATAAGAGAAAGTGGGGGCCAGGGGCTCCCCGCCCGAGGTTCACCGGACTCCACACCCACCGATCGGGGAGGCACTGAGAGCGACGGGGGCCCACCAGCCTTCAATGGGTTGGGCGCCCCCGATCAGGGCGCGAGACAAGGTTCGGCCCAGTCGTTAGACTGGGCCAGTGGAGATCAACCTAACAGAAACGACTAAAACACATGCTCAGTAGGGCACCAGCCAGAATTAGTCAAACCAGTTCCTTCATAGATAACCTTAACATAACATGGACTATGACAGTCAGAGATCACTAGTGGCTCTATTGCAGAGACCAAGAATTGAGAAAGCCAGCACCGTGGGCAGATGCTATTGAGCATGAATTGCACTTCTACAATTCATCTATTTAGAAATTAAAAAAAGGACTTAACATTTCAAGATGTTGAAATTAGACTCCAGAAGGCACAACACCAGCACAGGCTGCGGCACAAGGATCTACATCACCAGGAAATGAGCCCTTGTGAGTTGTGACAGTCGATGAACTTAAATTTGAAAGTCTACTCCCCAATTTTGAGATATTGTGTAAAAGCCCATATTGCTATTCATGAATCCCTTTGCCTGCAGGACCTTTATGATACAATGCCGGGGCACGAGTCGCCTCTCCAGCCTGTATGCCGAAACCATAAGACAAACTCGGTCTATGAGTAGTCCAAGACCATAAGATAAACTTGGTCTATTGCAGAAACCAGAACAACATTGACAACTGCCAATATGCGTGAGTTGAGTCACCATTCATCTAAAACAAAAATGGATCTGAACATTTGAAGATGTTAAAATTAGATTCTAGAGGGCACAACACCAGCACAAGCGGCAGCATAAAAATCTGCAAGCCCAGGAAGAGAGTCCTTGTGACAGTCAATGAACCTCAATTTGAAAGCCTCCTCTCCAAGTTTAGCTAATGTGCAAAAGCTCATATTGCTATTCAGCAATCCCTTTTCATGCAGGACCTTAATGACATTATGCCGGGGTACCATAGGCTTATTTATTAATCTGCAAATTAAGCACGTGCCTGCGGAAACAGAATGCGGCGACCACTAGACGGGAGCCTCCAGCTGAACTCTGAAAACCGGCGACTCCGTTGACTCAGCCGGTGGGTCTCCGCCGCACGGCGAGCTCCCCGGGCAGCCTGGCGAGCCCGGCCAACCGGGCCTGCGCGGCGGCCGTGGCCAGCGCGGCGGGCGCGGGATCGGCCCCCACGGTGGGCGCGGCGGCGACGGCGGGCGTAGAGGCGACGGAGGTGCCGGCGGCCGCGGAGGAGATGGCGGGCGTGGCGGGGACGGAGGCTTCGGCGGCGCCGGAGGCAGAGGTGGAGACGGATGCCATGATGGAAGAGGAAGACGAAGTTCGACGGCGTAGGCGCCTCACGCTTGCGCCGCGACCCCAGACAAGATCCGGAGACTCGAAGGTAAGAAGCAAGCACAGCGAGGTACGTGTTCAGGTTTTTGCAAGTTCGGAAGCAAGTTCTGCAGAAGAAAAAATTGAGCCTGATTCAGGGAGGAGGAGTTCGACAGGTTCCAATGCTCCTTGTGCGGATCCACTAGAGGGATTCAGTAAAGGGGTATTTGGTTCACGTTTTTGGGCTCTTGCGGATGAGTCGAGTTCCGACGAGGAAGAGGTAGAGGAATGCAGGAAAGAAGGTGCACGAGATTTGGCAGGGGTGGAGCAGAAGCTCCCAACTAAGGGGGCAGACGGGGAAAGAAAATTGGCACCCGCCGGCTCATCTGAGAAAGGACTAAGTGCCTGGGAGGATGATGCTAAGAGGGTAAAGACAACCAAATGCCGGAGTTTACCGGCGATCAGTCCTTGGAGAGGCCCGGTGCCCAAGAATTGTATGTTCCCAAATTGGTCTTTAGGTGACAGTTGGGTGAAAGATTTACGTTCTTCAGGAAGAAGATCCACGAGAGTGCAGCTGAGTAAGATTGCAGATCAAGATCGGAGCTTGGTTGGAGGGGCTAGAACGACGAGATGGCAGAGCAGAAGTCACACAGAGGGGAATTTTGAATTTCAAAAGGAATCTAAACAGGCGAGGAGTTTTGGGCCATGTAGGCCTAAAGGTCGAACTGTAATTAAGTTACAGGCTGGTTGGCAAAAGCTATTTCGAGGGACGAGCGGTTTAAATGTATTGCTTAATGGAGGAGGGAAACCGAGGGGTTTCCGATCGAGCCACGCACCAGACATTGAAGACAGAGGGAAGCCTTTAAAGGCTATGGCGGCCAGGGAGGCCAATGGTTCTGGCAGTGCTCCAGTTCATTTTTTTGGTGAAGGAAGAAAGGAAGGGCAGGCGAGCACAGAGGGCAACAGAGAGATGCAAGGAAGAGTCGCGGGTAGGGGCTATGGGGAGGATCACAGAAGAGTGGAGCGTGGTAGGGGTTATATCCCGGGCTATGAAAGAAATAACAGCTGGGGGCCAAGATTTGGCCTTGGAGCTAGAGGCAGAGCGCGAGGTTTTGGCACTGCAAGGGGATGGGCGTTTTGGTGGCCAGGAACATGTGCAAGAAGGAAATAGAAGGAATCTGATGCACGAAAGGGGAGAGTGGAAGGAACGAGATCAGAAACAAGGAAGAATTGAAGTTGGGGCTGGAGATACGAAGATGGAAGAGGCAGGAGTAGAAGGTGACGAGGAGGACGAGGTGAAGGCTGGAATCAAGTGTGGCAGATGTGCTAAGAAGGGGCACATTTCGGCCAAATGCACCACTGCACTGTATTGTGTGATTTGTGATGGGCATGATCATGTTAATCACAAATGCCCGGTTTTGAAAATGCCAAGGCCAGTGGCGCATGCGGTGGGATATGCTGTTCATGGCCTTGGTTTTTACCACATTCCACGTCCACCTTTGGCCAGAAACAAGAAGGAGACGAGGAAGGCGTTGATCACAGTAGAAGGGGGTGAGCTTACACCTGAGCAGATAGTGTCACAACTACAAAGAATCTGCCCGGTGAAATGGAAATGGGAGCTGGAGGAACATGAGGTAAATGCTTTTGTTACGACCTTCCCCTCTAAAATTGAGCTTCAACGTTCAATTGCTTTTGGTGGTGCCGATGTAAGGGAGGCAGGAATTGCAGAGGGAGTAAGGCTTAAGTTCGAGGCTTGGCATGATAAAGAAGAAGGGTTTCTTTTACCAAAAGTTTGGATCAGGGTTTTTGGAATCAGGAAAGAGCTGAGGGAATTTCTTGATTTGTGGGCAATTGGCTCGTTGATGGGATCCACTCAGACAGTGGACATGGAAACAACTCGAAAAAATGAGTTCGGCAGAATCTTCGTGGCAGTGTTAAACCCAAATCTCATTCCACCTAATCTTGATGTAGTAATCGGGGATCACTATTTTGAACTTGAGTTTGAAGTAGAGAAGAAAGGGGTGGATGAGAATGGGGAGGAAATGGAGGTGGATTGGAGTAAGGATGTGGCAGATGGGGAGAGTGAGCAGGAAGAGGAGGTGGAGAGAGGGAAGCAGGAGAAGGATTGTAATAGAGAGGCAAAAAGATTCAAAGACAATAGTCACCTTGTGAACAAGGAGGGCAAGAAGGTGCAAATGGGTGTCAGTGCTTTCAAGGAGAAAATACTAAATATGTCTGAAGAGGAGTTCTTGGTTTTTCTGAAGAAAAAAGCAGAAGAAGTGTTAGATATATCAGTAGAAAAGGTGTTGGGAGAAGTAGCCGATAAAGTTTTAACAAGAAAAGACAGTGAGGATGATGAAGAGGCAAGCAGGAAAATGAAAGAATCAGACTCTAGGATTGAAGGAACAGAAATGGAGGTGGATGGGGGAAAAGAATTGGAGGCTGCTGCTGCAATTCCAGAAGCTATTGTTTCTCCAATTCGTTCAAGCCCGAGGCTGGTGAGGTCTTCTGATGAAAACACACTAGACAAGGCCACAAGGAGAGCTGCAGCAAAAGCCCTGGATTCTTCAGAAGGTATGAATCCGGCTTCTTCTTCTTTTTCAGCAGTAGAGTTTGTAGAACAATTAGGAGTTAAATGTTTAACATCTAAAGAAAAATTAGAAGGGGTTCTACAGGGGTGGTGGTCAGGGAACAATAGTACCTCGAGATCTCCTGTTACTTGTAGAGAGGAAAGTGCAGGGGAGGAAAGTGATGAGGACGAGGAGAGTCTTGGGGAATTTGAGCATATAGCAGTTAAGAGTCTTTGTGATGAGATGTTAGAGGAACTTTTTGATGAGGAAAATTATGATCAGCTTAACAATGACTTTCCAGTGGTAGGTAGATATTACAGATCCGGTGCTAAGTCACTTTTGAATAAGGTCTGTAAATTAAGGAGGAAAAAGAAAATTAAAATAGTGTTGAAATGAATGGAATTTTTTGGAATAGCAAAGGTCTTAAAGACTTGGCTAAAAAGAAATTCCTTAGGGATGCTTCCATAGAGCACAACTTAGACTTTATTGCTCTTTTGGAAACTCAGAAAAAGATTTTTCACAAGCTGCACTAGATGAGCTTTGTGGTGGGAATAATTTCATTTGGCACTGGACCCAGCCACATGGGAGGTTAGGGGGGATTCTTTTGGGAGTTAATCTTGATGTGCTGGATATAGGAAGTATTGAGGAAGGAGATTTCTTTGTGAAGTTCAGAGTTAGAAATAGAAGTGATAATTTTCATTGGGTTCTAGTGGCAGTTTACGGTGCTGCACAGAAAGAATTTAAAGAGGCTTTTCTTACTGAATTGGTACAGTCTTGTAACAAAGAAAATAAACCTATTCTGGTGGGTGTGACTTCAATATAATAAGAAATCCTAGTGAAAAGAACAATGATAAGTTCGATGGTCGATGGCCTTTTTTGTTTAATGCAGTCATTGATGGGTTAGATTTGAGGGAAATAGAGATGTCAGGAAGGAAATTTACTTGGGCTAATTCTCTAAAAACACCAACATATGAGAGACTAGATAGAGTTCTAGCAAGTACTGAATGGGAACAAAAATTTCCTTTGGCCACTGTTAATGCATTGAGCCGAGAAATCTCTGATCACACACCTCTTCTGCTTAGTACAGAAGGACAAACTGGAAGACATAAGCAAAGTAGTTTTAAATTTGAACTAGGTTGGCTGTTAAAGGATGATTTCTTTGATTTAGTGTCTGACGTTTGGAGTAAAGAAAAAAGAGGGGTAACTGCTATACAAAGGTGGCAGTTTAAAATCAGAAGGTTAAGACAATTTTTAAGGGGATGGGCTAAAAATATGAGGGGAGCACAAAAAAAAGAAAAACAGGAGCTCCTTAGAAGAGCAGACATACTGGATAAGGAGGCTGAAGCTCGGTTGCTAGATCAACATGAGATTGACTTGAAGCAATGTATAAATGATAGACTAACACAACTCTTAAGGGAGGAAGAAATAAAATGGGCTCAAAGAGCAAAAACAATCGACCTGTTACAGGGTGATAACAATACAAAGTACTTCCAAGCGGTAGCTAATGGAAAAAGGAGGAAAACAAGAATAACCAGACTGGAACATGATAACGGGATAGTGGAAGGAAAAGAGAGACTAGAGGATTTTATAACTGGTTATTACAGGAATTTGTTTACAAATGCAGAGAGAGGTGACTTCTCCTTAGAGGAGAATTTAACTGGGGATATTCCTCAAGTCACAATAGAGGAAAATGAAGCATTAACACATAAGTTTGGTGAGAAAGAGGTGAGGGAAGCAATCTTTCAAATGAAACATAACAAGGCACCTGGGCCAGATGGATTTCCTGCTGAATTCTATCAGGTCTTCTGGAGCCTAATCAAAGAGGATCTAATGGCCATGTTTACGGACTTCCATGATGACAAGCTGCCCTTGTTTAGCCTGAACTTTGGGATAATAACTTTAATTCCCAAAATGCAGGAGGTAACCAGGATAGAACAGTACAGACCGATTTGCATGCTCAATGTGAGTTTTAAAATCTTTACTAAAGTCATTGCAAATCGAATAGCAACTGTAGCAAACAAGGTGATTAGGCCTTCTCAAACAGCTTTCATGGCAGGAAGGGCAATTTTGGATGGGGTAATTACTCTGCATGAATCATTGCATGAATTAAAGAGGAAAAAGATGAATGGGGTGGTTCTCAAATTGGATTTTGAGAAAGCCTACGATAAGGTGAATTGGAGTTTTTTACAGCAAACCTTGAGAATGAAGGGCTTCTCAGGGAAATGGTGTCAATGGATAGAAAAATAGTTAAGGGAGGAAGTGTAGGGGTCAAAGTTAATGATGAGGTGGGAAAATTTTTCCAAACAAAGAATGGGTTAAGGCAAGGGGATCCACTATCTCCAATACTTTTCAATCTAGTTGCAGACATGTTAGCAATACTAATATCAAGAGCTAAGGACAGAGGAAATTTTAGGGGTCTAGTACCCCATCTGGTAGATGGAGGTTTATCAATACTCCAATATGCAGATGATACCATTATGCTAATGGAAGATGATCTAGAGGAAGCAAAAAATCTGAAACTGATGCTTGGTGTTTTTGAAAGTCTGTCGGGTTTGAAAATTAACTTTCATAAAAGTGAATTGTTCTGTTTTGGGTTAGCTAAAGAGAAAACAAATGAATATGTACAGCTTTTCGGGTGTAAAGAAGGGGAGTGGCCTTTTAAATTTCTGGGAATTCCTATGAGCCCTAGTAAATTGAATAAAGCAGATTGGGGGGATTTGGAAACTAGATTTCAGAAGAAGCTTAGTAGCTGGAAAGGGAAGCTGCTGTCAGTAGGAGGTAGACTAGTTCTCATAAATTCGGTGATGACTAATTTACCTATGTACATGTTGTCTTTTTTCAAAATACCTAAAGGTATTTTAAAAAGATTAGATTATTACAGATCGAGGTTTTTTTGGCAATGTAATGAACATAAAAAGAAATATCGTCTTGCAAAATGGAGTGTCCTCAGTAAACCAAAGTGTGTGGGAGGGATGGGGATCATCAACTTGGAGGTACAGAATAAATGCCTGTTAGGCAAATGGGTTTTTAAGCTGTTGAATGAGGAGGGTACATGGCAAAAGCTGATTAGAAGGAAATATCTCAGAGATAAACCTTTGGCACAAGTAAGCAAAAAATCTGGGGAGTCACAATTCTGGGCTGGGCTGCTGGAGATAAAAGACCAAGTTATCGAGAGGGGGAGGTTTAACTTACAAATGGCCATCAAGCTAGATTCTGGGAAGATGTGTGGATTGGAGGTGAAACACTCATGTCAACCTTCCCTAGTCTATATCAGATTGTGAGGAGGAAGCATATGACGGTGGCAAGGGTGTTGGAGTCTTGTCCTTTGAATGTGTCCTTTCGTAGATCTTTAGTTGGGGAGAGGTTAGTTAAATGGAGGGAGTTAGTGAGAATGGTCTCTTCTGTAAGGTTATCTGAACAAGAGGATAAATTTGAGTGGAATTTGACAAAAAGTAGGTCCTTTACTGTTAAATCAATGTACAATGATGTCATTCTAAAGGATGCTGTCAAAGATAAATGGTTTATGTGGAGGCTTAGATTACCTCTGAAAATAAAAATCTTTCTGTGGTATCTTAAGACGGGTGTCATTTTGACCAAAGATAACCTGAGCAAAAGGAAGTGGAAAGGAAGCCTGATGTGTTGTTTTTGCGATTCTCTGGAATCAATTCAGCACTTGTTCTTTGAATGCTCGATAGCTAGGCTTTGCTGGAGAGTTTTTCAATCCTCTTTTAATTTAAAACCTCCTGGGAATTTTGCTGAACTGTTTGGTAACTGGTTTAAAAACTTGCATAGCAAACAGAAATATCAAATAATGGTCGGGGTGTCAGCATTGTTGTGGGCTTTGTGGCTCACAAGAAACGATGTGGTGTTCAAAAGAACCAATTCTAATTATCCTTTGCAGGTGATCTTCAGGGCAACTTACTGGTGTAAATGGTGGGCGAAGCTGGCTAAAGAGGAAGAGGCGGTGATCCTGACGTGGGGTTGCAAAATTTTGGAAGAAGCAGCATTGGAAGTCTTTACCAAGTTCGGCTGGAGTATTCAGAGAAGGATTCAGGCTTAAGCTCTGCTTAGTTTCTCCTGTGTTAGTTTTTCAGAGTTTTTCAGAGTTGTAAGACGTTCTATCTGAATCTTTTGGCAGGCCAGGTGGCCGAGTCTGTAATCAGCCTCAAGGCTGTGGTCCATCAGTGTTGGCTATAAGCATTCACATGTTGAATGTGAAGGCCGGAACCTTTTTCCTTAATCTAAAAAAAAAACCATAGGCTTCTCAAGGCTTAATGTAAACAGGACAGGCCTTTCAACAATGTACTGCGGCGTCAATCCAACCTCATTGATCAGGAACATAATCTTGCGGTGAAGAGACTCCTCAGGTATTCCTAGAATGCTTGGCATCTTGGACACTGCTGTGGCAACTTCACTCTTGTAGCAACCAAAAGTACTCTTCAAATATATGAGCCTGGCAGCAACAGTCTCTTTACCGATTGCGACTACCGACACTGCCCGCCAGAACCTTTGTGAGCTGCGAGGAACCCCAAGCTCTTCTGCACGCAGCACAAACTCCTTGACGTGCTCTAGGCTCTAGATAAGCACCCTCTGTCTGACTGAGCACAGCTGTGCAATATCTCGAACACTTAGGCTGCACTGACGAAGAAACGCGATCTTTGGCTTGAACACCCTTTCAAGGTTCGACTGTAGGATGCGACTGCACCTCTTCAAGACGACGACGAACTTTTCAAATGAGCCGTAGAAGGAGATGAAGAACTTGATCCTTGGAACAACGTCGCAGATGCGAAGATGGCGTGAGCCGACCAGGAGGAAGCAAACGATTTTAGGAGCGGACAAACCGATGCGGTCACGGAGATCGAAGAGGCGGGGTTCGATGTTCTTGGCCGATGCACGGAGGAGCAGCGGGTCCGCGGCGACGACGGCGGCGATGTCGGCGCGGGAGAGGCCGACGCCAGAGAGCAGGGCGAGGACGGCGCGAGGGTTGGAGGCGGAGTTGAGGCGGGACCAGGAGAGGTCCTCGAATGCCTTCTTCTTTGGCTTGGACGATTCATCGAACGCCTTGCGAGCCGTCTTGCGGGCTAGCGCTGGGGCGAGGCCGCAGGCGTCGACGAGGAACTCCTCGAGGGAGAATGGAGTGGGGGAGGTGGCGAGGGGGCAGGCGCGGTGGTGCAGAGGGGAGGGGAGCGGGGTGGCTGCGCGGAGGGAAGGGAGGAGGTGCCGTCGGAGGAGGAGCATAGCGGCGGCGGAGGGGCCAGTGGCGATGCGCCGGTCGAGAGGAGGGATCCGAGGATTGAGGAGGAGCTGGAATATGCGCCGCTCCTGTGGAGAGGGCATGGAGAAGAAAACCTCCTGGCATGTGGGACCTATTGCCACCTGTATCTTGACATGTTGGGCCCACACCAGCGAGGGAAAAAATAACTGGATAGTTAATGGACTTTTTCCTATAGGGAATATCACGGGCCTCACAGCAAGGATACGGCCCAATACGCAACCTTGGTTTTTTCCTTTCCGGGCTTTTGCTCTGTTTTCACCTCTGTTTTCTCTACGTTGAAGTTGAACTATATCAGCAGTATAATTTGAGCATCTTCTTCCTAAGAAACAAAAAGTGCTACTGCACTGCATGATCTCTTCCCGCGAAGTTGGAGAACTTTACAAACCTATGGTTATAGATTTTGCAGTACTTTAGAGAAACATGACTCCATTTTAAAAAAGCACTTTTATTTATCCGGGGTACTAAAATCCATGACTCGACACAAGCAGCTCTCACTCTGACGACAACTGAGGCGTACGTGATCTCGACACTCCCATCAAATCAAGCTGAGCTTAAGCTCCAATACGCCGACACAGCCATGAAGACTGGAGGCGTGATCACGAAGCCCCAAACTCACAGGAGCAGCGAAGCCGCCGTGAGGGCGGCGGCCACGACGAGCGAGGCGCACACCACGAGCTTCGTCGTCCCTGCCACGTGACGGCGGCCGCCGCCGGCGGCCCCGACGGAGGCCGCCACCTGGGTCATCCCTGCAAAGAATAGGCACGAGAGGACGAGGAAGTAGGCGTTCTTGTCGAGGCACGGCGGTGGCTCGATCACGGCCAAGGTGATGGCCGTCGAGGCGGCGCCGAGGCCGAGCAGGCCGCGCCCAAAGGCTGCAGCCTGGGGAAGCTTTGGTGCCCCGCCGGTGGCCTCGCCTTCGCGGCCCGCTGCCATCTCCAAGCCGGGTTGCTGTGCAGGGCGGGCGCTCTGCTTCTTTCTTGTCCTCGAGATTAAGGAAGGAGGTGGATTGGAGAAACAAGCGGAGTGCGACGTTATATATAGGTAGAATGGGATCGATGGTCGGATTGTGAGGTATCTGGGGGCCTGATTGGTTAAGTGCCAACATTTTGGCATGCCAAAGTTTGGGCAAAAAAGTAGCCAACATTTTGGCCAAAAAAATGTGAGATGTGCCAACATTTTGGTAGCAAACCAAATAGTGTCCAAAAAATTGGTAACTTTTGCCTTGCCAAAATGTGGGCATGCCAAGATTTTGGCATCCAACCAACCAGGCTCTGGATTCAAGTGTAAGAGGGATCTCGGAAAGGGTTTTCGATCACCGATAAAAAAGCAAATTGCAGATTTTATCCATACTTCACAAGACAAATTAATTAAGTATAATTAATTAGCACCACGTTGTCAAATCATAGACTAATTAGGCTTAAAAAATTTGTCTCGTAAAATAGTCGCAGTCTATATAATTAGTTATTTTTTCAATTTATATCTAATATTTTATTCATATGTATTTTGTTTCGATGTGATATGTGCTAGCGTAAGGAACCAAACGGGGCTGAACTTTGTAAAAATTAAGCGGCTCTTTATGAAAGATTTTTAATGTTATACCCTCTTCAAACATGATATGTACCGGCCAAAGTACTTGGCGACACTTATGGAACATTTCGCTCATAGACCCTCTTCGAAAAATGGTATTTTCTGGAGCACGGCAAAGTTATTTGGCGACAGTCTTGCTGTTTTTGTTTTATATAGGTCGGTTTAACTTTAAGGAACATTTCGCTCTTAGACCCTCTTAAAAAAGGTATTTCCTACAGCAAGGCAAAATTACTGCGCGAGTCGCGACAGTCTTTGTTCATAATATCATATGGTATGATGCTCTGCTCCCCCGCGTGCGAGCCAGCGACAAGTGAGGTCACGGTCCGTGGCGGGAGATGATCAACGCGTGATCCTACCGAAAATACTATACGTGAGATGACCATTTCCCTCGGGTCTTGTCATCTGACGCGGTCGACTCTGCGATGCGACCTGCGCCGCCGCATCTGACACACACATCTGACGTTATACATCACGCACAAATCTGACAATCACATCGTCAGCTCCAAGCACGCAGACAACAAATACATTTTTATTTCAAAAACAACAAATACACTTGCATTGTGCAAAAAAAGAATGATTACCATGTAAATAGCAGCACGAATAAAATGCTAGCTTAATTCAATTAGGCCAGTTTCAGTGAAGAGTGTCGTCGCACAGTTGCTAAGACTATAAACTTTGAAAATTGTGCCGGGGTGGTCATCACCATGATATCCTCTCTCATCTCATGACACTCCCCTTATAAATAACACCGACTGTCAAAAAATTTATTGATGTGGCATGATATTTAATGCTCATGACACTCATCATTGAGACTGGACTTACGCTGACCAGACTATTAAGTAATAGCTCATTGGATACAATGTTTACCCCAATAATGGTATGACTGAATGACCTCATATTTGTGCATGCTACAGCACCTCAAGTCAAAGCCCAGAAGGCCGGAAGCCATCGACATCTGGAGCACTCCCCAACATTGTGCAATAATAATCTTTGCAAACCAATACCTTCACTGAAGCTGGTTAATAACAGTACCACTGTTATTCAAAATTAAATGCAATAGAGAACTGTGGGATGTCTGCTACTTTCAGTTAAATCGTCTACAACAACGTAGCAGGGGACATAAGCTCGCGTCAAAGGACAATGCAGAGAAGGATCGTGCAGCATAGTACATTCATAATGCTACTTTTAACAGTATTGTATCAACATTTTAACATTCCACAATGCTGTGTTGCAAACGGAATCATAGTATGATAGAATTACATTCAATGCAACTTTATGGAAACGTTCAAAGAGTCAGCCTGTGAAGATGCTTTAGCTACAGAGTAGTCATAGCTCTGAGCAAACTCTAATCATAATGCAAAAAGATTGCACTAGTCATCGTCCGTAATTCCCTTCAGTAATCTAGCAGACTATCAGCGTAGCCCACTAGTGTTCTATTTGAGAATTGAGAATGAAGCCCACCACAGCACCAACTGCGAAGATAACGGCGCAGACCTTTGTACACGTTGACAGAGAAACAACCCGGCTGCAATGTGGAATAAATCAGAACATTAGAAAACAAAAGTAGCAGCAAATCCTGCTGTCAGGCTTGCAGACTTGCAGTACAGCAACAGCTAACAAAAACAACAATGTTTTATTGATTTCTTCTGGGTAACCACATTTTACAGCAACACTAACAAAAGGTATGTTGGTTGTGCTATATACATTTCATTTAAGCAGTTAAGTTGCACTCCTGAAGTAAGAATCCCGAGTTCTGCCACATCTATAAATACAGTACAATATGACACATCACCCTATAACTATTCTTCTCAAGTTTTTCAGTTTTGCTCACAGTGATAACTGCAAAGGAACATGTGATAGTTTGCAATATATTTTGTAATGCATTTGCAGTTAGGGGCATAACCACTGTGTGCATTAGCTGAAATTGTTTTGTAACTTGGACACTGACCAGATAGTCTCAAATTTACATTCATAAACTTTGCTACACTAGGCCACCACTTTCAACTTGTATCCACTGAAATGGCAAATACTAACTTGGAGATCTTGACCCCAATAAAAAAAACAATCATAAACTTTGAAACTAGGCCGCTAACTTATATCCACTGAAATGGCAAATACTAACTTGGAGAACTTAAACCTAATAAAACAAATCAAAGCATCAAGCTACTACACCCCGACATGACCTGACAGCTACTGCAAGCTTTAGAAGGAGATTTTTCCTATGGATCTGTTTTGGCAATTTGGTTACATGAAAGTTCTGGGCAAAAACACCTCCAACTATTTGCCACTCTCATAATTCCAACATTTGGAGATATTGAATCGTAAATTAAATTGATAACCTATCAAGACATCAATCACTCAAAGATACCGCACCATACTTGGTACTATAAGCAAAACAACTTCAAACAATCAGACTGATTTAGATAAGAACAAATGTATGCCAAACTGAGCAAAGTTATCAGATGAGAAATACAGGTAACAACTGGGGATTTGACAGAAGTATACTGCAAATTACACATGGTTGCACTAGATCAGGGCAAACTACCAAGAGAGCATAAGCGGGAGTCCAACAAAGCATCGAACCAGAGAAGGTGGAAGTTGGTGTTCATGGAGAAGGCTTACCCCAGAGCCCTGGGCACAAGGACTGGCTAGGCTAGCTTGAAGAAGGCAGCGGCCGAGCACAACGAGGAGTTGGCCAGGTCCGGTGCAGCTGTGCTGCCACCTGTAACCTCTAGACCACCAATGCATTCGCAATAGCCAGTGGCATCTTCCACATTCTGCGCTCTACCACCACCATTGTGTAGTAGGGGTTGGAGGGCTGGCATCTAACTTCGAGTACTGAACACCAATGTGCAAAGAGGGCAACTGTGCAAAATGAAAGCAGAGAAAGAATTCAAGTCAGCATCTGATCAACAAGTGGGGCCAACATGATAGAAATGTAAAAATACATTTTTTCAGGCCACAAGATTGCCTCCACTGTATTTCATAAACCACAGTAACACTTCACTGCATATATAAGGTAAAGAGTTCACCCCCCCCCCCCCCCCCCCCCCCACAACCACCCACACACACACATAATCCTTATCTGCCAAAAATAGTTCATTTTAGGCCTATCAAGTAGTGGAATTGTTTTCTTATTATAATCTTAAGCTAGCATGGTTCATAATCTTTAAATTATTTTTTAGGCTTGAAAAACATGGGAAGCAATTCTAGGTCAACAACAAAAAGCATTCAACCGATGCAGCACAGGAAATCTGAAATTTGTTAAGGAGTTAAAACAATGGCAGTGACAATCAGACCTACTTTATGATACAATACTTCTTCCTGATGATTGAGCGATCATTTACATATGGAGGAACGGTTTGCAGCTCAGATTTTGAGTGCAGCATGAGCATCAAGAGTAAAAGCATCACTGAATGACCCAACAGCAATGTTCCAAAAGGGTCCTTCAAATGCAAGATGGCAAATTGAAAGCAAAGAAACAAATGAAGTAGACGTCTGGACGACTCATTCATTGACAGGTGAGACCAACGCTACAGGTGGTAATTGGTAAGGTAAAAACACATGGGTGAACTTTTTTGGCCCAAAAGTTGCTTCCGTTGTATTTCATAAGAAACAGTACCTTGCATAACCAAGAATGTCATACACCATATAAGAAGAAGACTGTATACCAAGAATCTCTTCCATGTTGGTAACGTAAACTCCCAATTCATTTTAGGCCTTTAAAAGTAGTGTGGCATTTGTTTTATCTTGGTAATCTTAAGCTAGCACGGTCGATATATCAATCCAAAAACTAATCCACAAATGAGCACCCCTTTTAGACTTGACAAACAGAGGAAGCAATCCCTTTTCAAGTGCAAAAAGTATCCAACCATTGCAGCATAGAAAATCTGAAATTAGCGTAGAAGTTGCAACTTTAATAGTAACAATCAGATCTATTTTATGATGCATGCATCTTCCTTCTGATAGCTGAGTGATCATTTACATATAGAATAATGGTTATCCGCTCAAATCTGAAAACACCAAGAGCGTCAATAGAAACAGAGTTTACACTATCCACTGAATGGCCATACAAAAGAACATTGTTTTAGTTACTTCTCCATCATCATCAAACGGGCCCACATATATATACATTTCAATGGATCTATGAGTTTATCTCGTAACAGAATCTACATTCAGATTCACTGTAGGAACTGTTTTTTTTTAACAGATACTGTAGGAACTGTGACTTGTAGCGCTTCCACCAGAGTCCTTAACTTGGCACAACAATAGCATTCCACCTCAACTATGGCTCTAGGGGACCTACTACGAAATGACGAAATCGGCTTTCGGCTGTAATTTGATCAACACGAGTTCACCACCGTTCAAATTATAGAGATGCCAGTTGGGAATTTCTGTATGGAAGATACTAGAGCCAATTTTCGATCAAAATAAAAGATACTAGAGTCAATTGCTTCCCAAGTGAAACGAGAACATACAACAGCAAGACGAACTCAGAAAAGCGAGAAAGTGACGAAGCATGACCTTGGAGCAGGGACATTTCAATCGGCCGCATCCATGCTTCCCCGCGGCCAATCCTCTCTCCCGGATCTGGGCCACAGCCGCCGCCGCAACATCCACCGCCTATGCGCTTGAAGGAGGGGAGGGGGGTGTTGTGCATCGGCTCTCTCTCCTTTCCCGCCACGGGCGCAGGCCGTTGTGTCGAGACCCCCTCTCCACTCGGTTCCGACGGGCGACGGCAAACCGGTGACGGCGGCCGGCGGGAATTGAGTAAGAGAACCGTGCCTGAGGAGGATGAAGGCCAAGCTATTGGGCCTTTCGGCCCAACGCCCCAACCCAAGCGCATGGCCCAAAATTGAAAATTGGTTTTCTGTGTTGCTTTTTTTACTTTGTACGTAGTATTATTTATCGCCTCTTCTTGTGACATTCTTTCTTTAATAGTATATAGGAGTAAGTACGTACAGTACAGTACTGGTTTTGCAAAACATTCTCGACACCCCTAGTTACCAATAAAAAAAATTCAAAAACTTATTCTCGGTAACCCCTACCTTGAGTCGTCGAACCATATCAATATGAAGGCGATCATTGACACAGTAGTCCACACTCCACACACCAGTGGCACCAGGAATAAGCTTAGCATAAATAAGCATGGTATAACTCTCACAATTCTTTTCCTTTATATATAGGATAAAAGAAGACATTTGTAGTAACTCCGGCACGCACGACGACAGACTCCCAAGTGTAACGATCCAGTAAGCCAGAAAACAGGAAACGACACATGCATGCAGCAAGCACGCAGCATGCTGCTTATTGACCTGACGAGATATATAGCACAGACACTCTCAGGCCTGGACAATCTACTGTAGACTGTAGTAGATAGGAGCTCGCGGCTCAGTGAAGGGCGCTCCAATCAGTGATGAGAGGTTGCCCGGCCATGGCCGATCGACAAGCTTACCATCAGAGGAGGAATGAAACCGCCGAGAGGCCGATGACGATGACGACGGCTAGTGGTGGGCAGAGGGAGGCGTACATGATGAGCTGCTTCCTCCCCGCGGCACGGCGACCGCGGGGCCGGGGATTGTTGGAGGCACGGGCGGCGGCGGCGAGGATCCCCGCCACGCCAGCGAAGAATGCCCCTGCGACGGCGAGGAAGTAGGCGTTCTTGTCGAGGCCCGGCGGGGGGTCGCGCACGGCCAAGGTGATGGCCGTGGCGCACGTGACGATGCCGAGTAGGCCGGCCTGACGAAGCTGAGCACCGGCATCCATTGGGGCCTCCTCCTCCTCCTCCTCCCTCCTGATGCTGCTGCCAATCACTGCTGCTGCTGCCGGTGCCATCTTCAGTTCAGAACTGGGACTGAAACAAAGCTTAATCGTGGGCAGTTTGCAAAATAGAGAGAGCATGGGAGGGTATATAGAGCTATGTTGTGAGGACGAGATCGGTATGCGGTTGGACTCGCCGGAATTTCGTAGTCATTCAGCCCACCCACACGCTTGTAGGATGGAAAGTAGCGGACCTAGGATGAAACATGTATGAAAAGCGTGCCGGGTCACTACAGTACTCCTTGGAGGCTTGGACCACCTCAAGTGTATGAATAGCGCCTTGTACCTATCATCGGAGCTTTTTGGGTAGTCCTTGGAGGCTTGGACCACCTCAAGTCCTCAACCCCGGCTGGGTCCGCCACTAGATACAGCAATCAATTTCTGGGTACCTTCCGGTCTGGCACTGTTCAAGTGAGACATGACTGGTGACTGGTGACTGGATGACAGGTGGGCCCGTCGTTTGACACCGTAGCCCTCCGCCCCTCTCCGAATCACATCATTCGTCGCCGTGGCCAAAGAGACAGAAGTCAGAACCGCATCTATCATCGGGCGACGCGCGGCCGCACGGAGCGTTCCGTGCGGTCGCTCTTCCAAGCAGGCTGTACGGGCCGACCCAGGGCAGTCGTGCGCCCCCCTGCACGTGAAACTTTCTTTGACAAACTTTTTTAACAACATATTTCTACCAAAAAAACTGTTTCAAAATTTTAGAAAACAACAAAGTTTGCACAAACCAGAAAAAACATTAGAGAACAAAAAAGTTTTGAAACAAAAAGTTTTAGAAAAATTGAGAAAAAAATTGAAGCAAAAGTTTGTTTCAAAATTTTAGAAAACAAAACGTTTGCGCAAATCCAGAAAACAAACATTCGAGAACAAAAATTTTGGAAACAAAAAAGTTTTAGAAAAAATGAGAAAAAAATTTGAAGTAAAAGCTTGGAAACAAATTTGGAGGAAAAAGATTTGCACAAAAACATCGGTGGCACAAAACTCAGAAACAAAAAGTCCAGAAAAAAATTGAATCACAAATTTGAGAACATAACTTTCACAAAAGATAGAGAAAAAAATGAAACTGAAAAGAAAAGAGAGCCGACAGCCGAGCCAGATCCGGCTGGGACGGAGGATGTCGCGCGCCTCTGGCGAAGCCTCACCAGGTCCATCGCTGCCGTACTTGCCGTCGGCGGGGCCTCCGCCAGGACCACGCACAGGGCGGGGGCTGTAGCTCGGCGGCGGGCCGAGCAGAGGCGGGGCTGTGGCGCAGCCCGGCAACGAGGCGCGTGGAACGGGGGCACGACGTGCAGAGGCGGGGCGTCGGCGAGCTGAGAGTTGAGAGACGAGGGAGAAGGTGAGCGGCAGCGTTTAAGAGAAACACGGGGAGAGGGAGCGAGGATAAGAAATTGCTGGCGAGAAAGACGCCGACGGGTCGACCGCACGAAGCGAATCAAGCGGTCAGTGGTAAAATTGGCTTCGCGTCTATCATCCCCTATGCTTTTATCGTGCTTTATTCGCTTCTCACGTCGTCCCCTTTACCGTTGGTAGATGAAAAGATAATGAACAAAAGTTCATGCTACTTCTTCTTTGCTTTTGGCGCAACTACTTCTTCTTCTTTGTTTTTGGCGCAAAGTTTATGCTACTTCTTCTTCTTTGTTTTTGGCGCAAAGTTTATGCTACTTCTTCTTCTTTGTTTTTGGCGCAAAGTTTATGCTACTTCTTCTTTGTTTTTGGCGCAAAGTTCATGCTACTTCTTCTTCTTTGTTTTTGGCGCAAAGTTTATGCTACTTCTGACACAGCGATTGGTCCAGTGCGGCAGCAGTAGCGATTGCACGCGACAGGAATATTTGCGCCCAGTCAGACTATAACAATCAAGGGGATCTTTGGTTCAGAAGGAATAGGAGGAGCAAACGTTTTAGTAATTTGTTTCTGAATCATACGGGCTGGGATTCGAATAGGTGAGTATAGAACAGAGATACGGAAAAGGTTTGGTTCAGAAGGATTCCATGGCTTTTGCAAATCTAGTAATATTTATATTACACCAGTAGATCATCAGAAACTGACGAACAACATTACAATTATTGCTATATCAGCTTTGGCAGACAGAATATGTGACACTACTTCAGATTACATGTAGATTTTCTCATCTTCCTTTCTAATTTCTCCTCACACAAAACTTTGTTAAACTTTTTCTATTTCTCGTCACACAAAACTTTGTTAAACTACTTCAGATTTATTTCTCTTCACATCTCGAACTTCAAATGGACAAAGACCATTGCATCCTCTATCCATACATATTTTTTGTTAAACTTTTTCATGAACTATTTGATGTGTTTTTTATTTTTTTACGGATGGAGCACGGGAGCACCTCAAGGTGCTGGAGCACCTGAAGTGTTCTGGTAGTATCTCTCTGTCATTTGTTTTGTTTTTTTGTTGTTTTTGTTTTTTGGAAAATTTTTTGTATCTCTCTGTCTCAAGGGGCCAAGAGGGCCCGTCCGAGAGGAGTGGTGTGAGACTGAGAGAGTGAGAGAGGAAAGGCCGAGATATATGGGCTTAACGGCCCAAGCCATTAAGCCGAGTACACAGCCCAAACTGCAAACTTTTTTTTTTTGCGGTAACAGCCCAAGCTGCAAACAGATTAATTGACTTCACTGTATTTTGGGTATTCTCAAAAAAAAAAAAAAAACTTCACTGTATTTTGGGGCCGATGCGAAACCTTGGATAGCAATGTCCCTTGAGCTGACATCGATGGTGTCATACTGCCATTGGCGTTTTGTCATTCTTGAAGATGATGTCGGCCATTCTCGGAATGGTAGTTTCTCGGCTCACGACTTTTCTTCTTCTTCTATTTTTATTTTCTTCTTTTTTCTCTCAAAAAATGAAAATGAAAAAGAAAAAGATACTTGCAGTTGTGTTTGTGTTGTGGTGGCTCATGTCGATGTCCCAATCCGACCGGCAAAGATTGTGAAGACTTGTATTAATGACCCAATCTGACCGGCCGGAGTCTTTGAGCCTCGTGTCGATGACCCAATCCGACCGAGTTGAGTTGAGTTGAGGCTAGTGTTAGCCAGAGTTATTTGACTTGAGTAGAGCTGTGTGTGTTAATATTCCAATCCAACTCATTGGCTTTCTTTCTAGCCGCGTGGTCTATGGACCGAAGTTGCATGGGTTTCTACCCTCCAGTTGTATGGTCGATAGACTTAAGCTGTGAGGGACGGTGCCAATACCTCCCTAATTGCATGGTCTATGGACCAAATTTGTATGGTTTTTTGGGCGATTTTCTTTATAGAGTGGATTAATTCTATTTTTTTAATAAAATTTGGAAAACTGGAGCTTTCATCGTCCGTTTTTTTTATAAAGTCATTGTCTTTTCTATTCTTTCGCCTACATGTCAACCTGTGAATCTATTGTTTACGTTCTTCTCGCACTTCGCAAACAGCTTATGCCTTTTGGCCGTGTTTATGAGATTTTGTTTTTACTATAAACGTGGTCGGAGACCCATGAGAAAAAAAACAAAGGGCATAAAAAATTTAAGAAAAATAATTTATTCGGTCCATTTTTAATCATTCACGCCAATTTTAACTAGTTCATTATTTTTGACCGTATAAGAGCGCGACCGTGTCCAAAGAAAACAGAGATGCAATTCGCACAGGGAACACGACATACTTTTATGGACTTTGGTATGGAGCAACTGAAGTACTCGAGTGTCGAACAACTGTCCCTTTCTTTCTCCATATAAAACGTGACTCCATGCACACAGCTCTCGCACTCACGACAGACAGACAGACAGACAAAACGAACAAGCCAAAAGAAAAGGCAAAAAGACAGGAAACGACGCACATACATACTGCTTATTATTGAACCACGCATCAGCTAGCTGAGCTGACACGGCGCAGACACACTCGACCGCATGTATTCAGGTGGATCAGCGAACACTCGGAAACGCCCGGACGGATGTGATGACCATGATCACTCCGGCAAAGAAGGCCCCGGCGACGGCGGCGAAGTACGTGTCCTTGTGGAGCCACGGCGGCGGCGGCTCGCTCACGGCCAACGCGATGGCCGAAGATACCATGGCCAGTCCGACGAGGCCGCCATTCATTCCCTCGAAGGCTGCGTGATGAAGCTTTGGCGGTGCCGCGCCACCGTCGGCGCCGTAGCTGTGCTCTTCATCACGCCAGGTGCTGCTCGGAGCCATTGTTCAAGCCGGGGCCGGACTATAGAGCAAGAGAGGAGGGGCCAGGCACGAGTGTAAGGAGGCAGAGGTGGGGGGGGAGACAGAAGACATGTATATATACGGTCCTCTCGGTCTGAAAGAATGTAGGATATGTACTGTACTACTGTACATTGGATTAATAGTGGGGCCCACCGGCAGTAAAGGACAGAGACTTCTCCATTTTTCAAAAATAAATAGGGCCGCCCACCCCACGCAAGGCCAAGAGAGACTTCTCCATTTTCTAAAAAGAAATAGGGCCCACCGGCGAGATGATCGAGCCGGCAAGGGCGGCGGAGAACGCAAAGGCTTCCTACGTTGTCGCCGGCGTCGCCCCCCTTGACGACGACGATGGAAGCGACTCAGCAGACGGTGACCGGTAAGAAGCCTAAGTTTCCACCCGAAATCTTTTCACCTATCACATCAAAGGAGAATCTTAAATGCATGAAGTATTAAACGTAGACGAAAAAGGTGAAAAGTTATATGGATGGGCTGTAAATCGCGAGACGAATCTAATGAGCCTACTTAATCCATGATTTGGAATAGTAATGCTACAGTAACCATCTGCTAATTATAGATTAATTACCCTCTAATTACCATCGTTAGATTCGTCTCGAGATTTCTAACATATCCATATAACTTTCCACCTTTTTCGTCTATATTTACTACTCCTAAATTGGTAAAATCAATATCCGAAATCTTTTACCAAAAACTTTTCATCAACTAAACACGGCCTAAAGTGGTAATAATGCCGTGCGGAAGAGGAGGAACGCACATCTGCCCATCTGTGCCATTAGCCATCTGCCCATGACATATACAGTCGAGTCGTCATCTGCCCATCTGTGCCATTAGCATTATGATTAGCAGCAGCTCGGGAACATGACATATACAGTCGAGTCGTCATACGACTCACACAGTCACAGTCTCACAAACCATGATTCAGGGCACAGCGCCAAAGAGTTCAGCTGGGCCAAAATCTTGGCATGCCAACATTTTGGCCGAAAAAGTGTGAGATGAGGGCAACTTTGGTACCAAACCAATTGGTGGCCCAAGAATTGGCAAGCTCAAATTTAGGCATGCATGCCTAAATTTTGACCTCCAACCAATCAGGCCCACAGAGCGCGGCCGGACTCCAAACTGCCGACCATGCAGCCCAGTTTGGCAGGTCAGGAAGTTACTGTTACAGAGAGTCATATTTTTCGTAAACAAAGTCGATACATACGCGTGTCCCCTCTCGCCAATCTCAACCATCCATGGAAACAGATAAAAAAATTGACCTGCGTGGCTGAGTGACATTGCCATTTGCCACTTTAATCCATCATTCGAGCCCCTTCTAAATTTTGGTTACTTAACATGTTGATCAATAAATTACCATTGCTACTAGGTGCAACTGAAAATAAAAGGAACGGATACTGCTTTCAGGACAAAGGAAGAAACCACATAGAAGAGTTGCGCAGCATGTGGCATCCATATCGCTGCTATTAGCAGCATTGCATCGGCAGCACAATCCAAAATACTGTAAATGACTCATAAACTTACGCTCATAGCAAACCTATGGAAGCGTTCAAAGAGTGACCTTCGGAATATCCTGGCCTACAGAGCTGTCATAGTTTTTGAACAAACTCTAAATGCATATACCCATTGCACTAGTCCTCGTCCTTCATTTTCTTCAGCAGTCTAGCAGCCCATCGGCGAAACCTTTTCTTTAAGGTGAATCCCACCACAACACCAACTGCAAAGCTTATGGCACTGACCTTTGTACATGTCGACAGAGAAACAACTCGTCTGCGATGCACAATACATATAAAATTAGGAGGATCATAGAGCTGCAACTTTTGATGCCAGGCTTAAAGTTTAGAAACAGTTATTGAAACACAAAATGACTTGTAATGGATTCTTCGAGGTAACCACATTTTACAGCAAAACATGGAAAAAAGAGAGAGGCTATATTCTGTTATGCCATAAACATTTCACTGAAACACAGGCATCATGCTCTCCTGACACTGCCATTCTCCCAACTCCTCCATCTACCCTTTCTCAGCAACCTAGTTTTTTCTACAAGAAATCAATGCTTCCCCCCCCCCCCCCCCCCCCCTCTTTTTTTTGGCACGGTTGCTTCTCAATGGCAGTCTCCACACTAGAAATATGTTCAGGCAAAGAAACACTTTTTAGAATCTGGTTACAACTGCATCCTACAACTTGAGCAGGAAAAGAAAACTTCAGCCATCTCATTTTTGGATGTACCACAACTCCACAAGCATAGTGGTTCAGCATCAAGTATCCAGTAGAACACGCATATCAATTAAATGATATGATAATGGAGACAAATCAACGATTCCAGTATGGTTTCTTCGTGGAAAAATTAATCATGGCTGCCTAGTGCATGTGGAAGTAAAGGAATCTTTGAGGGAAAATGCCAATGATCTTATCTTGCAATGCAGCCTTCATATCCTGCATTTACCCATAATAAACAAGGAGCTACATCCTAGCACACTAGCTAGCATGACTCTGTACAACCTTTGTAAATGTACATTCTTTTAGGCTTTTGTCTCTTGTACATGATTCAATGAAAATTTGGGGAACTCCCTCACACTTTTTCGGCCAAGAAAATCAAAGCATGAAGCTACTACTGTCAATTTAATTTGGCCGTAACAATAAGCTTCATAAGGGGATTTTCCTGAGCCTCTCTATTGGCAATTTGATTACATGAAAGGTCTGTGGGTAAAACTTCAACTATTTACCAATTCCCCTTCATATAATTTAAACATTTAGAAGCATTAATTCACAGTTAAAAATTTATCACCTATCAAGAGTTCAAGACATCAACCACTCAAAGATATTGCACAGTAACAGGTTGAGTATTGCAATTTCAGACTAGCGCAAATTAAGAACACAGATGTGCCAAGTAGGCCTTTTTATTCACATTCTGGAAAGTAAACTGATTCCATTAAATAATTATCAGATGCTGAGTACAAATCTAATCGCAATTGGGAATTCGAAAAGGTACACTGCAAATTCAGCACAATCGCACCCAATCAGGCCAAACAACCGAGCCGAGCAAGCATAAATCTTATGACCAAGGAAGCAGCGAATCGAAGTAGGAGATGGAGGTCAGCGTAGGCGGAGAACGGCTTACCCGGCAGCCCTGGGCACGAGGACCTGCTGCGCCTGCTCGGAGAAGGCAGCGGCCGAGCGGGACGAGGAGTTGGCCGCGTCCTGCGCCGCCGCCTGCAATCTCTCCACGGCCGACGCAACCGCAGCGACCGCCGGCATCTCCGGGTACTCCGCGCTCTAGCGCCGCCGCCGGCTCGTCGGAGCTGGTGCTAGGGTTTAGCTTTGCGCCGAACGCCGATGTCTGAAGTCTGCAATCTGCGACTTGAAAGCGGAGAAAGAAGAAGAAATCTGGACGGCATCACTCGTTGACAGGTGGGACCAACATGATAAAACAGTTACTAAAGCTTCCTCCCCCACGTTTTTGGAAGGCAATTTGTATCCGTAAATGCAATACACGCCTTTTCTTTAAGAAAAAGTCTCTTCATGATTTCCTATTCAACGAAACCTTTGGGTTGGGCTTTCAGACTGCAACGAAATTTGGCCCGTGGCCCGATTCTGCGCAGGCTTCCTGAAATGCAACTTCAAATAAACGAGGTACTCCCTTCGTTCCTAAATATAATCATTCTAACTTTTTTTAGAGAGTTAAACTTTTTCAACTTTGACCAAACTTATACAATAAAGTACTAACATTTATGATATCAAATAAGTACCATTAGATTGTTCCTTACACCCCGTTTGGAAGTATGCATTGAACCCTGGAATCGTGAATTGGCATTGAAGAGGCTCCAATGCCGTTGTTTGGACGGTCTCCGCATTGGCGAACGGAATTGGGCTCAAATGCCGCGCGGCTTTCCCCCCACCCTCCCGCGCGTGCAGCCCAATTCAGAGCCCTCCCGCTCTGTATTGAAGCAATCGCTCCCCATCCCTCCTGTCCCGTTCCTTTTCGCGAAAAAAGGAAAACGCCGAGAGCGGCGACTCCCGCGCCTCTGCCTCCGCCGCCGGCCTTCCCCGGCGCGGCGACCCTCCCCGCCTCCGTCAGGTGAGCGACCCTCCCCGCCGGCCTTCCCCGGAGCGGCGACCTTCCCCATCTGTCGTCCTTCCCCCTTCCCCTTCTCACTTCGTGTCTTCTCCCTCCGCTAGGCTCTCGGCTGACGGAAGGGCGAGGGAGGCAGCCGCCGGCAGGGGCCGCCGCCGCTAGGGGCCGCCTCCTCCCCAGCCTGCGTCGCAACTCTTCCAGCCAGCCACAGGTAGTCCAGCCGCCCTAGTCTCCGCCGCCCCTACTTTTGACGATTGAAACTAAACAAATCTTGCTGTTGGTTGATTTTTCAGGGTACCAAGACTTGGGTTTGCTGCTGCTTTGGCGAACTGAAACTTTGGGTTGTTGATTTGGCCGATTCAAGACTTGGATTGTTGATTTGTCTGGTTCAAGGTATGTGAAGCATTGATGTGTCTTTTTTGTATGCCATGATCTGTCACTTGTTGTTGTATTTCTGAATGGTGTGCATGCATTGTAGCTATAATATATCAGATCTTGAATTGATTTCTTATATAACTGAAGAAAATGAAAGAAGAAAGAAGAGAAGAATTGTTTTGACAGAACTTTACTTTGAGTCGGTTGTTCTTGGGCTTGCATATCTCAGTGAGCAACGGCCACCAAGGAATATAGGGTCCTTTAGCAGCTACACAATTATAGAAAGTATTTGCTCAAGGAGATGTATCATGGGTCTGAAGTTACATGCTATGATAAGTTGCGTTTGACTAAAAGAAACTTCTATGATTTGTGTGCATTATTGCGTGAAAGGTGTGGTTTGCATGACATCGTATATATTGCTGTGGAAGAAAAGGTTGCTATGTTCTTGCTAGTAGTTGGGCATGGTCTAAAAATGAGATTGCTTCGTGGCGACTACAAGCGTTCTTTAGAGACTATCAGTAGACACTTTTCTGATGTGTTGACAGCCATTCTATCTTTAAGTGCGGAGTTCATTAAGCTTCCAGATCCTTCTATTCATCCACCTGATGATTACAAGTGGAAGTGGTTTGGCAATGCACTTGGAGCACTAGATGGGTGTCATATTGATGTGTGTGTGCCTGTGGCTGACCAGATCCTTCTATTCATCCACCTGATGATTATGTATTGTATGCTTCCTGTTATGTATGGTGGCTGCCTATGTATTGTATGAACCTTTTAAATTAATTAAGTAGAAGTGAAATGTCATGGTACTTGTAAGACTTGAAATATGTATCATGAAGTATTGACTCTATAATAGATGCTTGTGATAAACATTAAATTGTGGGCTGCCATCAATTTTTTCCATATTTTTTATCGTGTGATTGGAGTATCTATTATTATTTTTGCATATTATCATGTTTTTAAGTGTAAAGTAATATCCAATAAATATTTATGTTGTGAAATACACATTGCAATGCATTTTTACACCATTGTAGACTATCCAGCCTACAATTTCACCTTTGTACATCCAAACATGAATTGGAATTGGTTGTTCCTTTGATTCTAGCTCTCAAATATTTGTACATCCAAACAATGGCATTGGCATTTCATGTCATTTCCAATTCCCCTCAGCATTGGTATTTTAGGCCAATTCAATACCACACCCTTCAATATCTACATCCAAATGAAGCCTTAGATATATTTTCATACTATAGCTATTCAGTATCATAAATCTTTGAAGTCATCTCTATAATTCTGGTCAAAGATAAAATAGTTTGACTCTCCAAGAATGTTGGAATGACTTATATTTTAGAACGGAGGGACTATAATGTTCAAACTTAAGATTTACAATACAATTCTACAGTCTGTGCATCCAAACTAAAATTGGAATTGGCTCTTGCTCTTGATTCTAGCTACCAATTACATGACCATCCAAACAACAGCATTGATATCGTACTCCATTTCCTCTAGCTTTGGCATTCATATTCCAATACAATTCCTCAGCCTGAATACAAACTTCCAAATGCAGCCAAAATGTATTATATAGTAAATTGAGTCAAATGTATAATTTGAAGAATAAATTAAACCAAATAATAGTTTATGAGTTGTCCAGACTTTGCCATATTTGAGAGGAGCAATTTAGATTTTTTTTAAAAAAAATCCAAATGTATAGAAGCCAAAATAACCTTCAAACACAAAAGAGGCGGCACCTCGGTACATTTCTGACACAGCTTTTCACTGAGACTTTCAGAAACTTCTTGCGCAGAGCCGCTACTGCCAAGTCCCTCGCCAAAATTAGTAGTTAAAGAAAAAAATGATAAACCACAATCATGAATGTCCCATTGAGTTGTGACCCTGGCCAAGCTGTCTGGTCCAGAGTCCAGATAGTGAATTCAGACCATCGATTTTGGTCGCCTGGGGCTCTGATTGCTCCCTGGCTCAGGATCGGAACCAAACATGCCCACAGGCCTCTCCCCCCTCCCTCACCCTCGCAAGTCATCTGCCTCTTGTTCAAGTTTGTTACTCCCTAGCATAGCTAGCCAATTAAAACGATTACAAAACGAAGGAAAGGAACAGGATTCGCTGAGAAGGCACCACCCCGCGTACAATCCAATCCTTTCAATACGAATCAACTACCGGTCTGAGCTAGCTGTGAAAAGAGATGGAGAGATACCATCAATCCATTCAATCCTCACAAGAATAAGCTCTGATCGCAACAGATTAATCCCAGCAAAAAGCAACCCGGCAAAACTATGATCCAGTGACACCCAAAACGAGTGGATTCGTCGTATGCAGGATGCGGCACAGAGCAAAGGCCGACAAATCATGCTGGAGTACAATTATGAATAATGTGCGACAAAACTGTAGTATTCATCACTGCTCTGTAGCAGAACCTTACATTTTACAGCAGAATAGCAAAGTTGAGCAACACATCGAGAGAAAAGTAATGATTGACATCTCAGAATCTTGCTAGGTTACTAACAGACATGCCACTGCATGGTTACCAAATCCCTAGATATAACCAACAAAACAGGGCAAATGGCCAACTGGGTACAACTACAAATAGAGTACATGAGCTAATCATGGTCCATGGTTATAGTAAACTAGAACCTCATTTTTATTTCTTTTGTCTAAGATGATTGAAGTCAAGCTCACGTTTTTCGCGCTTGTTTGACTTGTTTGATCCACGACCATTGCTTTGTGAAGATGACCTACCATCAACGCTGGTCTTTTGTGGGTTATGAGATGGTGGTGTCTCCATTTCAAGTTCAGGCTGTTTCCTCTTCAGTTCACTTAGAGATATGCTTTCTGAACTGTCAATGCCAAAACCTCTAAATCTTGATGCTGAAACTTCATCCCCTCTGCATTTCCATTGCAAGAGATTTCACATATGAATTTACATATATCGAACCAAAATGATGCATTCATAAAAGTTTCACAGATGTAGAGCGGCTAACAGGCTACTATAGAAGTATAGATGCAAGTGTTAATTTGAATACTGTGCCCACACCCCTTTCTATGGCATACTGGTGTGTAATTTACAGATAACATTGAATCGTCTGTAAGCATGCATGCAAGTCCTGAACCAGCATACATGCAAAATATTCTAAGATCAAATTACTCTTGCAATTTTCATTAAAGGATACAGAGCTCGCATCTGGTTAGTCCAAATAACATGTGCAAAGCTCAACAAATGAATTTCACAGATTCCCTGAACATTCTAATCCCAATATCAGTGTTCATTGTGAATATCATAGTAACCCATGTGCTCAAACAAATTGAACTTGTGTTGCCATGATTCTGACACCTGGTGCTTAGTGATTAATTTTAAGAGCTCCAGGTTGTTTCTTCTTTAGACAAGTACGGAGTATCATTCACTAGACTAAGCTAAACATATTTTGTGAACGATGAAATTACCAATGTAACATAACAGAGAAATAGCTAACCTGCTGGAGTTTGCACTGTCCTGATGATTACTCGGTGAAACTGACTCTGTTTCGCGGTCACCTCTTGCCTCTTCATTTAGTTTCTACACATGTCTAGGCTTTTGTAAGGGAACACAAATCTACATGGGCACAACAGCCAGAATGTCTATGTAACAAAACAACCTTCAAGACTCACATCGATGGATGGATTGAAATTTTGGAATGACATTCGACCCTTTACAGCTCCTGGATGTGGATTGCCTTCCATGATAACTATGCTGCATAGAGAAACAAAACCGCTTTTGTCAGCATCTACAGATGAAAGGCAGCTGTAATTCAGAGTTTTGGCATAGTCGCATAAGCAAGTTTTTATCCGTTTAACTAGTAACCAAAACGGGCGCAATGTTCGTTAAATTTTGCAGTTCATTATAGTTGCATCAAAATTGAAGGCATACTCGAAACTAAAATGCATGTTCACTGTGCACCAAAATTATCATGCCAGACTGATATGAACTACTAATACATATTTCTCCAATCCAAAAATCTCCCATATCATGCTGGGCCAAATAGAAGACTACGACGGCAGGAACGAATAAGAATCAAATCTTCCAATCCCCATACCACTTCCTAGCGACCTGAGCCGACGAGCTGAAGCCTCCACTCGGCGCCGCCGCCACCTCCTCCTGCACCTGCACCTCCACCTTGGCCTTCTCCTCCTCGACCTTCTGCGCAGCCGCTCCCCGCTGCATAAACTGCGCCGCCACGCCACACAAGCACAGCAAACCCCAGTGAGATGCCCAACCATCGCAACGGAAGAACCGAGGGGGCAACAGAGAGGGACTCCTCACCTTTAGATTCCTCAGGGTACTGGAGATCTCCCGCTTAGCCGCCATCGCTGCCGCCGCAAGCCGCCGGTTCGATTCCTTCCCGCTCCCCCCTCTGTCCCCTTAATCTAGGGTTAGGGTTTAGTGGGCTCGCGGCGCTGCGGAGTGCGGAGCCGCCGGCGAGGGGGAGCAGTAGGAGAAGAGAACAAAACAAACAGAGGGCTTGCGGGGCCGCCACGCCGAACCCGCTATTTTCGACGGAAGAGAATGACGCGTGGGGCCCGGAGGCAGAGGCACGAAGCCCCCGTGTGTGTTCCGTGCGGCCCACCGACATGTGGGCCCAGTTTTGTGTGCCGTGTCACCGTGTGCGAGTCGGTTATGGAGCGGAATACTGATCTGCCCCTGCGTCGGGAGCACTCCCATAAATATGAGCCTTCACGTAGGTTTGGGATTCGACTGGATTTTGTTCTTCCATGCCCGTGCGAAGTTCGTGAGAGAGGATTTGATCAGGAGGAAAGAGTTCACGCCGATTTCCCGATGGTATGTCTGCTTGCTTCAGAACAACTCTCTCAAATTCCCGTTGTTTTCAGAGTTTGATCTATCTGAGATGCGTTCTTGGTCGATTTGGCTCTATTCTTGTTCTGGGGAGAGATTAGCCTGCGATGCAGTAAAATAAATTGTTTTGTTAATTAGGCTCATTATTGCTGTCGTAGTTTGTCAATTTGGGAAGCATGAACTTGTCTTTGACAAAAGATGCACGAATTTTCTCAGATCGAAAACAAAGAATTAAGTAGTTCATTGCAAAAATCTCTCCTTTGGCATGGTTCAAAAGTTCTTATTACGTTCCTGATTTTGTGAAAGATTTCTGATGGATCAACTAACCGTGTGATGTTCACGCGCAGGATTTCGATGAGTACCTCAATCTGCAGCGGCGTACGTTCGTGCAGTACTACCGCTGCCTGTCGACCTCTCTCCTGAACAAGGATCACCTCGACGAGGACGGCAACTTTGGTAAGCCCTCGCTTCCTTAATCTGTTTCTTCTTCCAAAAATTCTTTCCTGCAGAGCGTCGAGGCGTGTTCTAAGTTCTAACTGTATTTTGCATCTTAATCGTGCAGTGATCATGCCGCCATCCGCCCTCGACCGCCTGAACCGCCTAAACCTCACGTACCCGATGCAGTTCCAGATCCAGAACCCCGCCTGCACGCCGGAGCTCGCGACGCACTGCGGCGTGCTCGAGTTCGTCGCCGACGAGGGGTACATCCACATGCCGGGCCGTCTCATGGCGCGGCTGGGCGTGCAGGAGGAGGGGATGGTGCTGGTGCGGAGCGTCAAGCTGCCCACGGCCACCTACGTCAAGCTGCGGCCGCACACCACCGACTTCCTCGGCGTCTCCCACCACAAGGAGCTCCTCGAGTACAACTTCCGCAAGTTCCAGTGCCTCACCGCCGGCGAGACCATCGCCGTCGCGGAGGGCGACCGGCGGTTCTACCTCGACCTCCTGGAGGCGCGCCCCGCCGACGCGGTGTGCACCATCGACACCGACTGCGAGGTCGACTTCGCGCCGCCGCTCGACTACGTGGAGCCCCCGCCTCGCGCTCCGGCGCCCGCGCCCGCGCCCGCTGCCGGCGGGACGCCCCGGTTCACCGGCGTCGCGGCGCGGATGGATGGCAAACCGGTGGAGATGCCGCCGGCGGCGGCGCCCGTGGGCAGGCAGGGTGAGCAGCCGCGGCGGCCGGCCGCGCAGTTCACCGGCGTCGCGGTGCGGATGGACGGCAAGCCGGTGGAGATGCCTGCGCCGGCGCCGCCTGCGCCGTCCCCGGCGGCGGCGAGCACCGGTGCTCCCGGAGCGCCGAAGAGGAAGATTCGATTTGACGCGCCCAAGGCGATTGGCAGCGGCGCGAGCAAGAGCACGGGCACGGCGGAGAAGGGGGCCAGCAAGGAACAGGACAAGCGGTTTACCGGAACTCCGTATTCCCTGAAGGACTGAAACTTCTTGCATTGCATTCAGCAAGAGGGATCGGAGTTGATTTGATTTCACGAGGATTTCAGATGTCTATCTAGACTTATGACATTGAAGTGTAGAAAAAGAAAATACAAGATGTTTTAGTTTTTGTCCTAAATCAATTTCTCTAATTTAGATTCATCAAATGTCTATGATGTCAAATTCTAAATGTTAATATATTTTCTTTATAATTTAATTAATCTTTAAAATTGACTTATACTTATATGTTAAAATGAGGGCGTGTGGGAGTTTTTATGCCACTGATTTTGTGCACTCGGGAGAAACGGCTTGGCTCGCTTTCTTTGAAAGCGTAATTTTTCTTGCACTATATAGCTATTACCGAGAGACCAGCAACCATAGATGGGCATGTTCTGTTACGTCAAAAGTTTTCACTAAAATGTCACGTCAAAAAGAAATTATATGCATGAAGTACTAAATATAGACGAAAAAAGTAACCCATTTTATGGATGAAGTGGATTTCGCGAAACGAATCTAATGAGCCTACTTAATCGTAAGATTAGCTAGATTTGTAATTTGTTTTATTAGTAGTCTACGTTTACTATTTTTAAATGGTAAATTTTTCTTTGATGCGACTTTTCACTGAAAACTTTCCAACCACAACCTGCCACACATGTACCCAACACGCATAACATAATACCTTAGTACACAATCTGTTTAGTTCTCCCAAATTTTACAAAGTTTGCGAAAACTTTTGACATTGGAAAGCGCGCTCCAAAGAGGGAATACGTTTTCTAATGAATTTTTTTTACAAACTTTGCAAAACAAACAAGGCTAAAACGGATCAGTCGAGTGCCCTATAAAATGTTTAATGTTTCAAAATCCTATGAAAAGCTGAGGAAGTGTTTCCCTCAAGGCTCAATGCCGCATATGGACGACTGCGTGGATATCATATTAGGCCTACATTATAATCCGAGGAAGTGTTGTTTTTCCCTCAATGCAGCATTGGAGAAGGCAAATAGTACTCCGACGTCCGACTCCGCACAACACCCTCAGTGCGTATCCCACATCGGTACAAGTGTACATCCCCTAATGTTCTCCATACTAATTATGTAAAAAGACAGGGGGTTGCACGCAAAGATTTTCCTCCATCGCCGAGTACTAGAATCGAGCTCGCGGCCGCGAAGGGGACGACGCAGCAAAAGGTCGCGAGGCTACCACAAGCCCCTCTCCCCTCTCCTCCCCCGCCTCCGGTGAGCCCTGTCGCTGCCGCCGCAAGATGTCGTCGGTGACCCGCCCACGGCGGGGGACCGACTTCTCCCGCTTCCCGTCTTCCATCCCCATCGTCATCGACAACGGCGCCTCCACCTTCCGCATCGGGTACGAACCCCCCCGCCGCGCCGGGCACTCCCCAAAACCCTAACCCTAGCGAACCTCCGGAGGTCTCTGTAACTTTGTGTTCGCCTCCGTGCAGGTGGGCGGGCGAGATGGGGCCGCGCGCCACCTTCCGCAACGTCGTGCAGAGGCCGCGCCACCGCGCCACGGGTACGCCCCATTACGCATCTTATTAGAAATGCTACAGTAGTTTGTAGGTTTGGTAGCTGATTGCTGTCTGAAGGTGCCGATTTTTTGTTCTCGTGTTTGCTCCTTGCTGTTCGGTTTCAGAAATTGAGCGTGCCGTTTCACGCTGGTGGTCGAATTTTACTTTCTTAGTTGTTTCGAACAGTCGTTATTGTTGTGAGGAATTCAAGAGCTTTCGCTCTTTTGTTTGTCTGTGTAACTTGTTCGACGGCACATTGATCCTTTGGGACGGTTACAGAGTCTGGTTCCGGACTAGTTTGCTGCTTAGGTGCTGTCGCCCCCCTTCTGTTGTTATTTATGATCTCATGTTACTAGCTGTCCATTTAGTGACCGTATAGAACCAATACTATTGTTCTTTATGATCTCATGTTACTATTGGTCCATTTCTTGTACACATATTGCAAGTTATTCTAGAAAACAGTTAAAAGCACATGTATTATTTCTAGAGTTAGCCTTTTGTTTACCAAGTCCTCTGTAGGCTTCCGTATTATTTTAGATGAATATATGAAAGGAATAGAAAAGAAAATTACTTATTTGAAGCTCTCATTCATTTATCAATCAACAGACTTGCAAGAGGATTCATGGAATTTTCATAATTCAACTCACTGTAATTTACTTTCCATGGTACAGGTGAAACTGTCTCAATTGTTGGGGACACTGATCCAGCTCTAATGAAGTTCTTTGATTGCACAAGATCGGCAGTTCGCTCTCCATTTGACGATGATGTTGTCTATCAGTTCGAGTACATGGAATATGTTTGTTTCTTCTCTAACACCATCCCCTGTTTTTTTTTATTCTCAGAAGATATATAGATATTCATATTTAATTTTAACATAGATAAACAAGTGATCAGTCTCTATAATACATTGGAAAACATCATATTTTCATTTAGCATGTATTTCTAATACTTATTAAATGCTTTTGCCCCGATAAAAATTTTCGTTTGTATCTAGGAACCCAAAACAAATAGTATTTTGGGACGGAGGGGGTAGTTTCTATGCGGTGGTTGAAAGTTGACTGAACAAAACATAGACAGAGCTAAATGGCCACTTTAAACTCATTGATATTGAGTATTCTCGTCCTTATTGACCCAAGTGGTTATCTCTGTCATAATTGAAGTCCCCTATAATTTTACCAGATTCCAATTGCAATCTTACGGCTCAAAGACACAAAGGATATCATGCTACGTCTTAATTTTCTGGATCATGATGTTTACAATCTAGACTGTATTCTGATATGGTATTTTTTTGTGCTGCAGATTCTCGACTATGGCTTTGATCGTTTGGGTGCCACTTCAGAGGTAAATTTGCATTGTGGGCTTCTCTTCAGAACATTTTCTGTTTCCTTTTGTGTTGGCATCGATCTATTAGTCTCTTTTCTTTCATTTTTCATTTTGCTTACATTGCATTTTGGGACATAAGAAGACTGCCAATTCAGCTTGTTCCTGTTGAAACACAGAGAATCATGGCTTGTTTATGTATGATGGAATTAACTATGAGCACAGTGTGTCATTTGATGGAAGTTTTGTTTCTTTTAATAAGTTTGCTCACCTTATCAGTGCATGGTAACAAATATAGCCCATGAAGAGTTCGCTTCCTGAATCAGCACTTTCATGTTCTCATAGTGTAACCGCTGCGCACTGTTTCAGTTATCTCGCTCCTTATCGGACATGCATATATTATCGTCTGTATTATTCAGTTATCTTTCTTCAACCTAACTATTATTCGGCTGAGCATGATTGAAAGCTAGCAATGCCTCTCAACAGGTAGGCCATCCAATTCTTATGACAGAATGTGAATGCAATCCGTCCTTTTCTCGAGCCCGAATGGCAGAGCTACTTTTTGAGACGTATGGTGTGCCATCCATTGGTAATATTTTCTATGATCTTGATGTGTGTTGTTATGAACTGTATCTAATTGTAGGTTACTAGTTACCATCTCACAAGAATGGCAATGCTCATGCTGTTTCTTCCAATCTGAGTTGTAGCATTTGGCATCGACAATGCGTTTAGTTACAAGTACAATCAGAAACTTGGGAATTGCGGCGAAGATGGTTTGGCTATTTCATGTGAACATGGAACATGCCATGTTGTTCCTGTAAGTTCTTGTCCAAGATACACATTTCTCCAATTGTCACCATATATAAACCCTTTTGGCATGTTTGCCTGATTTTTCCTTGTGTCCAGGACAATAGTATGGTGCATATGTTTAGGAGGAAATAGCACTGAGTGCATCACAATATTTGCAACTCTGGTTGAATAATATTTAATCATTAAAACTATATGTATTGTGTTGTAAAAGATGAGAAACTACCCCTGCTAAGACCATTTTTTCATGGGCCTACAGAGTAGGATGCATCTTTGTTGATATCCAAAGACGCTTTCA
>CM027122.1:2184169-2457228 GCA_015476505.1 Urochloa ruziziensis
TAGAATTGGGATTCAATGCGCAGAGGCAGATCCCATAGTAATGCAGCAGCCCGCGGAGGAAAGAATGCGCGGGCACGCCGAAACCACGGAGAAAGAAAGATTCGAACACCACCAAATCAGAGGAGTTTGGGGTGGGGAAAGACTCACCGGCGGCGGCGCGCCACTCGGCGGTTTGCTGGTCGGGGAGGACGCCATCCATGACGTGCTGCTCGAGGCGCTTGGTGGAGGTGATGGACTCCCTCCACTCGGCGGCGCGATCTACGGCGACCTCGGCGGTGGCCTTGCCCTTGGACGACCGGGCCCTTGCTGGTGACTTCTCCTTCCGCTTCGAGGCTTCCTTCCTCTTGGGCGCCATGGCAGCAAGCGACGCTGGAGAGCGAGGAAGAAGGTTGCGGGAGCAGATCTAGGGTTTTGTTCTGGCGCAAAGGGAACTGGAGCGTCGGGGAAGGCAAATGGCAAGTAAAGGAAGAAGAATGCGGCGGGGATGGCTTATAAAGGAAGGAACCGTTCCTCCCGCGCGCGGCGCGGCGCTTGTCTCGGGAACTCAACCGACGCAGGCACGTCCCGTCGCTTTGAATTCAAAGATGCGGTAGGGAATCGCGATATCTCGCGATATTTCGCCTTCCGTAAGGCGACCGTTAGGGACGCAACGGACTTTTAGGAATAATGGGCCTAATGGGCTGAAATATAGCACGACCTTTCGGTTCTGTTACGATAATAAATTTGTGGGTTCCTGAGCTAGGGTTCAGGGGCAGAAACCACTCGGTCGTGAGGCTAAAATTAGTCGACGACTAGACTCGATTTTGCAATTAATATTGCGACCTTGCAACTGATTTTTACGTAAGGCATGCGATACTATTGCTAAATTGATTCAGAAATCTGGGTCAAATGCTGATAAGTATAAATCTTGTGAGAAGATGGCTTACCATATGGTCAAGCTGAGTCGTGGGACACGACTCGGGAGTCATGCCGAGTTCAAAGAACTCGAGGACGAAATCCTTATAAAGGGGAAACAAAAAAGCCCCTGAAGGAAAAGATTATTTAAAATCCATGTCCAGAGGCATGGGGGCTGAAAAATCAGTCGGAATTCATGGCTTTCAGAGTCTTGACACGATCATGCTGAGTCGTAACAAGACTCGGGGGCTACACCCAATGGGTGCACCTGGAGGTGCACACCATTGATGGATCAAGTTCAAAAAGAGATTCATAATATTTATTTTTGACCCTCGACCAGAATATTCTATTCTACTCAAGGCTCGGGGGCTACACCCAATGGGTGCACCTGGAGGTGCACACCATTGAAGATCAAGACACAGATGTGTAAAAATCGAAGACCTTTGGCCAATTTCATGCTAAAATTGCCCAAAGCCCGGGGGCTAAGTGTATTCACTTCGCTGTCGCGTTGTGAAGAAGAGCACTCCTTCCCCTCACTATGACTGTAATTGAAGAATTGTTTTCAGGAACATCTGAGCATGCACTCGGATCTTCTTTGAAACCACTCGGATGAGATTTTAGATAACTTGGAGCACTCGAATCATGCAAGAAAAGATGGAACAATTACAGCCCACGATCGGCCAAGAAGTGCTCGGGGGCTACTGTGGGGGATATAGTACCCGGGTACCTCACGAGCAAGCCTGGCAGCCCACCAAAAGGGGGCGGCCCACCTCATCGTTCTGGACCTGGAGATGTGCGGGACAAGTCGGCGCACGGAGGAAGGATCTAGAAGGAGAAGTCCTAGTTGGAATAGGAATTGTTGTAAAGAAGGAAAGGATTCTTAGAGATAGGATCGGATACAAACCGACTTGTAACCCTGCCCCCCGATATATAAGGCGGGCAGGGACCCCCTCCAAAACAACTACACCACATCTGAACCACGACTCAAGTCAACTCGAATCACCAAAGCACGCAATACAACACCCCAAAACAGGACGTAGGGTATTACGTCGAGTCGACGGCCCGAACCTGCATAAACCCTTGCGTCTGTCCATCCTAACCATCTTGCTTCCGATCTTTGCGATCTTCCCTACATTACAAATCACTTCCGTGGGCTACCCCGTGGAAGACTGCCGGAGATCATATCACCGACACCAGTTGAAGGATCCCAACGAGGGAGCGCATCGAGCCCTCGGTCCTAACGAATGGGACCGAGCCTTGCCTGGCGTACCTTTGTAAGCTTGTTCTGTATGAGACGTGTCTCCGGACCGCGAGCCGACCCTAAACGAACAGGGCACGGACGTCCACTTGAACCACCCGCTAACAGCTCACCGACACGTCCATGACTCGCGGCCCGCTCATGGGTAGCGTGGAACTGTGTCCCCCCTCCTCCCGTGACGGGGCGACGAGGGTTGAAACTCATGGTCAAAGGCCTCGCGAAATTGGCCGAGTCAGGGTTCGGTCCATAAGGAACAACCCATGATGGCTCGAGACAAGACAGCCTGGAGTCTAAGAGCGAGAACAAGACCTTGGACGATGCAATTCACTCCTCCAAGGCCTCGGGGGCTACACCCGCGGGTGCGCTAGCGCGCCCCCACGGAAAGTTCTGCGAAGGGACCTCGAAGCACCCAAAACTTTAGAAAGAACTCTAACCCATGCAGGTCTGACACTCATCACTGCATGGCCTCGGGGGCTACTGTCGGTGCCAATCCTGGGAGAGGCCCTAAGACAACAGTAATCACCAACTAAACCGCTGGAACCAATTAACCCAGCGAAAAAACAAGTGCGGAAGTCTTGATCCGCTGTCGAGCTCGAGGGTGCCTTGCACCCCTCGAGCGAAGCGGAACTCCGCCTCGCTCGAGACTCCTCGCTCGAAGCCCGGAGGCCGCTCTCGATGCCTAACTCCGCCTCGCTCGAGACCCCTCGCTCGCAGGGCCCGCTGACGGCTCACCTACCCATGGACAAGAGCATTTAATGTCTCCGCACGGCCTTGGGCAAGGAAGTCAAGCGACGAATCATCAGCCCATCCCCGGTCATCTCCGCCAACCCCCGACACCGTGCGGTCATTTCCGACACCGTGCGGTCATCCCTGACTCTGTGCGGTCATCCTCTACGCTGTACAGCGTGATGAACCTGTGTGGCGTCACGAGCCTGGGCGATGTGACAGCCCTGTACTGTCACGCTCCCCTGTTCTACCAACTCCGGTACGGGGACCCCTCGAACGGACAGGGGGAGCCCTCGAACGGGTCCATGGCCCGATGTACTTGATGATGACGACCCACGCCAGCCCATAAAATCAGAAGCACAAGGAGCGTGCGGTCATGTACAGGGGACGTCGCGTCATGCGCCAGAACACCATACGCCGGGAAGTCGCCTAGTCCGACAACACGAGCCAAGACAAGAGTCACGCCCGCAGTCACGCCCCATCGTACGCCGTCACTGTACTAAGTACTGTACTTTTACTGTTTGTAACTGCCCCTCTTTGAACTATAAAAGGAGGAGGCAGCCCCATAGAACAAGGAGGCCACCAGACACACTCGTTCACATACTCACCGCTCAGTTCATCAAGCAACCCAACTCTCACTCGTTCTAAGGGACCTGGAGGCCTATCCTCCTCTCCCGCCAAGCTTGTAGCCCCCTACTACGAGCACCCCCTGGTGCAAGGCAATACAAGTGCGCAAGCACACCCTGCTGGACGTACGATCGGAAGATCGGAACCAGGATAAACCCCGTGTCATCACATTGCCCTTGCATCGACCATCGAGAGACGGGACACAGCGCACCTTTCTGCAGGTGTTGGACCCTCACGCGGTTCCGACGCCGACAAGATCGACGGAGGGCTTTATGCAGTCGCGAGAGAAAACGTTTGGGGGGACGGTGATCCACCCCGACGTGACCTTGGCGAGCTCGTCCACCTCTTCGTTGTACTTGCATGTGATGTGATGGAGCTCGAGGCCATGGAACCTATCCTCGAGACGTCGCACTCCATTGCAGTATGCCTCCATCTTTTCGTCGTGACAGCTTGATTCTTTCATCACCTGATCGATGACCAACTGCGAGTCACCTCGTACGTCAAGGCGCTTGATGCCGAGCTCGATGGCGATTCAAAGCCCGTTGAGGAGGGCCTCGTATTCCGCCACATTGTTGGATGCTGGGAAATGCAAACGCATGACGTAACGCATGTACTCTCCGAGTGGCGAGACGAAAAGAATCCCGGCGCCCGTGCCAGTTTTCATCACCGACCCATCGAAGTACATGGTCCGGTATTCCGCTTGGATATGAGGTGGCAGCAGCTGCGTGTCAGTCCACTCGGCAATGAAATTGGCGAGGATCTGTGATTTTACCGCCCTCCGGGGTGCGTACGTGAGGGTTTCGCCCATCAGCTCTACTGACCACTTCGCGATCCTACCTGAGGCATCCTGGTTGCGGACGATCTCCCCAAGGGGGAAGGATGAGACCACGGTGACAAGGTGTGCCTCGTAGTGTCAAAGTTTACGCCTGGCCAGTATAACTGCGTACAACAACTTTTGGATTTGGGGGTACCGCGTTTTTATCTCGGATAACACCTCGCTGATATAGTATACCGGGCGCTGGACGGGCAGAGTGTAGCCCTCTTCCGTTCGTTCAACCACAGTGACTGCGCTAACCACTTGGGTCGTCGCCGCCACGTAGAGGTAGAGGGGCTCGCCATCCGTAGGCGGCGTTAAGATTGGAGCACGCGCGAGTGACACAGTTAGCTGGTCGAGAGCCTTCTGCGCTTCGGGAGTCCAGGAGAAGTGTTCACTCTTTTTCAAGAGTCGGTACAAAGGCAGCCCTTTCTCACCCAGTCGTGATATGAATCGGCTAAGTGATGCCAGGCAGCCTAAAACCCGCTGCACCCCCTTTGAGTCCCGAATTGGGCCCATGCGTTCAAGGGCCGAGACTTTCTCAGGATTGGGCTTGATGCCCCGCTGAGAGACGATGAAGCCCAAGAGCATGCCTCGAGGTACCCCGAAGACACACTTCTCTGGGTTCAATTTCACACCGCCGGCTCGAAGAGCCTCGAAAGCGGCGCGCAAGTTGTTTACTAGGTCGTCCGCCTTCCTGGATTTTATAACGACATTGTCGACATACGCTTCCACCGTCCACCCGATTTGTTTTCCAAAAACACGGAGCATACATCGCTGGTATGTAGCCCCCGCGTTTCGAAGCCTAAAGGGCATAGTGGTGTAACAGTACATGCCGAAAGGAGTTATAAAAGAAGTTGCGAGCTGGTCGGACTCTTTCATTTTGATTTGGTGATAGCCAGAATATGCATCAAGGAAACAAAGGAGCTCACATCCTGCAGTGGAGTCTATAATTTGATCGATACGTGGCAAAGGAAAAGGAACTTTTGGACATGCTTTATTTAAACCGGTGTAATCTACACACATCCTCCACTTCCCGTTCTTTTTCTTAACTGATACAGGGTTAGCTAGCCACTCGGGATAGAACACTTCCTTGATGAACCGGCCTCCAAGAGCTTGCGCAGCTCCTCACCAATGGCTCGTCGCTTCTGTTCGTCAAAGCATCAGAGGCGTTGTTTTACTGGCCTGGAGTGGGGCAGGATGTCAAGGGAGTGCTCAACAACCTCCCTCGATATGCCTGGCATGTCCGAGGGGCTCCACGCAAAGATATCTGCGTTGGCACGGAGAAAGTCGACGAGCACCACTTCCTATTTGTTGTCGAGGGTGGAACTGACCCTCAACTTCTTGACAGATGGATCGTTGGGGTCGAGGGGTACGTCCGTGGTGTGCTCGTCGGGCTCAAAGCTTCCCACATGTTTTGGTGTCGGGCTGGCAGCTTCGTTCGCCAGCTTCTCCAGGTGGGCGACGCATGATTCGTCCTCTGCGAGCGCCTCGGCCCGCTCGACACACTCCATATCGCATTCGAAGGCGTGCTCAAATGACGGCCCCACGGTGATGACTCCCTTTGGCCCTGGCATCTTCATCTTGAGGTAGGTGTAGTTCGGGATGGCCATGAACTTGGCGTAGCAAGGGCGCCCGAGGATGGCGTGATAGGCTCCACGGAATCCCACCGCCTCGAAGGTGAGGACCCCCTTTCGGAAGTTGTCAGGTGTGCCAAAACAGACAGGTAGGTCGATCTGCCCGAGGGGTTGGACTCACTTTCCTGGCGCGATGCCATGAAAGGGCGCCTTGCTGGGTCGCAGCTGATCCTTCCCAATCCCCGAGTGCTCGAGGGTTGGGGCGTACATGATGTTGAGGCTGCTGCCCCCATCCATGAGCACCTTTGAGAAACGGGTGCTGCCACTGATGGGATCGACGACAAGCGGGTACTGCCCCAGGTTCGAAATGTGGTCAGGGTGATCCTCTCTGCTGAAAGAGATGGTCTTTTCTAACCAGTCGTGGTAGGTCGGGGCCGCCCGGTGAACGGCAAGGACCTCTCGTCGCTCCCTCTTGCGCTGTCGTGAGGTCATGTTCGCGGTGGGCCCCCCGAAGATAAAGAAGACATTCTCTACTTGGGGGAAACCACCGTCACCCTTGTCGCCCGCATCCTTCTTGGCGTTGTCGTCCTTCGTGGCCACGCAGTTGTAGTACTTCTTCAACATCTTACACTGTTCGATGATGTGAGTGACCACGCCCCTATGGTAGGGGCATGGTTTTTTGAGCATGTCGTCGAAGATGCCTGGGCCTCGAGGGTGTCCCCTTGGTCCTTTGCGTGTAGGATCCACCGCGAGGGCCTCGTCGGAGTCCTCTTCTAGCTCCCGTGCTTGCATCGCTTGTTGGGGCTTCTTGCCATTCTTGTTCTGCTTCTGCTTCTTGTCCTTGGGTTTGCTGTCTTCCGCAGCCGCTTGTTCCACACGTTTCCCCTTGTTGGCGGGGAAGATGGCACCCACCACCTCTTCTCCAGAGGCGTAGCGAGTGGCCACATCGAACAACCCTCCCACGCTGTTGGGGAGATGTCGTCCCAGCTTGCGCACCAAGTCCTTGCAGGTCGTGCCTTGCAAGAAAGCGTGGATGACCTCAGAGTCGCCGACGCTTGGGAGCTCGGTGCAACATTTGGAGAAACGCCGGATGTAGTCCCTCAAGGTCTCGTCGGGCTTCTAGCGACACCCTCGTAGGTCCCAGGAGTTTCCTGGGCACACGTATGTGCCCTGGAAGTTTCCCACGAAGGTCTCGACCAGGTCGTCCCAATCATGGATCTGGTCCGCGGGCAGATGTTCGAGCCAGGTCCGCGCAAAGTCCGCCAGATGGAGAGGCAAGTTGCGGATGATGACTGCGTCGTCGGTTGCGCCACCTAACATGCAAGCAAGACAATAATCGTTGAGCCAAACCTTGGGGTCCGTCTCCCCTGAGTACATGATGATGGTCGTGGGCTAGCGAAAGCGCGAGGGGATCAAAGCCGCGCGGATCTCTCGACTGAACACGCGGGTGCCAGAAGGTTCCGGTGACGAGCTTCGATCTTCCTTGCTGTCGAATCGACCTCCCCGTCGAGGGTGGTAGCCAGACGTGGCGTCTAGCTTCTTCTTGTTCAAGACGTGTCGCGCGTCATCTTCATCGCCACGCGTGTCCAGGAGTTGCTGCTTCACGGGCATCTTTTTGACCCCTTCTCGAAGTGGGGTGTGCACTGATTCTGCACGATCCTACTTGCCCCCCATGACTTCCATGGTGGCCTAGTGGAGCATGCGGGACGCAGAGCTCTCGGCCTGTTGCACCGCCGCTTGCTCGAGGAACACTTGTGCCTCGCGGCGCAGGTTGCGGCCCTCGGGCGTTGACGGTTCAGGCATGGCCCGAATCAGTGTTGCCGCAGCGATGAGCTTCTGGCTGGTCCTCCCTAGAGCCAGCGGATCATCCACGTTGTCATCGGGCTCGATCTGGGTTCGTGCCACGTGCGCTGCCTCCTTGGCACGTACGTGCGGCTCGGAGCGTGTCGCCTCGAGCGCGGTGTGCAGCCTTCGGACTTGACGACGCTCTTCCTCCAGGTTGGTCTCCAGCTCTTGTACTTGAGCCAGCTGTGCATGCCGCAGGGCGTTGTCACCTGGGGGCGTCCCCGTTCGTGAGGGCGCCGGGTCGCGTGGGCGGTCCGCTGCACCGCTTGTCCCTCCGCCGGCGGGGCCTTGTTCCTCCGTTCCGAGCACGACAAAGCACTCCCTCGTGGGGTCATAGTCTCCGATGCTGGAATCGTCGGAGTAGCCGAGGCAGTAGTCTGCAGCGGCTTGGAATGACAGCAAAGCCCTTGGGTCTTGGAGCCCGTAGTAGTCCCATCCTGGGGCCTCGTGGGCGGACGCATACCCCTCGCTGTCGAAGCAAGGGTACGAGTCGCCTGCGGAGGACGTGATGAGGTTACAGATCGAGACAAGATGGTGGCCTGGCAGGTCTTCGTATGCATCCATAGCCATGCTGACTGACGAGGCGTACGTCATGCCGGCGTTGCGCATTCCGATGGGGAAGGGCGACGGTTCAGTCGAGCCCTTTCCCCCAAGGGTCTCCACGGGGACTGGTGATGGAAGTGCGGCTGCCCCCATTGCCACGGCGGGCGAGGCGTCGCTGGCCTCATGTCACTAAAATGAGAGAGCTCGGGCCGCCCTTCGGCGTTCCGCGCACGCCTGTCGCGCGCGTTGCCCCGGGCGCCGCCTGCGCTGGGGCAACGGCTGCAGAGGTGCGGAATCTTCCGTCTACGGTGGCGGCTCCTCCACGTCAGAACCTCATGAAATGAGGTGCATGAGGTACCCGTTGCCCGTGGCCTCGAACTCCATGCTCCCGAACCAGATGATGAAACCGTCGGAGAACGGATCGGACTCGCCGTACGAGCAGCGGTCCCTGAGGAACTCTGTGTGGATTGCCATCGAGAGAACTGGTGGGTTATGAGAACGATCACAGCGCGAGGCCCCTACCTGGCGCGCCACTGTCGGTGTTTGGACCCGTGATGGTCCGAACCCCAGCAGAAAGTGCAGTGTGTCCCGTCTCACGATGGTTGATGCAAGGAAACAATACAGAGACACGAGGGTTTATCCTGGTTCCGGCCTTGGGCCGTGCGTCCAGCAGAGTACGCGTGAGCGCTGTATTGACTTGCACCGAGGGTGCTTGTAGTAGAGGGCTACAAGCAAGGCGGGAGAGGAGGTGTAGTCTCCAAGTCCCTTAGCGTGTGGTTAGGCGCAAATGTGAGCGAGTATGCGGGTCGTTCCTCTTCCCTGTCTCAGGGGGCTGCCTCCTCCTTTTATAGCCCAAGGAGGGACAGTAACATGGATTGGAGGTGACTCGTTCTAAAGTGGTCTCGTACGGGGCGGTGAGGCACCGGGCATGTCTGTCGTAGTTGCACGTCCCTTCATCTGTGCGGTGTGGCCTAGCGTCCTTGGCCCCAATAGGCGAAGTGGCGACCTCTGTGGATGACGCAGGCGTCCTATCCCCCCACCTCGAGGGTTCGCGTCATCCGTTGCTGCTTCCGATGACGGGTCGTACGCCTTTCGAGGGTTTCCTCCTGTTCCTTCGAGGGCTGCCCATGCCTGGTTAGGCGGCTTAGGAGAGTACAACAGTGTCGGCCTATGCGCACAGTGCCACGCACGCCTATACAGTGCCAGGGAAGGCCGCACAGTGACAGGAGTTGGCGGAGATGACCTGGAGTGGACAAGGATTAAGTCTTTGACTTCTGCGCCTCGTTGTGGGACAAAGCCATTAAATGCCTTTGTCCATGGGCCGGTAGACCTGCACGTGGGCCCCGTAGTTCGAGGGGTAGCCCCGAGCGAGGCGCATATGTTCGTCGTGGGTTCCTCGAGCCTCGACTGGGGAGGCCTCGAGCGAGGCGGAGTTTCTGTATTCTCGAGGGTGAGCGGGTACCCTCGAGCGGGGCGGGGGAGGTGCCTACGCTTGATGCAGCCGATGCTCAAGTGGCGACTGGCTTTGTCCGTTCGTGAGGATTTATGAGGTGACATCCCCGTAGTATTAGGGACCCCTTTATGGTTGGCACCAACACTTGTAGAGATTATCCCAAGAGCCATATGAGCTATCTCTTGATGAAAATCATAAACTTTTATGTTACTTTTAAATAGATAAAAAATCAATAAAATATACTTCTGATTAATAGAAAATGTGCACCAAATTGGTCGAACAGTTAGAATAATATAGAATTCAAGATGATATGCACCACATAAGAGAGAAATAGCAATTAATGCATCTTAGTGGGGTGTTAATGCACCTTAGTAGGAGCTGATGACGTGGCTTCATGAGAGTTAAGATAAATCCTTAGTGGGATTACTTATATAAGTTATATAAATTTCAAGAGAGCTGAGACTGGACTTGTTTGCATTTTCCTAGGAGAAGGTAAATAATGTTATCATTTCAAGTACGGTGTTTCCTTAAAGAATAAATTGAACGTGTGAAACCGTGGGAAATGAAGGCCCCTTTTGTGAGGAACCGCCCAAGTTAATACCATTTAATTGAGTCATTATCCATTGATCAACTCAACTAAATAAGAATAATTCCGGTCGTCCTTGAGATGTGTCCCAAACAATGCCCAGGACGACACACCTCACTAAGCACAACTTGAGAACATCTTCATAACCATAGCAAGTCCGTATATAGAGTTCACATTACATAAAAGAGGTTCAAATTCATTACAATACAAGTCTTAGAGTTTTGCAGCGGAAAGTTCTAAACGTCACACTCCATACGATACATAGACACATAGAAAGATGACACTATATGTCGATAGTGCTCTTCCATACGCCATCACCCATCACTTCTCACCCGCACCTCCGTCCGCGGGCATGAAGTACCCAAAGATGGGCTCCAACTGAGGCTCACCTGCAACAACTTAACGACAGCACCGTGAGTACAAAAGGTACTCTGCAGGACTTACCCAAATGGAATATATTCCACTACAAAAAAAGTGTTAATCCATGACAGTCCACTTTTGTCATGGTTTATGAAAAAACTGTCATAAAGTAACATCCATGACGATCTCAAATTTAGTCATGTATTGAGCGTCACAATTACACACTGTGATGATATTTAAAACATCGTCATAGATTAGCTCATTCTATGACAATTTGGAAGCGTCATAACATAGCCTCGGGCCGGGCCAGTCCAGCCCAAGCCCATTTTCCATGACAAAAATAAACGTCACCGATTCAATTGCCACATCACACATGTAGATGACATGGAGAATGATGTGGCTGATGACTTGTCAATGACATGGCCGCTGACATGGTGATGACATGGCCACTAACATGGCGATGACATGGCCGATGACATGGCTACTTGCGTGGCCGATGACATGGCAGATGACAGGCCTAATTCAAACTGGGCCACTAAAATGGACCCAATTCAGCCCACATATATTACCAAGTAACTGGCCGATGACGTGGCAGATGACAGGCCTAATTCAAACTGGGCCACTAAAATGGACCCAATTCAGCCCACATATATTACCAAGTAACATAAAAAATAGCAATACAGCCCATACAAAAAGTTCAGCCCACAAATTTACACAGCCCATATATGGCACAAACATTTCAATTCCAGCACAAATACATCTGCTGCTGCACACTAGCAGCCCAAATACATCAAAATATTTCATCATCTAGTTGCTACACACTAGCAACCCAAATACATCAAAATATTCCATCATCTAGTTGCTGCACACTAGCAGCCCAACATCCTATCCAGGACCAGAAACATCAGAAGCTCCAGAACCACAAACAACAAAAAGCTCCAGAAACAAAGTGTTTCAGCAAAAACAACACCCAAGTGTTTCAGGTAAAACATCAAGCTGCAGCAGCAAAGTTTTGTTCCTGCAAAAGTTTCAAGTTGGTCGAGAAGCTAACAAAACACCATGTTGCTTAGCTTTAATTGTTGCCTAGCAAAAGCTCAAGTTTCGCCTCCAACTGAGATAGCTTGTTCTGATTCTCCTCTTGGTCTTTGATCCTCGCTTGTTCTGTCTCCTGCACTTTCATAGACAAATCATACATTTCTTCACGCTGGTTGTTGACAACCAATTGAAGCTCAGCATTTCTCCTCCTCTCCACTTCCAGTTGTGCTTGAACATTCTGTAGACTTGACCTTCGCTTCTCAACCTGGACACCCACATTCTGAAGGAAGTGGCTGTTTTTGGTGTTCTTGTCAAGCACAGCACCTACAACTTGGGTTGCAGAGTTGGGTGGTTGTTCATCATCTGTTGGTGTAGCCAGCTGGTTTTCCATTTCAGTCTAGCAAGGAAGGAGAAAACAACAATTAGAGAACCAGAAAACATGTAATTAATGACCCAGAAAGTAGATAAATAAATACAAAAAAGACCACACATGAGAATAAGAAGGTAACACAACTACTCAAAATTTCTAGAAGGAAAAAAGATACCAACCAGTGCCTAGAAGAATCATCTATGACAGCAGCAAAACTATCACCAGTGAATTATGCATCGCATACCATAACAAAATATAAACAAACAAGATCAAGACTCACAAGCATCAAGATCCAACACAGCATAAGTAATTTACATATGTATATGTGCTTGTCATTAGCTTTTCCATAAGGTAGGTGATAAGTATATTATGATTAAGATTTGGAAAGATGTCTTACAATAGCCGACTGTACAGTAGGTGTGTATCCTTTTTTTTTGTTGCTGTAATGGCAAATCTTGAACAAATCAAAGGCATCAGGTTCTTTATCCTTGTACTCATCTCCCTGCATATATTTATATGAATAGCACACTTGGTCACAACACTTTATACTGGTCACAACTGGACATTTATATGCATCAATATAGCAAGAACTTAAAGAACAAGTAAACATTTATATTGGTGAAGCAAGAACTAGATATTGGCATTACATTGCAGCAAGCGAATTAAGATGACACAAGTTCAGCAACAAGTGAGAATGTTGGTTATGAAACATTAATATATGAGACAAGTTCAACAGCAAGTGAAATTGCGTACAGCAGCTACAAACCCTCAAAGAAACTAGCATGGAAGATTAAGATATGAGGCAGTAACATAACCAATAGGCTGCACAGCAACATGGTAACTTACCAAATTATAGACCGGGTAGCTACGACAGCCGGTGGTTTGATGAAACTTAACTTCAGCTCAGTTGTCTTTGTTCTTTCGACAATGCTCCTACATCAAAAGATTACACATGTAAGCCACATGAAAGGTTAGAATATACAAGGAAAGAGAGATTTTTGGGGGAAAAATACCATCTTTTTGGGGGTCTTCCATGATTCCACAAGTTCAATCCACTGTTCATTACTCATCTCTTTGACATGAGAAGTTTTGGTAACCGAATGTAGAGGAAAAGGATCAAAGAATTCTTTCTTCAGTTTGTATGTTCATTACTCATCTCTTTGACATGAGAAGTTTTGGTAACCGAATGTAGAGGAAAAGGATCAAAGAATTCTTTCTTCAGTTTGTATCTCTGTTGGCGAACTGCATTCTTCATCATCACCAGACAACCATTTTTAACTATTGGATCATTTGTGTTGATGTTAAACTTTGCCTATTCAAATGGAAAAGAATGTATAAGAAATAGTATATCTAAGACAGCAGTAACTTGGCACAAATTAAGGACACATGGTAGTAATTGTTTTCATAAACCACACTATGTAATCTGTAAAGTTTTTAAGCTGCAAGAAAAATACCAGTTCGCTATTGCAGTGACATAAAACAACTAATTACATTCATAAACCAAACTATGTAATCTGTAAAGTTTTTAAGCTGCAAGAAGAATACCAGTTCGCTATTGCAGTGACATAAAACAACTAATTACATTCACATTTGCCCATATTGTAGTCAAAACAACCATACAAGGTGCAACCACATATGCATGTAGTATACTGGTATAGAAAGGTACTTACTTCAAGGCATCCCAAAAAACGCTTGATCAACGCAGGTTGTCTCTTGTAATCCTCCCAGTGCTTGAGAATAGGAATATGGTTTCTGACTGCAATGTTGCATTCAGTTGCATACTTTGCAGCAATCACAGGTACGAGGGGCCTTATATTCCCTTCAGTTATGATAATTGGCAGTTTGCCACCCCGAGCCCGGGTCAACCTCTCCAAACCATGTCCCATATTAACTCCTCGGTCCCATGGCTCCAAATTCGCACATGACCCCCTTCAAAGTCTGAACGCTTCCTCTTCCCACATTCTTGTTGCTTCCCAGGTGTAACATCTTTAACTTTCTCCAATTCAGCAAGCAACTCCTCGATAGAGAATTGACATGGTGCCTCATTGCTTTCATGAAGACCAACAAACTCATTGTTTCGCCGCAAACGATGTCCCTCTGGATGGAAACGATAGTGCCCAAGATACACAATTTTGCTCCTAAGGCGATATGAAAGGGGTTTCTTGTCACAGTGAGTACATGCAAAATATCCTTTTGTGGTACGCCCAGAAAGAGTGCTCAAAGCTGGGTAATCATGGATGCACCACAAAACTGCAGCACGGAGGCTAAATGTTTTGCGAGTAATAGCATCATAAGTGCACACACCCTTCCAAAGCTCAAGCAAATCTTCTATAAGAGGCTCTAAAAACATATCAAAGTCCTTCCCGGGACATGTAGGACATGGAATAAGAAGAGCCATCATGAAGTTTGATTCCCGCATGCATGCCCAAGGTGGAAGGTTGTATGGCACAACAAATACAGGACACATGCTGTATTTTGTGTTCTTTTATGAAAAGGGATTAAACCCATCAGTAGCAAGGCCAAGTCTAAGGTTTTTGGCTTCTTTTGCAAAATCTGGATAGTCACGATCAAAATCTTGCCATGCCTCGCCATCAGCTGGGTGGCTCATTTCCTTCTCACCGGGCCGCCGTTTTAACTTGTGCCATTGTGCTTCTTCTGATGCTTCTTTGGTTGCAAACATTGTTTTTAGCCTAGGTACCAATGAAAATGCCGCAACACTTTCTGTGGAATTTTCTTCCTCTCTGGGTCTTTCCACCTGGAGTGACTGCAAACGGGGCATTCGTTAAGCTTGGCAAATTTCTTTCTGAAGAGCACACAATTGTTGTAGCACACATGTATTGATTCATATCCAAGACCTAATTCCTTTAAAATATTCTTTGCTTCATTATATGATTTTGGGAGGGTATTGAATTCTGGGAATGCTTCAGACAATAGATAGGTCACCAACCCCTACATCGTCCGCCCCCCACGAACCTTAGCCACAGGAACACCGGCAAGGTCGGCGAGTAGAGCTGGCGCCACCACCACATTCCTGTACAACAATAGATAGGTTGCTTTGTAAGAAACCCCTTGAGGCAAAAAATGGATAAGGCCACTTGAAAGCCAAAAAGTTCAGGAGTAAAGTGTGATGACATAATGTACTCATGCCATAGTGGTGAAGTGATCTAAAACAAAAAAACATCAAAATATATGTTTGGAATGCACACCGGTCCATGGCTTGATGCAAGTAATGTTTGATGAGAGGAGACAACACGAGCCATTAGGGACACATCCTCTGTGGTTGCAGTGTAGGGGCGCTTCTTGGGAGCAGAGGTAGTGGAGGGAGGGGGAGGGGGCCAGAGAGATGCTTCACTCTATTTTTTAATTTGTGCTATGAAAAATTCAAAGTGGGGTAGCTCCGCCAGCTTCTTACTCCTTTCCAAATCCACTAAAATAAACTATAGAGGTTCCATATCCTTGGGGTTGGGTATTTCTAACTTTGGAGTAGCTATGATGTTTGGGACAGAATCCACAACACGTGAAGCTAAAAAAATACATAGTACAACAACCTCAAATTGGTTAGAAAAAGAACATATCTTGCTAGCGCAAAAGTAAATTTGCCGGCCGCAACATATAATAATCCATAGTGGGAACAAAGGTACAGATGGTTAGGCAAGGAGAGCTTGCATGCATAGAGCCGTAGCAATTGGTGATAGGATATTAAAAAAAAGAGAGACTTGAATATGAAAAGAGCAAAAGATGACGTTGCAACATTCCTTGTGTAAACACAAGCTCAAATTTAATCATGATTATCTTTGGTGGATACTTATCTGAATTTTCTTTTAAAAGTTTGAGGTGGAATTATCATCATACAAAAACTCTCGGATAAACATGTAGACGGCGGACAAAGAACTAAAGTGTTAAAAAAATAAAAAATATTATATTTAGAAAATATAAAATGTATGTTCTAACTAGGGTTAAAAAAACCATTGGGAACCGGTCCGGTAGCTAAATAGGGCCGGTTACCGCTCAAAACCGACCCTACCAAACTGCTCCTACTGGTTAACCGGCCGGTTTGACCGGTTTACCGGACCGGTTAGCCGCCCAAAAAAACCAAAAAAAAAAAACCGCGGGAAAAAACTGCAGGAAAAAACCCTGGTTCTAACTATGTATTTTCTTTTTTTCTGAATTCTATGCTTTAAAAAGAATGTGTCGCAGAACATGACGATGAAAAAAGTACGATAACATTACTAGAAAAAATATTTGTTTATTTTTTTAAAAAAATCTAAATGTTACTATATAAATACTAGCTATCCGCGCAAATTTGCGCGGGCCACCTTGCTAGTTTTTTTTATTCACTTAAAAAAAATGCAGCATAGTCCATGGGCTCCTGACTTCCGGCCACGAACGAAGCCCACGAATCCCCACACCTTCTTCTTCACACGCACAGTAAAGCCCATCCGAGCACAGAGAGCTGCCTGCATCACCGTCGTCGCCGCTCAGACGAGCAGCCGCAACAGCAATGCCATTGCAATGCCGCCGCCTCGCCTTAATCCTTGCCAAGTCTGCGAACTCGTCGGCGCCTGCTTCCCCCAAGCACCACCGCGGCACCGCCGGAATCCATCTCTGATCGGCAAAGTGATATGGCCGCGCCGGCAAGCGGATCCTCTTCCGGCCTTCCCCTCGATAGCCATCGTTGCAGGCCGCACTGGGCGATCGAGACCATAGCATTCGAGCCGGTCTGTCTCCGTTCCACTCCGTCTTCCACCGAGGTAAAGCCAATCCGTTGCAGGCACTCTCCCCTGTTCTTTTCTTTTCTCCCTTTCAGTTTTCCCTTCTATGTTTGTATAATGTATCTGCTCTACCAGGATGTGAGGGATTGCCATACAGTAATCGAACCATTTGAGCTTATCCTTAACAAGTTGCATCAGCTATCTGTATGTCATGATTCCACTTTGATTTGTTCATATGCTCAACTGATTGATGACAAAAATTTCAACAATAATCATCTTGTTGGAAGGCCAAGCGAAGACCTTCGTGACCAATAAGGTAGATAGTGCCTTCGAACCTTTACTAGAAACACATCGCGGCTTTGCCGCGTCCTTGCTCAGAGCGAACCAGCTAATAAAGTTCATAGAGTGAACCAGCTGGTGACATTTTTTCACCCAGAGTCTGGGTACATTGTGAAAATAAAGTTCATATGATATATGAATTCCAATCACTAAGAGAGGATTCAAAGGGAATTAAAGCTAAAATTCCATTGCTATGAGGTAGTAACACAAATGTAGGAGATGCTGACTTCCTATGGCTGATTGCACAGCCGCTGAGGTAAAATTAGCATGTAGAAAAAATTGACAACAGTTATGATTTTATCTTTACAAAATACAAAAACCTGAAGTTTAGCTATGCTACATCTATCTCTAGATTCACTGCCAACAGAGACATGAATGTGGGTATACAAATTGTATAAAAATTGTATTGCTCTCAACACCAATAACCTAAATTAGTAAACCGCTGCATATAGCTTCTTTGGTATGCATAGCACCAGCATATGTGACGGATTCTTGGTATATTCTGATGACATATGGATATATGTTACACTGAATAGACAGGAGATATCCAAATAACTGAGGAACATTTTGGCAATAAAAATAGTAAGGGAGCAGGTACGCAATATGATGTCCAGACACTTTAGGACACAGAACAATATGATGTCAAAATAAGATTAGACTGTTACTCATCAGAAGATATCAGCTGTAAATAATGAGGAACACCTGATATATATTGCTTGTGAATAATGTCTTGGCAAAGAATAAAAGATTTTCCAGAGATGTTTTCAGATGTTAAACCTTGAAGGTCTTGATCAGTGTATGTGCGTCAAATACTTTTGTAGTGTTGCTAATAATCATGATTCAGTAGCATGAGGAAATAGTATAATAAACACTTGTGCGTCAAATACTTTCTCTGTTTCAGTTAAATTCAGTCCTGCAAATGGTGTGGCCTGGTGGCTCACTTGTGTGTATGGGCCTCAAGGAGATGACAACAAAATTCTGTTCCTGCAAGAACTCAGAGATGTGCGATCTGGCTGTCCAGGTCCCTGGCTGGTCTTGGGGGATTTTAATCTAATTGTCAAGGACGAAGATAAGAACAATGGCAACCTAAACCGTGCAATGATGGGCAGATTTCGTCGCTTCATCAATGATAATGAGCTGCATGATGTCAATCTCCACGGCCGAAAATTTACTTGGTCAAATCATCAAGATGCACCCACGTTGGTCAGGCTTGATAGAGTTCTCTGTTCCACGGAGTGGGATCAATCCTTCCCTAATCACTTGCTGCAAAGCGCTGCAACAGATGGTTCTGATCACTGCCCGCTTTTGCTCAGTCTCTATCAAACCTGGAAAAGCCAGGTTCCATTTTGAAGTGTTCTGGACCAAGCTGGAGGGGTTTCAGGAGGCTGTGGAAGAAGCATGGGCTTCTGTACCTACCTCAGCATGCCCCTTTGACACCCTGGCTAGGAAGTTTAATGCCACAGTTAAGAGCATTCAGAGTTGGAGCCACAAGAAGGTCGGGCATGTTAATTCCCAACTCAACCTTGCCAGAGAGGTACTCCATCAGCTTGAAATTGCACAAGATGCACGGTCACTTTCTAATCAGGAAAGATGGTTGTTGAAACAGCTCAAAAAGCACTCTTTGGCCCTCTCTTCTTTGCAGCGAACAATTGCCAGAAGTCGATCTCGCATTGCTTGGTTATCTGAGGGAGACGCCAATACTGCCTTGTTTCATCTCCATGCCCGGCACCGCAAGCAGAAGAACTTCATTTCCAAACTTGAGTCTAATGATGGGCAAATTCTCACCAGCCACGAAGATAAAGAGAACAACATTTTGGATTTCTATATGAACCTTCTGGGATCTGCTCCTGAGCGTGAGGTCACCGTCAACCTGGAAGAACTGGACATGCCACATCAGGATATGTCTGAACTAGATGTCCCTTTCTCTGAGGAGGAAGTCTGGAACACCATTTGTTCGCTGCCATCTGACAAAGCACCAGGACCTGATGGGTTCACGGGGAAGTTCTATAAAGCTTGCTGGCCTATCATTAAAATTGATGTCATGTCAGCAATATTAGCCATTTGGAGCAGAAAATTTGAAAAATTCGATCGGCTGAATTCTGCATACATCACTTTGCTACCCAAGAAAGAAGATGCAGTGAGTATCAGGGACTATAGACCAATAATCTTGGTCCATTCCTTTGCCAAATTGGTTACCAAACTGCTAGCGAACCGATTGGCAGCAAGGCTCGATCAGCTCATATCTCCTTGTCAGAGTGCTTTCATTAAGAGTCGTTTTATCCAGGACAACTTCATGCTTGTGCAGCAGACAGCCAGATTTTTACACCAACAAAAGCAAGCTAGGATCTTATTGAAGCTGGATATTACAAAAGCTTTTGATTCTGTCTCATGGCCTTTCTTATTGGAGGTCTTAAAAAATCGGGGTTTCAGCCAGATTTGGTGTGATATTATCAGTGGGCTGCTAACCACCTCATCCACACAAGTGCTGCTTAATGGGTCACCTGGGGACAAAATCTCATACCAGAGAGGCTTAAGGCAAGGGGACCCCTTATCCCCGATGCTCTTCATCATAGTCATGGATGTTCTGGGGTATATGTTTAAAAATCAGATGAGGATCTTCTACAACCACTGGCTAGGAGAGCATTGCAACACAGAGTATCGCTGTATGCAGATGATGTGGTGATCTTTCTGAAACCTTGTGCTGATGATATTGATGTCACCTTGGACATACTGCAGCTCTTTGGAAGGGCTTCTGGACTTGAAACTAATATTCAAAAAAGTAGTGTTTTGCCCATCCAATGCGCGGATGAAGACAGAGAATACAGGCTCACCTTCCTTGTCAGCTGGTTGATTTCCCTTGTAAATATCTGGGAGTACCGCTATCCTTGAAAAAACTAACCAAGGCCCAGATCCAACCAATAATTGATAAGACAGCAGACCAGCTTCCTAGTTGGAAAGCTGATTTGCTTACACGGGCAGGAAGAAAGATCCTAGTGCAATTTGTGCTTACCTCCATGGTTATCTATCTGGCAATGGCTTTGGACTTCCCACCTTGGGCACTAAGGAAAGGAAGAGGCTTCCTCTGGAAAGGAAGAAAGGATGTAAAAGGAGGGCATTGCCTGTTAGCATGGCCCAAAGTAACCCGACCACCTGAACTCGGAGGGCTAGGAATTTCTCATTTACAGCATCTGGGATGGGCTCTAAGAATGAGATGGCCTTGGCTGCAGAAGACAGAACCAAATAAACCATGGGCCTTCTTTCCCATCCAGGTGCATCACTCGGTCAAGGCGTTGTTCTCTGTGGCAATCATCTCTGAAATAGGAAATGGCCGGAACACTCTCTTCTGGGAGGATAACTGGGTTCATGTGCAGAGCCTAAAGAAGTTGGTGCCTCACCTCTATGGGGCAATTTCAGGAAGAGCAAGGAAGAGGACGGTGTTTGAAGCATTGGATGAGTTGACTTGGGTTTCTGATACAAGGGGGGCGCTCACAGTGCATATCTTGGCTGACTATTTGGCTGTTTGGGACATGACTTCTGCCTTGGTGTTACAGCCTCATGTTGAGGACACCCACATTTGGCGTTTCTGTGCATCGGTAAAATACTCAGCAAGGTCAGCTTATGCGACCATGTTTATTGGCTCAACTCAATTCAAACCATGGGAAAGGATATGGACTTCTTGGGCTCCAGGCCGCGAAGCCAACTTTACACCCGAGCGCACGGAAGCGTCCTCACGCTCGGGCATCCACTCATCGCCCACGCACTCCGCTGCCCCCGCCACCCTATCTCTCTCTGCTGCCCCCGCCGCCTAGACCCGCGCTCTCCGCCGTCCCCGCCGCACGAAGCGCCGAGCTGCGACCCCTGCCGGTGGGATCCGCGCGCCGTGCCGTCACCGTGCCTCCCGCCTCCATGCCTCCGTGTGCCGTGCGTCGTGCCGTCACGCCCCCGGCCCCCGCCTTCGTGCGCCGCTCCGCCGTCCCCCGTCTCCCGTCCTGGCCGGATCCGGCGAGGGTTGACGTGGCGAGTTGGCGACGGCCCCGGCCGGATCCGGCGAGCCCCGGCGGGCGGCGGGTGCGGCGACCCGAGCCAGCTCCGGCAAGCCTCGTCGGGCGACCCCGGGCCGGATCCGGCGAGCCCCGGCGGGCGGCGGGCGCGGCGACCCGGGCCAGCTCAGGTGAGCCCCGTCGGGCGACCCCGGGCCGGATCCGGTGAGCCTTGGTGGGCGGCGGGTACAGCGGTCGGGGAGGGCGCAAGGCGCGGCGCGCAGCTGATTTTTTTTTCATTTTTTTTTGCAAAATTTTTTAGAAAACTTTTTCTTCAAAACTTTTATGATAATCTTTTGTCATCTTTTTTTTCAAAACTTTTTCTAAAAATCTTTTTTCTGAATTTTTTTTCTAAAAATCTTTTTTCTGAAAAACTTTTTACAATTTTTTTGAAAATGTTTTTCGCAATTTTTTGATGGGGCGCGCGTCGTGCGGTGGGGCCCGCCGAGCGCACAAAGCCCCCCGCGCGCGCGTGCAAACTAGCAGTCCCCGCTCCAGGCAACTGCAAATTTTTCATGTGGCTGGTTGCACATGACAGGTGTTGGACAGCTGATCGGCTTGCCAGGAAAGGTTTACCTCACCCTGCTAAATGTCTTCTCTGTGACCAAGAAGAGGAAACGATAGACCATCTTTTGCTGTCCTGTGTGTTTTCACGCCAAGCATGGTTCAACATTTTGCAAAAATTGGGGCTGCAAGCGTTAGCGCCACAAATTAGGGAAGTCTCCTTTGATGACTGGTGGGATCAGTCCAATAAAAGATTTTTTTTTTTTCGAAAACGCAGGAGAACTGCGCTTCTTTGTATTATAGAGAAGAAAAAAGGTCCCGTACAATCCTAGCTCTCATATAGGGACCGAATATGAGAGTAGGTTCAACAAGTTACAAAGTGACTAGCTTAAACACAAAATAAGAACATGACCAGAACCCTCAGCCTTCTAGAGTACAGCACCTAAACCCAGACCATGCAGCTTCTTGGCGCCCGCCAGGCACCATAAGCTGAGTTCATCCTTAAAGTCCCTCATGATGGTGTTGACTGATGGAGCAACTCCTTCAAACACGCAAGCATTCCGATGCTTCCAAATTATCCAAGCACCCAGAATAATTAGCGAATTCACACCCTTCCTAAGGTCCTTTGGCACTTTCTTGATCACTCTTCGCCACCAATCAGCAAAGCTTTTTTCTCGCTGCCTGGGCACATGATTTTCCAAATTTAGTGGGCAAAGTAAATTGAACCACACCTGCCTTGCCACCACACAAGAAGCCAACAAGTGTTGCACGGTCTCCTCCTCCTGGTCACATAGCGGGCATTTATCCGGGTGAGGCAATCCTCTTTTTGCAAGTCTATCTGCTGTCCAGCACCTATTTCGGATTGCCAGCCAAAGGAAGACTTTGCATTTGTTTGGTGCCCAGGACTTCCAAAGCCTTCTCCAAGGTTCAAAGGATACTGACCCAAAAAAATAAGCCTTGTATGCAGATTTGGATGAATAGCATCCTCCGGCTTCCAAGCTCCAAATATGTTTATCTTCTTGCTCTGATAGTTGGAAACTTCGGACACAATCCCAAAGCTGCAAATATTCTATGATTCCAAACAAATTTAGCCCACCACGTATTGCCGAAACCCATCCATCATTAGTCAAAGCTTCAGCCACTGTCTGCCTCTTACGGATCCTTGGAGGCACACATTTAAAGACGTTAGGTGCTAGATCTTCCACAGAGCAGCCGTGCACCCATTTGTCTGTCCAAAAGAGTGTGTTGTTTCCATTCCCCAATTCAGTCCTCACAGCCGCAGCAAGCAGGGCCAAAGCATTAGGATGGGATGGAATTTCAAGATTGTTCCATGGTCGATCAGATCGGGTTTTCTTCTGCCAATGCCATCTTGCCTGTAAGGCCCACGCCATAACTTCCAGATTAGAGATTCCTAAGCCACCAAGATCAAGAGGCCTCATTACTTTTTCCCAAGAGACTAAGCAACAGCCGCCATTAGCTTGCTCCCTCCCCTTCCAAAGAAATCCTCTTCTGAATTTATCAATTGCCTTAATGAACCATTTTGGGACATTGATGGCGATCAACAAGTAGATAGGTACAGCTGATAAGACAAACCTGACCATAGTGATTCTCCCGGCCCTATTCATAAGTGTTGCCTTCCACCCTGGGAGCTTATCTGCAATTTTCTCAATCCAAGGCATAAGATCAATTTTCCTCAGCTTTTTGTTGGACAAGGGCAGCCCCAAATAGGTACAAGGGAATTCTGATATGCTGCATGGAAGATTATTGCTTACTGTTGTCATGGAGGTTTCTTCACAATTGATGGGAATAATGCTGCTCTTGTGCAGGTTTGTGTGCAGCCCTGAAGCCGACCCAAAAATATTAAGGATTTCCCTTGTGATTTGCAGCTCTTCTTCATTTGGTCTTATGAACAATGCTACATCATCAGCATATAAGGATAAGCGCTGCTCTGAAATTCTTGAAGAGAGGGGCTGCAGCAGCCCTTCCTCACCCGCTTGCACAAACAAACTATTTAATGTGTCCATGACGATGATGAAAAGCATGGGAGATAAGGGTCGCCTTGCCGAAGCCCACGTTGGTGCTGAATGATCTGTCCTGGTTCACCATTCAGCAAGATTCGAGTGGAAGAGGTGGATAGTAGACTCGAGATCAGATTACACCACTGTGTGCCGAATCCCAAATGGGAGAGAACTTCCATGAGAAAGGACCACGAAACTGAATCAAAAGCTTTGGAGATGTCTAGCTTCAAGAAGAGACTAGGCACCTTTTGCCGATGTAATGCCTTCACTGTTTGTTGGACAAGAATAAAATTGTCATGTATACTCCTCCCTCTTATGAAAGCACTTTGATTTGTAGCAACCATAGAGTTTAAAAGTGGCGCCAAGCGATTGGCAAGAATCTTAGTGACTAATTTGGCAAAGCTGTGTACTAAGCTTATGGGACGAAAGTCCTTTGCCATTGCTGCATCCACTTTCTTGGGGATCAATGTGATGAAAGCTGCGTTTAGCAGTTCTAGACCTCTTGCATTGCCTTGCTGTAGAGTTATAATAGCAGCCATAATGTCGTGTTTAATTACTGACCAGCACTCCTTGTAAAACCTCCCTGTGTACCCATCAGGACCCGGCGCTCTGTCGGAAGGCATTGATTTAATTGTTGCCCAAACTTCCTGTTCAGTAATTGGACTATCAAGAGTGGATAAATCGAAACCGTGCCTATGGAAGGCTTGCAAGTCCAAAGCAACAGAACGATCAACAGCTTTTCCAATTAGGTTCTCATAAAATGTATGCAGGATATCGTGTTTGTCCTCTTGGGATGTGGCCACTCTATCACCTTCAATGAGTCTGGGGATGAAATTCTTCCGCTTGCGATAAGCTGCTTGTTTGTGAAAAAAGGAGGTGTTTGCATCCCCTTCTTTCAAGTATCTCACCCGGGAGCGCAGCCTTGCGATGGTCCTCTCGAAGGAAGCCAAACTTAAGCAATGTTGCTTTAATTTTTTCCGTAGCCATTCTTCCTGAGTTGATAGTTGTCTCATGTCTTGTGCTATTTCCAGTCTATGTAGCACTTCGCGGGCCAAAGCCAACTGTGTCTTGATATGTCCCACCTTCTTAGCACTCCAGGACTGTAAGGCTCTAGTCAGTCTCTTCATCTTGATGGAAATTCTCTCCAAGGGGCCAGCCATTCTCGTTGGTTCATCCCAAGAATTCTTAACAGTGTCCAAAAATCCAGGCAGTTGTGTCCAATAGCTCTCAAAGTGGAAGCGTCTCTTGCTTCTGATGCCATCCTGTAGCCCAAGTGTGAGAGGACAATGGTCAGACATCTCTGATGCATGGCTGTGCAGCACACAATCGGGGTACAGGTCCTCCCAATCACTTGTACAAAGCACTCTGTCCAACTTCACAAGAGTAGGAGAAGCTCTTTCATTAGACCATGTATACCTTCGACCCAACAATGGAATTTCCTTAAGTTCCATATCATTAACAAAGCGGCGAAACCTCCCCATCATTGCCATGTTCAAATTGTTGTTGTTCTTATCCTCCGAGCTGTAAATCATATTAAAATCACCGGCGAGCATCCATGGACCACTGCAATGGTTCCGCACCTCCCGTAATTCCTCCAAAAAAGCTGGTTTCTCAGTGTCCAAATGAGGCCCATAGATACCCGAGAACCACCAGGAATGGTTTGTATCAATTTTGAATTTGACAGAGACCGAATGGCGATGCACACGATGGTTCTCTGCCTCAAATATGTCACTGTTCCAGGCAACCAAAATTCCCCCTCTTGTCTGTTGGGCTGGCAGATAAGCAAATGACGAAAGCCCCTGGCCTAATATAGATAGTACATTGTGCGCTGTGATGTGAGAGAGCTTTGTTTCCTGCAAGCAAACGATAGCCGGCTGGCAGGATTGCACCACTTGATGAACCATATCACGGCGAGATTTATCATTAAGTCCTCTCACATTCCAAATTAATATATTACAAGAAGCCATTACATAAGCTAAAACACATGACCGGAAAAGGGCAATCCTTATATGACAGTATAGTCATCCAATGCACGCACCTCGGCTTCGGAAGGAGCGTTCCACCCAAACAAGGCTGCCAGTGCTTTTATATGTTCCTGACTTAATTTCTGTTGAAAGATCCTGACATATTGCGCAAGTGTTTCTTCAGAGATAGCTTCTTCATGTTCAGGCGTGTCATCTTCCCCATTCTTGAAGCATAACTGTCTGCAAACCGATTCGGCTGACCTGTGATCAGAGATCGGCGGTAACTTAGCCACTCGTCTGCTTCTCCTTGGGATGAAATCATTCGGCAAGGTTTTTTTCTTTATCCTGGGAGGCGGAGGGCATTGCAGCACTTCCTGGATGGGCTTTGATATCTTGGCAATGAAAGTTGATGTTTTGGAGGCTGCTGGAATATCAACGACCACAGGCACATCTTGGGCAACGGTTGCCGGTGGCGTCACAGGCGGAGGCATGCTGGCAGCTGCAACGCGCGCCGGAACACTGTCCGGGGGCGGAACGCCAGCTGCCTCGACAACGCTGCTGGCCAGTGGGCACTTGCCACGGCGGTAGTAAGTCTTGAGGGGCGAGGGACACGCTCTCGCCACAGCTGACCGGCATGTCGCTGGTTGCGCATGTATCGCCGGTGAGAACCCCAGCGCAGACAGGACCGGATCGTCGAGCGGTATCTCTTGCATCGGTGATGTAGCAGATGTGGGGCCCGACAAAGTCTTCAAAGTTCTGGTTACATGGGCCGGCCCAATTGTCTCAGGCACAACCGAATCGGGAATTGTACTTGAACGCTGAACTTCCTCAAAGACCAGGCCGCGATCCCCGTCTTCCTGGAATCCTGGGATCTCGTCCCCCACGCGCGAGGAGCACGGGAGGATGACAAGGGCCGCCGGATCATTAATGGACTTCAAACCAACGGGAGGGTTGCTTCGGGGGGCGTCCGTTGCGGGCGCCGCCACCTTGGACGCCGAGCGAGAATCAACCGCCAGCGTCGCCTGGACTCCTGTGTCACCGCCCGATTGATCGCAGCGCCCGAGTTCCCGGGAACGAGGCGCGTCGTTCCGGGGCGGGGGCCCATCCGATGTGCTTCGGGGAGATCCATCCGGTGAGCGGGACTCCCGCCGCCGGCGACGGCCCCCACCATGGCCGCCAGAGGGAGGTTCCGGAGGGATCGCTGGCCCCGCCGAGAGATCCACATGGGGGAGCACAGCAATGTTCACCAAGTATGACAGGGCACGCTTCACTGGCGGGTTTTCTTCGACACGAGCAGGCGGTTCAATGACGACGAGGTCCATGGCCGCCGGAATTTGGTCAGGGCGCGAACACCAAGCAGTGAGCCGGAACGAGGAGTAGTCCTGACGCTCCAGAGTAGCAGGATGAAGCGTTCGGACCCAGCACCATTCATCCAAGAGATGCTCCGCCGTCTCCAGCTCCCAAACATGCGGTGGAACACCTCGGATCACAATGTCGACGAGGTTTGGCAGGATGAAGGAGTCGGCATTCTTGAGACGGTTCCATCGCCTGCAATGGAGCGTGACCTGAGGGAGGTGGATGGGTCGCTCGTTGTCGTAGACGCGGACAGCATCAGCCTCATTCGCGAACACTAGCAGGAGCTCATTGGGGCTCAGTCGATGAAGCACCAGAGAGCCAGCCGGGAGATCATAGCGACGAGCAAGCTCAGCCACCAGACCATCAACCGACACAGCGCTAGAATCACCGACCACGAGCACAGACAGAGCGCAGCGTAGCGCTTCCTCCGCCCTGGCGATTTTCTCTGAGCGATCAATGATCCGCCGCGGACGAGCAACCCCAGCACCGCTCAACATCGACGTCACACCAGGCAGAGGCGGGGGGTTATCTTCAGCGTGCACAGCTGATGACCGCCGCCGCCGGACACGTCGCCTTCTTCGCCGGCCACCTCCACCCAGGGCATCACCTCCAGCTGGGTCCGCCGCGGCCGGCGGAGGTTCATTGGCCACCGCGCCAGGAGTAGGAGGAGGAATCGAAGCAGCTGAGCCGCTGCTCCCATCACTCCCACGACCAGCAGCAGGGCCAACATCCTTGCGACGCCAAACCATCAAGCGCGGACGGCCCACCGATGGTGGTTGGGCAGGCGGCTCCGGGCGGGCGGACATGCCGGAGCTAGAACACCGAGAGGCACGATGACCAAGACGCCGGCACCGGAAGCAGCGAGTCTTGTTGAAGCAGGCCGCGGCGCGATGATTCGGCGTGAAGCAGTTGAAGCACCGCCCACGCAAGTCCGCAGGAACGCGACGCCGTGGTCCACGTTCGGCCCGCAGTCGAGCCTTACGGGACCGTCTGCTCTCGGCCTCCTGCCAGCCCTCGGCGTCGGGGCCGCGACTAGCCGGCGGCGGACGAGAATCCGCAACCCGCAGCAGGATACGAGGGCCGGGACGGGGCGGAGACTCCGGCGGAGTTGCGGAACGGGTAGCCGGAGCCTCAGGGAACGTCGACAGGAGCACCTCTTTGAAGGAAGGAGGAGAAGCGCCGCCGCACGATTTCCCAGAGGGCGGGGTATCTCTGCTCCAGCGCTGAGACTTGTTGCGCCCGGCCGCCGTGCCTAGGGGAGACCTTGACGCCGGTTGAGGAGAGGGATGGGTGGCCGCCGGGCTCGGGGTGAGGGCCGGCGTGAGGCTGGAGGGGAGGTTATGGCGTCAAGGTGGGAGGGAGAGGGGGTGGGGGAGACGAGGGGTGCGGGGGAGGCGAGAGGGTCGCCATCGAGGGGGGGTCAAGTAAACAGTTATTCTGTAACTCGACGTCAAAATATATCTTCAGTCCAATAAAAGATTGGAGGGGCAGAACCGGCAGGGGCTTAACTCTATCGTAATCTTGGTGGCTTGGTCATTGTGGAATCATAGGAATGGCTGTGTCTTTGACAGTCGACAGCCTAGCTTGAGTGGTTTCCTGTCTTCTGTTAGGGAGGAACTCCATATGTGGGAACTGGCCGGGGCTAGAGGATTGGCTCACATCCTCGCCCAGCTGCCAGCAGGTTAAGTGCTGTGCTGTCCTCTCTAGGGTCTAGTAGTCGCCTTTAAGTTTCAGTGTAATGTAGTGTGGGTGTGTTGGGGTTGTTTCTCCAGGTTTTTCCCCTTCAAAAACAACCTGTGTACTGGTCCTGGGGGTGCTTTTACCCCCCCCCCCCCCCCCCCCCCCCCCTTTTCTTCTTAATATACAGATGCGCAGCTCTCCTGCGTGTTCGAGAAAAGTATAATAAGATTTATTTACCTAGGGCCAAGAAACTATTGGAAAACTGTTATCCTAATCCCACTCATACTGCCCATCTAAATGTCACCAAGGTGGAGAGGATGAAGGGGGCTCGTAACATTCTGAGTGTAGCAGAATACAACACAGAGGTAAGGCAGCAGGGGGAGGAGATCGACGTGGTTGATATGGCAGCTGTGCCAATGACAGTCGAAGACATGCTTCAATTTCCTGCAAACAGAGCAGTAATTCAAGATATTCACGTTTTTGCTAAAGGCCTTTCCATAGAACTGTGGAGAACCAGTAGGTGACATTAGTATTAATTCCATTTTCTACTTAGTTTTGCACAATACACATATCAGATTGCTAGTGTTTATCTTCAGCATGAATCTTTTCACTTCAATTCCTTACATGTCTTTATTTGGTTGCTTAAGTATATCACAGCTTGTTCTCTTACAAAAATATGTAAATATAGACAAATATTGTCTATGGGCATCACAAGTACAGAATATTATTTGATGTTAATGTAAATATAGACAAATATTGTCTATGGGCATCACAAGTACAGAATATTATTTGATGTTAATGTAAATATAGACAAATATTGTCTATGGGCATCACAAGTACAGAATATTATTTGATGTTAATTTTAAGAGGTACATAAGTTAAATTTGAGATTAGGGCACGCTAAACTTCATAAACACAAGCATAATGTATGTCACTATATCTATTTACTAAGACATGGATTTATCTACCTTGCTAGAAATCCTAGCCAGGAAGAATTTTGTTGTTTGACTGTTTCTGGATCGCTTGATTGGTCCCTGATAAAATGATACCATTTGCATTTCCAGAAATTGTAGTTGTATAAAACTAATTTTCGAGTGTCCTCATGCTCTGATTGACAAACAGAGATACCCCTTATAAGAGATAAAGAGCATTATGAGATGCTGAGTTTCAGAGGTTTATATAGAACTCTAAAATACCTAACACCATTCGATAGTTTTGTTAATCAATTCCAATGTTTTGGATTGATGATAACCCGAAGCCAAATGGTTGAAGTACTTTAATCATGGGTCATGCATAAAACTGCAGATATTTGTATTACACCCTAAATACCCGAACATCGCACTTAGCAATGGTAGTGAATGTTTCATCAGTGTTTGCCGATAGGGAGGGTGTCCAAGTGTGAGATACATACACAGACCACAACGAATTTTGCCATGGACATAGCATTTGGTCGAGCACTTTATAGGCACAACAGATATGACCAAAGGAGGCACCGTTGTCGTTGTTCTTCCCCCGCAGTTGATAAAATGCTCGACGCACAGTCCGTGTGACCGGCATGGATAGCATGGGGCTGGTCAGGTGTAGGGGAGGAAGCTCGCGCCCAGGGTGCTGGAGCTGCTGAGCGGAGCATTCATGGCCACGTTGGTGCGGTTGTCAGTATAGACAGCGGCCGTTCCAGGAGGCTGGACAATAATGAGGCCGCGGAACGGAGCAGCGACAAGCGGAGGGTAGCTAGCCAGGTGACCAAGAATTACTGCATCGAAGAAGAAAGCCAACGCAGCCGGCCGCCTTGTGATCTGAGAAGTCGAGAGGGGAACGATGCTGCAGGAACCGCCGGGAAGCTGGTCGTTGGGGCTCCTCGATCCGGCGCAGCTTGGGCTCTCCACGAGTTCCGGCTGTCAGATCGGGGGAGACGGGCGTGGAGGGTGGGAGGAGGTGCGGGGAATAGAGGGTGAGGGGAGAGGAGGCTGGCCGGGTGGAGGAGAGGAGGTGGCGCGGGGCAGACGTGAGGTCAGACAGTCGGCGGCGGCGGCACATCGCGGGGAGGGGGCCCTACGTGGGGAGGCGGAGGCAGAGCGGGGGGCGCCATGCCCGGCCCGAGTGGCGGAGGAGCGGCAGGCGGAGAAGAGGCAGAGGGGACGGTCGCCATTCGCGAAGCTTCAGGAGTGCCCGGGTTCGTGGGTTCACGGGCGAGAGCCCCGCGCCTGCCCTAATCGAACGGTCGATTTTGCGAGATTGGTCGATCCGACAGTTGAAACGCTAACGGGCGACGTGGATCCACAAGCGGGGCGAATTTCTGCCGGGATTCGTTCGTTAGAGATGAGCAGTACGGTAGATAGTGATCCTGGGTCGTGAGTTGATTCCAGATAGAAGCCCTTAGAGTGCAGGTTAATAACGGACGCAACGTGTCTTCCATCCCATCTAACAATGGCAACTTGCAGGTATCCATGACTGTATGTCTGTATCCCCTCAGAGTTTTGAGCCTCACAATGTGTCAGACTTGCTCCCATACCAAAGACCTTAACTATCGGTTTCCCACGCGTAACTTTGATACTGCTAAATGGATACATGATCTGAATCTGCAGTGAGCTTGTTTCAGACTTTCATTGCTCTCATGAGATCGATGATCTTGTGCATCCACCTTGCTAGGCATATGATACTTCCTGATGAGTAAGTACCTGCTATGGTAATGGTGATTTTATGGTGGAAATGTTGCATCATACCTGAGCGCCCTTACCTATTTCATCTAAGTCGTCGTCTGCATGGACAGCAAATCCTGTTTCTTTAACTACTGTAACAACTGGATAAATGCAAGTATAAATGCTCTGTAGACATTTTCTTATGGCTGTTACTGAAGAATGGCATATTATCAACAAATTCCTTGTCAGGGATCTGTGCACGAAGGTGAGGATGGTCAAATCAATTTAATACTGGAGTCACTCTGAACTACTGGAGGAGCTTCTTTGGCGCAAACAAGGACTGAGGTAAGTTGAAGTAGCAACCTCATTAATCACAACTGCATTCACAGTTTGGTGCAATTCTTACCTTGTAAGTGTTGCTAAGCATCATTACTTCCAACGATAGCTTGCTTCATGTACCTATATTTATTATTTAATGATGTGCATCTTTCTGTTCCCAACCCATGTACGATTTTTTTTTAAAAGATAAATATATAAAACAATAGATACGTGCATTTTGGATTACTGGAAAAGATATGCATATGGTTTGAACCCACACTTTTACTTATGCTTATAGATTATACATACCTAAGATTTTGCATCTTGCAGGACACAGCCCAGCTGAGTTTGACAATTCGAATCAAAGACACAAAATGTTGTTCACATCTATGTTTTGAGGGATAAATCACGCTGCCATTGCCAGTTCTACTACAGGTATTCTCCTAATTACTTCCAACATCAGCTTGCTCCAAGTACCAATAGCTACTAATATGCATCTTCCTATTCTCAAGATGATATATGCTCGTTTCATTTTCTGCATTTCAACTGAAAAGATATGCACAGTATTAAGTAGTAACACTCTGGGTGACTTGCGGGAACGAGTGCTTGCTAGTAATAATAATAATGTAGGTACCAGTAATCACAGAACAAGGCTGCAGGCATGTTTTTACTCTAGCTGACGAATAGAGCACGCTGCATTCAAGGCTTTTCTGCACACATTAATGTGACACTGATCCTCCACAGCAACCTGGACATCCATACACCATTTGCAAAGCACATTGTTTACAACGCCCTAAAAAGAAAAGGAAATGAAGAGTACATTGTGTACAAATTAAAATTATTGTACTGATGTTATTGCATTGATCGCAGCAGGAGGCACGAATTAAATTTAAGGTGCGCCAAACATTGATTGGGAACAAACAAATACATATAGCTACTAGCTAGGCCATTGATAAACTGGCCAACCTATCTACAGTACCAGTTACTAAGAAGAATGTGGTGGTTGATCATCTCTGGTAACCCTTATGGGCTTGTTTGGATGGCTGTTGACTTCTTCCATCACTGTATTCACCACGTGACCATCGTTGATGCCAAATAGCTCTACTGCCCTTAGCTTTGGGAGGTTCCGGATTCCAAGAACACTTGCAGCGGAGCCTCTTGGGAGGAACAGGGTGAGTCTCTCCAGATTACCAGGTGCCCCACTCTCAAAATTAAGCTTAATAAGATTTGGTAGGTTGTCTATAACCAGATGTTTCAGCACGGGGAACTGATGGCTTGTGAAACTTAATTCAGTCCCCATGTATGACCCACTGTATAACTTGAGAGAGACAAGGCTCGGAAGCCTCCCCAGCACATCTACCATCTGTGGTACTAAGTAGTTGTGTCGGAGTGATAGGCTGGCTAACTTGCTGAGGCATGGAAACCATTCAGGTAAAGAACCCAGCCTACCCAGCAAGTGCAAGCTGTGAAGAAAGACAGGCGGTGACCTTACACGCTCCAAGAAGTGGAGTTGCCCTGGTATGTTACAGTTTCCTTCATCTTGCATGACTGACAGATAGCGAAGAGAGTTGTTTAAATCACTCAAGGTATTGCTAAAGTTTCCCCAACTTGCATCTGGATCGGTCTGCATTAAACACAGCCTGGTTAACTGGGACAGCTTTGCCACTTCTTGCAGTGCCTCAAGGCCCTTCCCTTTGACATCTACAAAAGAAATCCTCTTGAGCGCTTTCATTTTACTCAAACCAGGTGGTATCTTCACAACTTCCTTCTTGTATGCAAAGTGCTTCACACTGTGCGTCCTTGTGTAATGGACATATTCACCTGCCAGTAGATGCTGTAGACTCTGAAGCTGTGTGATGCTCTTGGGAAAGTGTGTTACTTTAGTTTGCCTCACATCCAACGTCACCAATCCTTTTAGTTTCCCTAGCTTGCTTGGTAGTTGCTCGTTACCTGTCCTTCTAATGCTTAGATACCTCAGCAGAGACAACTTGCAGATCCCCTTCCAATCTTTGTCACTTAATGACCAGCGGCATCCTTCAAGATCTAACACCCTTAAAAGTTTCAACTTGCTGAAAGTGATGTCCTTTGGTTTCTCTGTCCTGCCCATAATTGTCAAAGAACGGACATGGCGTAAGCTTGCTCTTGAGAAATAATTGTCCCTGCTTCCTGGTTGGACGGAAACCCGCCGAATCTTGTCATGCCCCACTGTGCTATGCTGGTGATTACCAAGGGTTGACATGAGGTTCTCTTGGGTAGATTTGGCGGTGATGATGTCCAGCATTATGTCATGAACCTTGAAACTCCTGACCTCGCCACTACTAGTTATCTGTTCAGGAGCCACAACGCTTCTACTGACAAATCCATTGAAATAATCCTTAGCAATCTCTTCCAAGCTCAAACCATGTACTTCACTGATGAATCCTTCTGCTTCCCATCTTCTGACCAATGGTCCTCTTCTGATTTCATGATCCTCTGGGAAAACACTTAGGTATAAGAAGCAAGCTTTCAGGTGGTACGGCAAATCATTGTAACTAAGGGAGAGAATCCTTCTCATTCCGTCTAACACTTTGTCCGTTTGCAACTCAGAAGGAATTCTTTCTATTACCTTTTCCCAATTATCCACTGGCTCATTTTTCCTTTGAGTTAGCATTCCTCCTATGCTTACTATGGCTAGAGGCAAACCGCAACTTTTCTTAAAGATGGTATTGCAAACTTTCTCCAGTTTGGAGGTCAGCAAATGTTGATATGTGGATGGGATTGCCTCTGATCCGAACACTGTCTTGAATAACAGTGTTTTGGAATCTGCTTCCGTTAAGGCCTCCATTTTATAGACATCGCCATTGGGCGATGAACAACTTCTAGCGACCTCGTCACTACGTGTAGTAACTAATATTCTGCTTCCTTTTGCATTATTAGGGAAAGCTACCCTCAACTGTTCCCATGCTGTTGAGCGCCATACATCATCAATAATGACCAAGTACCTAAACTTGAAAACAAAGATAATCAATTTAGCTAGCAAAAATCAATTACTAGTTCACAGAGATTCTTCATCAAAGGAAAAATATTTACAAGTTTGCATCAATAACTAAATCTACGAGAAAAGGTTTGATTCAAGAACTATACCATCTCCCTATCGTTATATGCTACAAACAGCATTGTTGTTTTGACCACTTCTTTGCTGATGAAAATTTATGTTGTTGCGCTATTAATGTACACAATTCAACAATATGGAAGCTTCGTTACCAAGAAATATAAAGTCATCATTAGTCATTGCCATTCCTTGGAAATATCATTCTTTTTTCATCTTGAGTGCCCATTACGCATCAATTTTGAAGAAGATTATGTTTTGACTTTTCAAAGGATTCTTCATCCTCAGACTGTTTTGTATAAAACTTGATAGGAATGAAGAAGGCCATTCAAAAATATCTTCTTGCTTTAGTATTATTTATTTGTAATGCAGAAAAATGACTTTTTTCTCATTTGCTGGAATGTAAATATTTCAAGGGTTTGCTTTGATGGACCTTGTCATAAGATTTTTGTGAAACTCAAAGCAAAAAATAACAACTAATACATTGTTGGGGGCAAATCTGTACGTGTTTTTTTTTTTCTCAAACACTCAGGAGATAACCTTGTTGAGCATGATTTTGGTCTATCCTAGGATGCTTGCTCTAAAATCATGTATAACCTTTGTAAATAAATATATTAAATGATAAGATTTCTTGCAGATTTTTGGTAGGTAATCTAAGTTGGCTAATTGCATAGCCAAGTATATAGTGCATTAAAAGACTAGAACATGCAATGCAGTCTCAAGGGAGGAAGGTTCTAGGAATGCTTTTATCCGGTGAACATTCATATCCTCTCAATGTTTTTTGAAATATGTTCAAAATTCCAACCTTTGTTTTAAAAAATATCAATAATTCAAGTAATGGATTAACAATTTCTGAAAACTTGGTTGACAATTTTCAGAAACCTAGAGACAGTGTCCGGACCTTGTTCCAAATATGTCAACAATTTTTATAGTTCAATAACTTTTTAGTGAGCATTTATAAGATAAGGACCTAGGGAATACTCAATAGTTTACACTCACAATTTTGTTCTGCTAATGAAGAGAGGAAGATAGTAGTAACCTTTTATCTGACAAGTGTTCTCGAGACCTTCCAATGAGCTCTTGTATGTCCCAGGATCCAATGCCTTTAATGAGGGGATCTTCATCTTGCCCAGCGGATCTTCGGTGAAGCTCCCTCACAGTGTACTCCAGAAGTGCCCGGAGATCATAGGTCTTAGACACCGGCACAGCAGCACGGATTTGAATGTTAGGTTGCCCAGTGCGGATTAGAATGTTGGGCTGTCCAGAGCGGATTTGACTCTCAGCCTCTTCTCCACTGTTGAAAACAGACATCGCAAGAGTGGTCTTACCTAGGCCACCAATCCCAACAACTGAGATCACCCGAAGTTGCATGTCATCTTTATTTAACAAGTCGATGAGTTTTTGTTTGTTTTCAGCCATCCCAACCAGCGGTGACTCGTCTCCATGGAGTGCAGGCAGCCGGCGATCCACGTCGATGTAGCTGGATGAGCTGGCCATGTTGTCCGGCATGTCCAGGGTGTCCAGCTTGTACCTCAGCCTCCGTTCGCTCGCCTTCTGGGCACGTGATTTGAGGCTCTGGATCTCAGTGGCCAATTTGAGTCGAACTTTCAGTGTTCTTAAGAAGTTGACAATGTATGCATGCCTTGCCATGGCTCTGCTGTCTCCTGATTGCTTGCTCAGGTGATGCAAGAAAATGTCGATGCAGTCCTCTGCATCATAACCGATCTCCCTAACTTGTTTCATCCAAGTCCTCATCTGCAGACAACAATTCCAGTTTCATTAGTAACAAGCACTCATAAAAGTCTATATTTGTGTACTGTGTTCTTGCTATTGTTTTTCCTCTAATTCTAGATTATTAGATCATGGATCTACAGTTTCTCAATATTTCAGATCTATGTCAACTCTGACAATCATAGTTTGATCCCTTGCTCCTTAGTGAATGCCATATAACAGAGGGACAACCGTTGAAGGGCATTGCTTTGCGACCTAATAGCTCTTGCTGCACTTATCTTAGACAACTCCCAACTCCAAATTTCTTACACAATGAAAAATCTACTACACCTGTAGCTTGTAGGGATGGAGTCAATTTGAAATACACCTGTAGAAGATGTACAGATCAAATTTAATGAATGTGTGAGAGGGGATTTATCAAATAGGCTCAAATGTGGTTTTCTTTGACGACGAGGATGCTTTGACTTGGCAGTTCAATTTTTCTGGGATTTAAGGCGATTAACTATAGAGTTGTTATTCCAGTTCGCACACCTGCGGTGTAGAAAGTCCATGTACCCCAAGAGTTCGTTTTTCTACAGTGGCTTTCGTCAAAAAAAGTTAATTGCTCATCAGAGACAACATGTTCTTGCTTATTTTGTGCTGAAACTGAGTCAATTGTTCATATGATTTTAATTTGATGTGGGCTATAGCAAAAAGATGCGCGGGTTAATTTATGTGGCCCTTAATATCAAGATTGGAGAGGATTTTGAATACGTAGCTAGTTTTGTTATAAGTCATATGATGCGAATATGATTAGTTCAGCTTCTTTATGATGTGTTTTTCAGAACAAAATTTGGAGCAATATGCATGGGTTTTGTCTGGCTGAAAATTATTCCTATGTTTGAGAAGCTGGAGTGTGCCCTGCCACGCTACCTCAGGCTGCTGGAAGCGATCGCCAAGTTGGAGCAAGATGTGAAGAGGCCAGGAAGATTGTTGATTCTGACGATGACTTGAGCAAGCTAATTGAAGCAGTGTTGCTTGGTAAGAGAAGAAGAATCAAGAACCTGGAGACCAAGGAGGAGCTAAAACTGGAGATCTGAATTAAAATAATGGGTGTAGAGAATAAGTTGGAAAACTTTTTGTTCCATTATTCGTTCATGATTCTGTATCTTATTTTTCTCTTACTATATTTTAAATTTTAATCCCTACTAAACTAATGGTGGAGATGGTTTTTCCCCAGCTATTAACATGGTATTTCCTATATTAAGGTTAAACGCATGCTGTTGTACCAATTAGGAAGATAATTACCAAGATGCTACAGATATAAGATTTCTAATTGTTTTCGGACTGTTTTAATCCACCTGCTGGTCCAGATAAGATCCGCTGAGCATGAGCGAAGAAGATTACCGTCGAAATGAAGAATCAAGTTATCATTGCAATCCAAATGTATTATATAGCTGAAAAGAAAAGGAGGAAAAAAACAAATGGTAGCTGCAAACTGACTTCAGTGTTTGTCAAGCACCTGCTCCTTCTGCCTGTCGTCGTCGCCAATACTGGCGACGTCGAGGAAGCAGGCGGTCATGCTCTCGAGCTCGTCCTTGAGCTCCTGGACCTCGTCGCGCACGCTCCCTAGCAGCGCGTACCTTCGGGTGATCAAGTCGCCGAGCTTCCCCAGGAGCATCCCCATGGCGCTCTGGGCGGCGCTGACGGCGACGAGCTCCATCGCCTCAGGCGAGCTATAGCTCACTACGCCTTTCCTTCAGCCAGGCGCGCGGCGCCCGGCGGGTCTGACGACGACGACGACCCGGAAAGACGGGTCTGAAAAAAGCGGTTAGACGAATTTTTGCTGTGCAAAGGAGAGTGCGTGGGAGGAGAGTGCATCATGGATTTGTAGCCGGTCTATAACCATCCAACGCCTAATTTCTTTCTCTTTCACACGTAAATAATCAAATGGGGGTGGGTGGATTAGTAAAAGATGCTTTCGGAGAGAGTGCAACTGGGGTTATCAGAGAGGCGTTTTTCCGTGCTATCGTCTTTTTATTGAGGTGGAGATGATACCTCAATCAATATAAAAAACGCTAACTAGTTCTATTATTGCACGGAAATGTTTATAATTAATCTCATCATAATCATTAAAGTGCATCCTCCCACTTGTTGCTTGTGCACGCCAGCTAGTACACAATAAAAATAGGACCAACATATGTCAATATGTGGCATCTGTTCGACCATCGGTCTCATCATGCCCACACCCAAGAGTATACTCCCTCCATATTGGTATTAGATGATGTTTGGGACAACAACACGGTCTCCAAAACGTAACTTTGACTTCTTATTTTTACAAAAATATTTATTCAAAAATAATATATGTATACTTTTTTAAAAATACTTCTCAAGATAAATCTATTCATATGGTTTTCACATTTTCAAACTCAACGACTTAAAAGTTATTCGTGATTTATATTCTCAATGTTTGAATAAAACATTGTCCAAAAATTCATTTATTTCCTATACGAAGTGAGTACTTTATATATCGAGCGGGCCTCACACCCAACACACGGGTGGACTTTGCGACAGTGCTTCCTCCGTTTCAAATTATAGATTATTTTAACTTTTTAAGTTTGATAAATTTTACTATAAAAATAGACATAATGTTTAATTGGATGTATAACAAATACTATAAAATTAAAAATTAAATTGACCTATAATTTTGCAATGGATAGAGTATATGAACCGATGGGGTTCGGGTTAAGAAAATCTGATGAAATTTGTGACCCTGAGCCCAATGTTGTTGGGCCCAAAATTTGGACCCGTGCGTGTTGAGTTGGTTTTCCAGAATTTTTGCGCTCAGACTATCACATAGTGGGTTGATTGGGTCAAATGTGATTAGTCGGGTAGCCCATGATCCCAACAGCTACCGCTCAGACTATCGTCATCATGTTGGGTCCGATTGGTTTGGTTTCAAACTCTTGGCATGTCAAAATTTTGGCAAACCAATTGGCCAAATTTGGTTGGCAACCAATAGGTGCCAACATCTCACATTTGTCCTATCAAAATGTTGGCAAGTTTTTTTCTCGGATTTTGGTTTGGCATACCAATTTTTGGGTAGGCAACCAATCAGGCTATTCCTGGCTAAATTTTTCATTGTTCTTCGTATCCTTATCTTTGTGGCGGTAGCTGTTTTCAGCCAGTTCGCGAGATCGTCGTTCAGGCTCCACTGTAATCCCAATAATATTGGTAATGGGCATATATGTCAATAGGTAATGAGCACTGCGTTCGTTGTCAAAGATGGGTAACAAATGACCGGTAAAGTGCATCAGTCACCCTTACGAAGTTAATGGCAGCGGTCATAGAACATTAACCATTACTTATTACTAGCAGACTTTATTGTTTGCCCAATAATAACTAGTAAAATTAATGTCTTATAGTCGACTTGCTTGATAGACGTAATATTTATCTTTTATTGTATTGGACTTTAAGTTATATGCTCAAATTTTATAAGTAAAAAAAACATTGTCTTTTGCATCTTCTTCTTCATACAATGATACATAGCTCTCCTACGTATTGGAGAAATTTATTTTATAATTAATAGAAAACACAAGATGTCCTGGGATGCAAGTTGTAGACAAGATAAAAGATTGAGTTAGGTATTGTCCGATGTCGTAAGGCTCTGTTCGTTGAACGCCCTGCATGTCAGTGACTAATGACGAACCAAATAAAAGAATTAAAGTAGAAACACTAATTGTCTTAGAAATAGATAAAGAAAAGATTAATTAGAATTTATGACAATTTTTGGAAATCTTATAAGCGAGGCTCCTCCTCTAACTCTCTAAGCCATCTACTGTACTATTACGGTCACAAGCAATACATACTGACCGCGTTAAACCAATTCTCACGGTCCGGTCACCGGCGAACGGCGGTCCATCACACCTCGCCGCCTCACGGTGGAAGCAGCGCGCCGGCACCGGTGACGTCGACCTTTGCCGAGTCGGGAGCTCGCGCACGCAGGTCAGCAGCATTTGGTCGTGCTGTGTTCTGATTTGCTTTGCTTTGCTTGTGCCCGTAAGGTGTTCGCGTGAATGCGCAAGCAGATGCGCTCGCTAAATCTCGCGATCTCTTCTCTCCAGGTGGTTTCCATCTGATCCCAAGGCGCACTCGTGACGATGGCAGACGAGCCCGCCGGCGCCGGCGCCGCGCACGACTACCCCACCATCGACCCCACCTCGTTCGACGTGGTGCTCTGCGGCACGGGGCTGCCGGAGTCCGTCCTCGCCGCCGCCTGCGCCGCCGCCGGGAAGACGGTCCTCCACGTCGACCCCAGCCCGTTCTACGGCTCCCTCTACTCCTCCATCCCGCTTCCCTCCCTCGCCTCCTTCCTATCCCCCGACTCTCCCCCGTCCTCTTCCTCGACCGCGGCCGCGGCCGCCGCCTCCGATTCGCACACCGCCGTCGATCTCCACCGCCGCGGCGTGTACTCGGAGGTCGAGACCTCGGGGGCCGTCCCGGAGCCGGCGAGGCGGTTCACCGTCGACCTCGTGGGGCCCCGGGTGCTGTACTGCGCCGACGAGGCCGTGGACCTCCTCCTGCGCTCGGGGGGGAGCCACCATGTGGAGTTCAAGAGCGTGGACGGGGGAAGCCTCCTCTACTGGGAGGGCTGCCTCTACCCCGTGCCAGACTCGAGTAAGGCCATCTTCAACGACACCACACTCGAGCGCATGGAGAAGTACGCCCTCAACAAGTTCTACAATGTTGTCAAGGAACACATTGCTGCCACATCAGCTTCTGCTGATGAGAGGGGAGAGGGGGATGCTGCCGCCTTGATATCTGAGGAGGACCTGGACCTTCCCTTTGTTGAGTTCCTCAACCGATACAAGCTTTGTCCCAAGATGAGAGCGTAAGTGTGTTCTGAATTGGTCAAGTATGCACTATTTTTAGTAATTATGCCGCCAAAATTGAGCCCTTTGCGCTGTTTGCAGGGTTGTGCTGTATGCGATTTCCATGGCAGATTATGATCAACATGGTCCTGACCCTTCTGAGAAATTAATTACCACGAGGGAGGGAATCCAGACTATTGCTCTGTACTCCAAATCAATTGGGAGGTCAGTTAGCTTTGCTGAACCTGTTCTCGTTCACTTTGGAAAGCCATGTATTCTATTATGCAAATGTCTTGTTGATTAATCCATCTTTCATTGAGATTTAGAGATGTATATGTGGCCTGGCTTGTGAAATCTTAAAAGAACATAGCTGTGGTACTAGAATTTTACATCTTATGTTTTCACCATACCAGGTTTGCTAATGCAGAGGGTGCTTTCATTTATCCTATGTATGGGCACGGTGAGCTGCCTCAAGCTTTCTGTCGCTGTGCTGCGGTTAAGGGTGCCCTATATGTAAGATGATCTTCACAGTTATACGTGGCTATAATTTTTACGCTCTAGCTTTGGCTATTTGTTTCTTTAGTCATGTGATTGTAGCATCTTTTATCTCAATTAGTCAGTAACTTGCAACCTGATTGCAAACCAAACATTTAGGAATAGTGATGTGATAGACCTTGGCCTTGGCAACTCTCTTGTGGAATGACATCCTTTCTTCTTTCTTATAAATTACTTGTGCCAATTTTCCCATACTTAGCCTTAGCAATCATATTTTGTTATTCAGGTGTTGCGGATGCCAGTGGCTGCACTTCTTATGGATGAGGTATGATGGTAGATTAAGTTCTATACATTTTTTTGCCTTATGTAATTATCATTCTCTGGATCCTTTTGAAATCTTGCTTATTTGAGCTACGTGTCATCTTTCATGCACAGCATCTATTCATGTTTTTATTAACAATTGCACTATTCTCCGATATGTGTTGCAAATATAGCGTAAATATATCAGTGATTATTTTCTTTATTTTGTGGTGCATGCTTTACCTGTAGTGCTGCGTTACCAATTCTTTATTACTATTACCATTTTTTCATTACTAACATGAAATACTTTGTATTTTATTGATTAGGAAAAGAAGCATTTTGTAGGTGCCAGATTGGCATCTGGTCAGGATATTTTGTGCAAACAGTTGATAATCGATCCATCATACAAAATTCCTACCTCGGATGTTCCATGTGATGATTCAAATTCAAATTCTCCAAGAAAAGTTGCGAGGGGAATATGCATATTTAGCAAGTCTTTGAAAGGGAGTTCATCAAATGTTCTTGTTGTTTTCCCTCCAAAGTGTATGAACAGTTCTTTTACATGTGTTTGTGCTAGGTTTCCTTATGTAAGCCATGTTGGTGTTTTCTCTTAGTTGACCCAGTTTTTACTCTTGATTCAGCATTAGAAGAGCAGCAGGTTGCAGCTGTTCGGCTTCTTCAGTTGAGCAGCAATCTCGCAGTATGCCCTCCTGGAATGTAAGTTTCATATCCTATTATCATAGCATGCATCAATTGCAAATTTGACATACTTGCTCTAGGTTTCTATCCCAGGAATCACATTGTTCAGAATTGCTATGCAATGTAGCCAAGTAACTCATCCACAAGCTAATCTCACATGCAGGTTTATGGCATATCTGTCTACTCCATGTACCGATGCCTCTGCCGGAAAGCAATGCATAAAAAAAGCAATAGATGCTCTTTTCAGTCTACAGGATTCAGATGGCTTGGAAGGCCACCTTGAGACAACCAGTGAAAGTACTAATGATGTGAAACCAACACTAATCTGGAGCTGTGTGTATGTTCAAGAAGTTACGCAGGTGAATTTCTTTCCGTTATCATTATGGACTGTATCCATGTTGATTTCACCACGGGGTAAACAAATTTACTACATATATGTATATGTTCTTTTTATTTAAAAACATTCTATGTCCAATCTTGCACTCTCAGGGAACATCTGGTTCTTTATTGTCATGCCCCATGCCCGATGAAAATCTGGACTACAGGAACATACTGGAATCAACAAAAAAGGTATTGCATCCTGGGATGTTGCTGTTTATACTCATGTACCTGCACTGGCTAATAGTGAAATTTTCAGTAGTCAGAATTGTTCCTGTCAGTATGGTTATTGAATATAATAATTGCATGTTCTTTGTACTATACACCAAGAGTATGCTGTTTTTATGGCACCTTTAGAATAGTTAATGCTTCATTTACATCACTAACTGTGTTGTGATGAATTCTTTTATGCTTCTTCTTTTGCAGTTATTCGCAGACATCTATCCTGATGAAGAATTCTTGCCTAAAAAGTCAGCTCCTGCATATGGCGATGATGACTCTGATTCTGCAGAGTAGAACCATGTTTCTAGAATTCTAGAGGTAATAAAGTCTTTGCATATGGAACTTGCACTGTGTGTTCACATTCCGACAACATATGAAAATATCAAAATATTTGCTGAAACCAAGGCAGTGTTTGCTCATGCATCATAGTACATATATTATCTTTGCTCATGGAGCCGTTCTTGTGCTCATTTTTATCTCATTTTGCTTGTTAATACATAAAAATCTTGGCCGGGAAGTACCAGTGAAGTTTTGCTATGGAAAATGACTTGAACTAAATCAGAGAACGCCTACCTGTTTGGCTGTTTCCCAAATAATACACCAAATTCACTGGCATTACTCATAGTCTTGAATGCCTCGATCTCCATATCAAATGCAGAATCTGCCTATCTTTGATCAGTGTTTATTCCAATATTGACAGGCTTCAACATTTGGCTGGAACACATTGTCACTGGGGACCTATATGTCACGGTGTTCCTTGAAGTTCAGAGTGCAAAAGAGCGTCGCAAGGGCCTTGATGAGCAGTCGTGCCAGATTTCCAGTGTGCAAGTGTCGTGGATAGGTTTACGGACTTTTATACAGGATGCTATACGGGATACATGCGGAACACTGATATGATTCCCCATTTTAGTCGTTGCACTAGCGAGGGGGAGAAAATGGATATTCGACTTTTTCCCCCTTGAGGCGGTTAAACTGCTTAGCTGATGCATTGATGCGATGTGCAGATGGTTCATTACCAGCTCATCCTCCTTTGTTTTTGGATGCTTTCTGGTGAGCTTTTGGCTTGTACAGTTCACACATTGCGCAACGGGTGGTACCCGAGTGGCCGAGTTTAGTTTCTCGGTCATTCTGCAACATTTTGTTAGTTGAGTTTGAGAAATTTTACCCGTCTAATGCAGTGCCAGACCCTACAGTACCTAGAATCGGAAAGCAAACGTGACCGATTAACGTGGGCTTGTCGGTCAGTAATGATGTGGGTTTGCTCGAAGAAGAATTCTAGAACGTCACGGGAGCATGGGACTGACACATGGAACTGATCATCTTATCTTGCCCAGCTAGATTCCACGTCAGTAACGGTCCCTTGTTCCCACCCCGTTGCAAAAACAAAGTAATCGTTAAGCAAAGTGCTCGGCCTCGCTCGAGAACCCAAAGCCCGGACGCAACCCCCCTGCACCTCCTTCCCTCTGACCGTCCCGGACTCTGGCCTCCTCCCATTCCCCCGCGCTGTAGCCTACCTGTAGCTCCTTGGACCTCCTCGGCTGCCGCCCCTCGATTCCGTGTTCCAGGCCGCCGATCGGGATGGCATGCTGAACCCCCGTGCGCGCGTCTCGGCGGGCACGATGCTGGCGGTGTCCGCCAGGGGCTGCTCTAGGCTCGCTTCTCCGCACGCCTCCTCGCCCGCCGGTGCTGCTGCTGCTGCTGCCGCCGCCGCGGCGTTGGCGAGCTCCCCCGTGCTGAGCTCCGGGATGAACGCGCTGGAGCAGCCCGCTCCTCCGGGCGCCGGGTTCGGCGACACGGGGAGGAGTAGCGGGGCCGACGACCCGCCACCGCGGCCTTCCAGCTCGTCCGGCGAAGCGAGGTGAGCATCAGAACCGCAAGCTGGGGTTTGGGTAGCGGCATTGGTTAATCCCATGGCCGGCGGCCACAATTGCCAGCATCTGCTCTGACTAGATTGATTGGTTGGTTCCCTTGCCTGGGATCATTATTGCTGAACTCCTACCTCGCATCCTGCACGAAATGAAATGCTCTGTGATTTCTCAGTATCCCATTCTCAACAGTATCTTCCCCCCGAATTTACTTGTACGGTTGTGCCTTTTGCTTATGATAGGGAAGGATATCAGCGGAGTAGATATCAAAGGCAGCCGATGCCACATCAGCACAAAGTGACTCCTGGATTTAACGGCCATGTTTCTGTTGCAAGCTCGTCCTCACTGTATCAACAGAGTTACAGTCATTTTTCATCTTCTTCTGATCAACAGGGGATATGGGCTGGAAACAAGGTGTGTACAAGCATCCATATGCATATAGTAGAAGTTTGCTTACCGTTTCGTAGGTGTACTGCTGAAGTAACTGTTTATGTTTCCAGCTTATACGTGATCTGCCAAGGTGTGTAAAAATTGTGGAAGTTGGGCCACGAGATGGACTGCAAAATGAAAAAGACATTGTACCAACACCTGTCAAGGTTGAGCTTATACGGAGACTGGCTGCCTCTGGATTATCTGTTGTCGAGGCAACTAGTTTCGTATCTCCAAAATGGGTGCCACAGGTATGTGCTTTATAGTTTATATAGTATCTGGAGATTGCATAACTAGATGTATGTTCTGTCTGCACTTACTGTACAATTTAAATACCCTCAGGATCTCGATTTACAACTTGATCTTTTCCTCAATATGTAATTTGATTTCCATGAATCCAGAAGGGCTGTGACTGTTTATTTCTCTTTTTATATATATATTTGTTTCTAGCTACATTGAACAGCAGTACACCACTCAAGAGTTGCAAAACAAATAATGTTTCATTATCCCATTTTCAGTATGATTTTCTGGTGCCAATATGTCATAGTGCTGTCGTATACTCGTATGTCTACCAAAGTAGTCAAGTATTTTCCCTCCAAAAATAAACTGGTATAGTTTTTTTTTTGTCTTTTATGAGAAGAAACCGAGAAAACAGTGACACCATCCACATCAGAACAGCCATTTGGATTGTGTTTTGACTCGTTTACTTCTATATTAGTGAAAGTGTAACCTTACTATCTGATTGGAGCATCTCCGTCGTGGAAATTTGTACTGACAAATAGCTTCTTCAGTTTGATTGATTCTGCATCTGTCGTGTTACTGCCTTGCTGGGCATTAGCGCTATTGCTTGGGCATAGTATGCTGATATGAATTCAACTTTCTAATAAAATGAACCCAGGACAATGGAATCATGAATACTTGCATACTTTTAAAGGAACTGTCTAAACAGAAATTATTGCAAAGGCAATGCACAAGCTCTGAAAAGTTTTCCAGGACATAATTTACAAGTGTGACATTAATATAAATAGTTGCACCCTGTAGAAAACTATCAAAATTAATTATCAAACATTATATGTCCAAATATCACATAAAAAAGATGGAAGTGGATTTCTTGATAGTACTCTGCTAAGCTTGATTCATCATACTTTTTCATAATTACAAACATTGATGTTTTACACGTATTTTCTTCCTCTGCAACTGCGTGGCCCTTATTTGCTAAATTTACTTTTCTTTTGCTTGCTCGTTAGTTTAATGTTTATCAATATTTTCAATAATGTGATGTTCGTTATTGTAGTTAGCTGATGCGAAGGATGTAATGCAAGCAGTTCGGAATATTGAGGGTGTACGTCTTCCTGTATTGACCCCAAACCTTAAGGTCAAGTATGTTGATTCAGCTGGCCATTTGTATTACATATTGTACCTTTGCCTCATTCAATGTTCTGTTATTTGTATTTGTCCTCACTCATCAGGGATTTGAGGCTGCTATTGCAGCAGGGGCAAAAGAAATTGCAGTGTTTGCATCAGCTTCTGAAGGATTTTCCAAGTCAAACATAAACTGTACAGTCAAAGAGAGCCTTATGCGCTATAATGATGTTGCTCTTGCTGCAAAAGAGAAAGAAATTCCTGTTCGAGGGTGAGCTCCTTTTATTTTTTTGGTGCAACATCAAGTTTCATTGTTCACCCTTGCAGAATCTTATGGTGTGTTTGTGTAAAGTAACTGAACTCCAGTAATTTTATGTATTCTGCTGAAACTGCAATCGGTATGCATGCTACTTTCAGTACTAACAAATTAGCTAGTCTAGCAAACAATTTATACTTTTCTGGCTGCTAATAAAGTTTTACCGTATCTTACAAATGCTACCTCATGGATTATCTAAAGCAACAGTAAACAATAACTTGAGGTGGAGCTAATTGATAGACCTATCACCTGCTTAAAGCGACACCAGGCTTGAGCCATGTCATTCAGAAGTTAGCAGTGTGACACCTTCAATCTTCTTAGCTTGAGTAACTCTGATTTAAATCATTACTCCCAGTTTTCCTCATTTGTACTTTGATCTGCCTTCAATAATGCTTACCATTTATGTCTGAAGCGATCATGAGAAAATCTTGATGAACAAGTCACTGAAATAGTTAGGGATTGTTGGATGTGTACAACACCAAAATTTATGTTTCTCTATTTACTGAGAATGTAGGTATGTTTCTTGTGTGGTTGGATGCCCAGTAGATGGACCAGTACCACCATCAAACGTAGCTTATGTAGCCAAAGAGCTTTATGACATGGGCTGCTATGAGGTTTCCCTTGGTGATACAATTGGAGTCGGTACCCCAGGTGATGTACACTTACATTTGCAACCGCCCCTTCCCCACTCCCTTTTTTTGCGTTTCTGAGAAAAGTTCATATGGCAGCTTATAGGGTAACACTTTTTATAGGGTTTGGAGATGCTATCCATATGAAAGCTTTATGTTTTCTTCAGGCAAACATGATTTTTTCTGTATAATGCTGATTTGTTTCTGAAAAGTTCTAAACTAAAATAACCCATTTATACTCTATAAACTATTTCAGCTGGAAAAACATAACTGTAAACCATCAGGCACGTGTAAACGCCAATCTTCTATTTATATCAGATCATATGTTTGGCTACCTTGCTTGATCCCCCTTTTTCCATCTGCACAAACCCGATGTAGCCTTGTGGAGATCCTGAATAGTTCCAGTTTGCTTTGTTCCGTATGTCCAGGCACCGTGGTTCCAATGCTTGAGGCTGCCATGTCCGCCGTTCCTGTGGAGAAGCTTGCTGTCCATTTCCACGATACCTATGGCCAATCGCTCTCAAATATCCTCATCTCCCTCCAGGTAACACGCATTTCAAATGTAGAACGCATCATTACACAGGCTAAAGTAATGTTGTGCTCAAGCGTGCCCTCTTCTCAAATTAGATGGGGATCAGCGTCGTGGACTCCTCCGTCGCGGGCCTCGGCGGCTGCCCTTATGCGAAGGGCGCCTCTGGAAACGTGGCGACCGAGGATGTCGTGTACATGCTTAACGGGCTGGGGATCAAGACGGGTGTAGATCTGGGAAAGGTGATGGCCGCCGGCGAGTTCATCTGCAAGCGTCTGGGACGCCAGTCTGGTTCCAAAGCAGCGACTGCACTGAGCAAGGTTACTGCAAACGCATCGAAACTCTGAGCTTGAGAAGTTTATCATGATCCCCTATTGCAGAGAATAGCTGTAAAATGGACTCTATTGTGAAATAAGCGATGCTGTTCTGTCATGAGGTGTCTGTTCAAGACAACAACAAATAAATACTACAGCAATGCTATCTGTCATCAGAGGTGGCATATAAGCCATCTTCATCTGGCGAAATAAGCGCAAGATTTCAAGTCATTAATGAGGTGTCTGTTCAAGACAACAACAAATAAATACTACAGCAATGCTATCTGTCATCAGAGGTGGCATATAAGCCATCTTCATCTGGCGAAATAAGCGCAAGATTTCAAGTCATTAAAAAGTCTAGCAAAACGATCAAATGTAGGACCGCTTTCACCAGAACGACTCCAGCAGTCTCAGCAAACTTAAGTGAAGCTCCAGTTCCTTCTCAACTTGGAATAGGTACATGTTAGAAAAAAAAATCATGTCTCATCTACGCTAGCCTGCTATGCTCAAAATACAGTGCCAAATATCTACTGCATCCCACAAGTTGAATAATGGGTAAGCTACGATCTCTGTTGCAGTTCTCCAGGCGTACGATGCAGTTGAAACTTGAATGAGAGGTTATGTACTTCATGGTACCTACTACGCCAACCAAATTGTTTGCAGTGCCGTCAATATGAAAAATGGCCAGTCAATCGGCAATCACCATCAATGTCTAAGTTGGGGCTTTGCTGAACTTCCCTGATGGTAGCACAAGGCCTTTCCCATAGGCTGCTAACAGAAGAGCCTCTGCTCGACCTGCATAAGCATGACACAAGCATTACTGTCTAAGGCAAACCGTACAAGTAAATTGCAATCTACTCTTGACGAGTCGTTTTATGTGAATCGAGCTAAAGCTAGCTAATGCTAAGCACCAGCAAGGCAGCAAAAAGCTTCTAAAACTCGTCTTTGGTGCATAATCCACAGTACCCAAAACGCATTGCAAAACAAGCTAATGCGCACTTGAAATCAGACCAGGTGTGGTTCAAGTTTATTTTTTTCAATGCACATTGCAAGATAACACACTGAAAGGCAAAATTTGCACCGCCCATTTATGTCAACTTTCTTCCAGCCGGTCAAGCAGAATTAGCATTGACAGAAAATAGGGAAGCTAACGATGATATTGGCCCCCAGGTGCCAAAACTACTTGAACATAAGCGGTAACATTAGTAAGATATGAAGATGTGTACCATGATGTTTTTTCAACTTCAGCGATGTAACTTTGTCAGGGAACAACATGGATGCAGCTTGTCTGCTATCATCCTGTAAGAAATTATACAGTTGAAACATAAGAGAATTATGTTAGATCTGGTGAACAGGTAGAATAACATAAGAAAAATGCCGTCACCAAGTGATCATTTCAGATGCAGGACAAAAAAATTTCTGATATTAATTAGAGCAAAATCAAATTAATTACAATTATCTGATTGTCGTGTCTGACATCAATGTATATCACTGTAGAAACCATTTGTTTTAGCTTATCACTGCAGCAAAACCAATCATTTCTGCCAAAATTTTAGCTTATCCCATAACCTGGTTTACTGTTTCATCTACCATTTCTTTTATTCTTTGAAGTAGACATTTTACTCTGCACCTTACTGACAACAATCAGAAGACAGGAAGGTAATGTGTTGGCATTTATGCATTGATTAGAAACTCTAATAAACAAACAAGCAAACTTTGTACCAAGTAAATGGCCACTGTATGTTCCACATAAAATGAGTGACAGACCTTTGGCGATTCACTTCGAGATAACCCGAAGTAAGCTTTCCATGTCTGTGATGCAACCGGAACTACTGAAAACCCAGATGCCACTAGAGAAGCAATCCACAAGCCATATGAAAAACCTGTACTCCACCATCCCTGTATATCAGAAAACAATAGAAGGAAGATTTATTTAGCATATTATGTAATGCTTAACAACATTGACAATACATGAAATTTTTTCAATATTGAGTCATTGCTATTTTGTAACTAGATCCAATCAGTATGAACCTGGTGCATATGTGCTAGGATCAAATCAGAAAGATGAGAGACCAAAATATCAAGGGCAGAGTTTAGCGTTACACAAGCATATACACCGGGATATCAATAAGACATATTAGTGAGTACTATAACCATCAAACTACTCTGATATGCGCAACCTGACAGCATAACTTCGCTCCAAGAACCAACATAGAGAAAATTGATCTATTAATTACAAGTATCTTGCAAACGAACATTCAGTGCACATTATTTGGGAGACCAGAAACGGACCAGCTTCCCATCAGTTGGAAATGGACTAGACTTCTCAATGTATGCCGTGGTTCCTTCAAATGAAAAAGTATTTCATCAGAAAACAGCTCTGCCTTCTGCATAACATGTATTAAAGAAGAATGTGATTGCCAATTCACTGCAACTATTGAGTTTTAAGAGTGGTCATGCAGTTATGTGTGCTCCAAATATGCAATTACCAGGAGGTGCGTCGAGGCTGCGAAGCAGCTGGATGATGGACTTGGTGTCAAGGCGCTTCCGGATGACCTCCGACACCACAATGTGCACGAACGGGTTGTCGAACACCTGCAGGATGCCAATGCTTTATGCTCAACAAATCTGGCGCCGTACACACAAGCTAAGCCTATCTAGAATGGCAGCCAGCCGAACCTGAGAGGAACCGTCTGGCGAGAGGACGGCGATAGCACCGCCGGTGTCAGGATCCACCCCAATCGCCCACCCGTTGGGGACGGCGTCGGCGCCGGAGCTGCCGTCGGCCGGGGGCAGCGAGAGGGAGGCGAGCCAGGGGTCCCGGGGCTCGGACTCCGCCAGGAGCTTCGCCCGGGCCTTGGCGCTCGCGCGGGATCTCGGGGTACGAGCGGCCGCCGCGGGAGCAGGCGCGCGGCGGCAGCGGCAGCGGCGGGGGCAGAAGGGCGGGGAGAAGAAGGACGCGGCGGCGGCGGACCAGTGCGGCGCGGAGCGGCGGAGGGCGGCTGCGCATAGTGCGTTCATGGGATCTTGGCTGGTGGCGGGCGCGGTGGCGGCGGTGGCCGATGCAGCTCCGGCCGCCGCGGCGGCAGCTGCCATAATTCGAAAGGCTGCGGCGGGTTGGAAGAGGGTTTTGCTTGTTTCCCCGCGCGAGATAAAGGCAGGCGTCAGGCACGAGACGGAGTGACGGACAAGACGAGCGGTTTTGCTCTCGTATTTTTCGTTTTTTTTCTTTCATATATTTTTTTCTTAAATTCTATATGCCATTTCTCTCAAACTTAGATTTAATTTCAGAGAGCTCAATGTTTGTTATCAGATCTGATATGAAGTTTAAATATGGTAAACTCCGACGAGCTGAGGAACTATAATTGCTTAAATTTCGTTCTCTATATGTAAGCACCCCTAAGCTACAACTGGCAGAATCAACCAGCAGCGTGAGCGATTCACAGATGGCAAGAGCACGGAGATAGATTCCAGAGGGCAGACGGGGAGGTCGTCTCCCTTCCTCGGCTTGTTACTGTTTGATGATAATAGAAAACAGAGTTGGCTTGTTTCATTACAGAGCAAGGCTTACAGCTGCTCGTCACTGGCCACGCAGGGCCCACCCGTCATCGACTATCTCTATTTGTACTCACGCGTTTACGTCTTCGGTTACAACTGGCGCATTCCCATTTCCCGCTTCTTCTGGTAGTTCATCGATGCCCCCCCCCCCCCCTCCCCCCGCCCCGCCCCGCCCCGAAAAACCTGCTTGTCCCGAAGCAGGTGCTTCTGGAAAGCGTTGCCGAATAACATTGGCATCTTCCCACGTTGCACAATCATTTGATAGGTTAGTCCACTTGACGAGCCACTGAGTGATACGATTGTTACCTTTCTTGACCAAGCGACACTTGAGGATCTTTTCTGGTATAACATCTTCGTGATCAAGATCAATCAGCTTAGGGAGCTCATTGTACACTGGTGTATAACTTGGATGAAAAGGCTTCAACTGGGAGACATGAAAGGTTGGATGAATTTGGGCACCCTCTGGTAACTGCAATTTGTAGGCTGCTTTCCAATCCGTTCCAGAACTTTGTATGGCCCGAAGTACTTCATTGCCAGCTTGGGATAGGGTCTGTTCACTACTGAGCTTTGTGTGTATGGCTACAGCTTGAGAAGCACCTCTTCCCCCACCTGGTATTCTCTATTTGTTCTCTGTTTGTCAGCTTGGTTCTTCATTCTGTTCTGAGCAATTAACAACGTTCTCTGAGCCTTTCATTGTGATGCTGCCTCTCCTGTACCCAGTCCATTACTGACTTGTTCTCGGAGTGTACTGGCTGAGGTGTACCCAGGAGCTGTGGTTCATAGCCATAGAGTGCCATGAATGGGGAACAACCTAACGAAGAGTGGAAGTTTGTGTTGTACCATAGCTCTGCTTGAGACAGCCACTTTTTCCATTTTGTTGGGTATTCATGAACTGCACATCGTAGGTACATTTTCAGGCACTGGTTTACTCTTTCACTTTGACCATTAGTCTGTGGGTGGTATGCCGTGCTCATGTTCAGCTTGATGCCCATGAGCTTCAGCAGCTCTGTCCAGAAGTGTGCAGTAAACACTTTATCTCTGTCTGAGACTTGATTTTGGAAGGCCATGGAGCTTGACTACATGATCAAATACCAACTGTGCTACTGACTGAGCTGTGAATGGATGATGCAATGGTATAAAATGTGCATACTTTGAGAACCTATCCACCACAACTAAAATTGTGTCAAATCTGTCAGACTTGGGCAATCCTTCAATAAAATCCATTGTGATGTCTTGCCAAGCACCTTGTGGAACTGGTAGTGGTTGCAAGAGGCCAGCTGGGTTGATGTTCTCATGCTTAGCTTGCTGACAAATCATACATTATTTAACAAAATTTTTCACATCTTGTTTCAAACATTTCCAACAGAATAACCTATGCACCCTGATGTAAGTTGCCTGGATACCTAAATCACCTCCAATTGCAGATGAGTGGAGTGCATCACTAAGCTTTGTTTGTATAGTTGTATTCTGGCCTACCCATATCTTGTTGTCCTTCCTGATGATACCTTGCTGTAGATTATAACCCTGCTCATTAGGACTTTTGATTGCCATTGTGCTAAGAGCTGCTGTGCAAAAGGGTCTGTGCTATATGACTTCATGATTTCTTGTATCCACAATGGTTTTGTTGTTGAGATCAGTTGTGTACTCATAAGGTGTGCCACTCTGGAAAGAGCATCTGCAGCCTTGTTTTCTTTACCTTGCTTATAAATGATTTTAAACTGGAGTCTCATCAATCTTGTCATGGCCTTCTTCTGTAAGTCTGACTGCAAATGTTGCTCTTCTAAATAGCACAAGCTCTTATGGTCAGTATTGATGATAAACTCTTTTCTCTGCAAATAAGGTCTCCATCTTTCCACAGCCATGATGAGAGCCTAGAATTCTTTCTCATATATGGATAGCTGCTGATGTGCTGGGGCCAAAGGCTTGCTGAGATATGCTATTGGTCGACCTTGTTGCATAAGAACTGCTCCTATTCCATTATCACAAGCATTTGTCTCTAAATAAAATGTTTCTGCAAAATTTGGTAGAGCCAAGACAGGAGTGCTTGCCATTGCTTGTTTCAGCTTGTTGAAGGAGTGCTCAGCTTCAGAACACCATGCAAATTGTTTCTTTCTGAGCAAGTTGGTTAAAGGCTTGGCTAGAATCCCATAATTCTTCACAAATTTCCTGTAGTACCCTGTCAGGCCTAGAAACCCTCTTAACTCTGTGATTGTTGTAGGGACTGACCATCTCTGTATAGCTTCAATCTTTTTGGGGTCAGTTACTACTCTAGCTCCTGAAATGATATGTCCCAAGTAGTGTAGCTCCTCTTGAGCAAAAGAACACTTTGATTCCTTGATAAAGAACTTGTTATCTCTGAGAGCAACCAACACCAACTTGAGGTGGAGGAGATGAGACTACAAGTCTTTGCTATAGATTAGAATGTCATCCAAGAACACTAAGCAAAATTTTCTGAGGTAAGGAGCCAAGATTGTGTTCATGATGCATTCAAATGTGGCAGGAGCATTGGTCAGACCAAAAGGCATGACCTTGAATTGATAGTGACCATGATGTGTTTTGAATGTTGTTTTGTACTCATCCTCTTCCTTAACTCTGACTTGGTGATACCCTGACCTCATGTCCAAGGTTGTGAAATATCTGGCTCCTGCCAGTTCATCAAGGATTTCATCTATTATTGGTAGTGGAAATGTATTCTTTATGGTCATTGAGTTTAACTTTCTGTAATCCACACACATTCTCCATGTGCCATCCTTCTTCTGCACAAGCAATACTGGAGATGCAAATGGACTTGTACTGGGTACAATCAGACCACTTTCCAATAATTCCCTCACTTGCTGTTCAATCTCATCCTTGTGATGTGGAGAGTATCTATATGGCCTGGCATTTACTGGTGCTGAGTTTGGTAGCAATGGAATGCCATGATCATGGCTCCTTGGAGGGGACAACTTTGTTGGTTTGGCAAAGTCATCCTCAAATTCTTTCAAGAGCTTTTTGACTGATTCAGTTGATGGTTGTATGTCTTGATGTTGTTCCACGATTGCACAGGCCCAGATATCATTGCTTTTAGTCCATTTCGCCAATTGTTCAACAGTCATTTGCTGTATAGGCATTTGGTTATGAGGAACAATACCCTGAAGTTGTATATGAACTCCATCCTCTTCATCCCAGGCAATTGTTTTGTTTTTCCAATGACAACTCATAGGACTTCTGGGTTCTAACCAATCGGCACCCAATATGGCATCATGCACATATAGATCAATAACTCTCATAGAGGCCTTGAATGTATGCCCTTGTATCCACCATTCCAAATTTGGTATGTATGTTTGACTCAAAAGGACTGAGCCATCAGCCACCTTAACCTGAGCTGGAGGTGCAGGTAAAGGGGTGAGTCCAAGCTTCTTGACAAAAGCAGAACTGATGAAGCAGTTTGAGCTTCCAGAATCTATCAATGTGAGCATAACTTGATTTTTGACCAAAGCTCTAAGCCTAATAGTATTATCTATTGTCTTCCTAGATGTTGCATTCAGAGAGATGGTACAAATCCTGTTGAATTGCGTCTTCTTGTTCCAATTGAAGCAGAATATCATCATTTAGCTCCTGTTGGTTCAATTCCTCTACTGTTAATGTGTGCAGCTGTGGTTTGGGTCTTTTCTCACAGACATCTAAATGAGCTGGTGTAAAAGGTGCTACACAGTAATAGCAGAGGTTATTGGTTTTCCTGAAATCTCTAGCATGTCTTGCCTTCCATAACTCATTTGGTTGCTGATTGCTTCTAGGTTCCCTTGCTGAATTTGGAAATGACCTGGGTTAGTAAAGGTTCTGGTTGCTTTGCCTTTTGCTTTTCCCCCTATTTCCTCCTGGATGAGAGCTTGAAGTAAAGCCTTTTCCACTTTCCTGGGCATCTATGCTTGCACAACATATCTAATATCCTGTTTAAGACCCTGGACAAATTGTGTTGCAAAGAACATATCATCCAATCCTGTATTATGCATAGCCAGTTGGAATCTTGCTTCCTCAAACTGCTGGTGATACTCAGTCACTGTACCAGTTTGTTTGAGACTCATCATCACATTCATAGATTTCCTATAATCATAACAGCCAAACTTTTCCTCAACGCCAGCAGTGAATTCCTCCCAAGTCCCCAAATAATGTTGTTGTTTATAAGCTTTCAACCATCTAGATGCATTCCCCTCAAAGTTCATAGTAGCTAAAGGCACCCACAAATATCTACGAATGTCAAAAATTCTAAAGTAATATTTGCACTTGTCAATCCAGATAGTTGGGTTGGAACCATCAAACTGTGAAAAATTCATCTTGGGCATATTGTTCTTGTAACCTCTATGTATCTGATCACTGGTTTCTGCTCTATGCATATCATGGAAAGATCTAGTATTGTTCAGATGGTCATGATCCTGTCTACGGCCATGATTTCTACTTGTAAATTGCGTACCTTGCTGCTGAGTTGGGTGTAATACCTCGGTATCATCATCAAATCGTGGTGGCTTGTTGAAATCCACAACCAACTGACCCACCACTCACCCAGTTTTAGCTAGCTGCTTGGCCATAGTTGTCTAATCACGAACAGATTGATCGAGAACTTGAGCAGTAAGATCCATTTGTGCCTTCATCTGATCCTGTTTCTCCTAGAGAGAGCCGAGATGATTCTCCACAGAGCCCATCTTGGCGAAAAGCAAATCCAGATTCTGCTGCAGCTGTTCCCAGTGCTCTGCATCAATTTCACCTTGGAGATCCATCTCGTCCAACACCAACTGGGTCTGCACCGACGGCTTTGCGCGCGTCGTTGCATTGCGGCGCCGAGACTTCCCAATTGTGTCAGCTGATGATGACGCCGCCGCCTGAATCCCCACTGTGATCCGAGCCAGCGTACCCAGAGTAGGTATGCCGCTCCCGAGCTCGACTCCTAAGATGCGGATTTGGCTGCGGAATTTTACGCAGAAACAAGTGTTCTGCAACCCTCACCAAACAGCATCCTCCACCATCGCCTCCGCGGAACTGAATTCGACACAAGCGCTCGGAATTTTACACGGAGACAGCTGCTCCGCAACCCTTGCTCATGAAGAATCTTCCGCTAACTTGGGGTAAATTGGGGTTTTTCTTCACGGATTCGAGCGCAGAGAAGGGAGTTTACATGGGTGAGCCAAAATTATCGTTGCTACGCCGATCGGACTAAATCCGGAAGACTGGTTGTTGATTGTGGGCGGGATCGAAAGAATCGCGAGATTCGACGAACCCTAGCCCATAAACTGTCTTTGATACCACTGTAAGCACCCCAAAGCTACAACTGGCGGAATCAACCAGGATGAGCGATTCACAGAGGACAAGAGCACAGAGATAGATTCCAGAGGGCAGAGGGGGAGGTCGTCTCCCTTCCTCGACTTGTTCTTGTTTGATGATAATAGAAAACAGAGTTGGCTTGTTTCATTACAGAGCAAGGCTTATAGCCGCTCGTCACTGGCCACGCAGGGCCCACCCGTCATCGACTATCTCTATGCCACGCAGGGCCCACCCGTCATCGACTATCTCTATTCGTACTCACGCGTTTACGTCTTCGGTCACAGCTGGCGCATTCCCGTTTCCCGCTTCTTCCGGTAGTTCATGGATGCCGGCCGTATACGGAGAAGACTCATTATTTGACAAAGTCAGCAATAATTGGCTAATTATGGCCACCAGATTTCTTTATATTTCTTGTTCTGCCTAAATCACTTTTAGACCACAAGGTGTCATCAGTTCAAAGGCGATCGAATTTTATTAGGCCCCGGTGGCATTCCTCGTCTCCTTTGAACACATGAATGACGACCTGAAGTAACTCGACAGAATACATGTATCAGTTCCAACTTCCAAAGCTGTAAACATCTAATGGATTTTACACTATGAATATGTGCTGTCTATCCTACAAGCTGAATTTGGAATAGTACATTCTGCCTGTACGGTGGGAGCAATCTAAGTATTGACACGATCGAGCTAACTGCCGCAAATGTTTGTTGATTTCCTAAACTGTCCCTCTGGGAGCAGATATCGAACAACTCCTAGTCATGGTAGAGTCCAACGAGCGTCAAATTGTCTGTTCATCTTGGAATATAACCGGTTCCGCCCTCAATGGTTTGCCAACGAAGTTGCAGTATGTCAGTTCAACGAGACTGCGCTTCCAGTAAGATGTTTGTTGCCACATTGATGTCATTTCTAGCTCTCATGAGTGCCTGCCTGGCGTCATTGCCATCAAAGCCCATTGAGACCAGCATAGCAACGGAGGACTCTGGAGGTTCCACGATGGGTGCAAATCCAGCTGATGACTGATTCTGCTAGGGAGAAAACAGAGTCAGTAATACACAACAGACTGATCAACTAAACAACACCTACCCATTTGTTTTCTTCCAATAGATGCTTAGTAATTCAACGTTAATAAGAGCTTCCTGCCTCATCATTGTTCTATTAAAAATGGCTGTTAAAATGTCCGTTTAGCCCGATAATTGGTTAAATGGGCGACCAGACTGTTTAGCCTTTAGCGTTTAGGTGAACACTGTGCCTCATAATGAGAGATCAGTGAGTAGCAGAATAAGAATAATTGCACAACAATGTCACAGTACAATCAATAAGGGACCTAGAAACCCAATACAGTTTCCAAATAGCATATACCAGTCCAACAAATCATAAAGGCAAAATTGCATTTATAAGTTATAACTAGGCATTTATATGTAATGGATGATCCAGTATATTCAAAATAGAGAAATAATTAATCTATCAATGACAGTTGCCGGTTAAAAGAAGCTTAAATGCAATTCATAGAAACAGGAAACTCTGTCAAATATGTGAATAATCACATGATTCTATAATGTTTATAATATATGGATTCTAGACCCAAGGGTCAATATGCTTATAAATTAACTATAAGTTCTTCAGAAGCTGACCTGAGGAACACGTCCTGTTTGAGATGGTGCATTTCCAACAAGACTCCTGGAGGGACGAGGTGTACTCCCTGGTGAAGAGGCAAAGTATCTTGCAAAAAATGATGAAATAGCCTGTGGAATCTGTACAAGAGGCAGGAACTTCATAAGACCAAATAGGAAACAAAATTATATGCATCCACAACAGAAATAGCAACTAGCAGAACACACAGGCACACAAGCCCATAGCAAAAGATGGTAGTAAGAAATTTTGAGCTTAGATGATAGTCTACTGTTAAAATAAATAACACAAAACCCCAAAGCAACCGTCATAAGTTTAAAAGAGCAGTGCCACACTTGAAAACACTACCCTTTCTCCACATGAGAACCTCCTGCAACAGAGGATCTATCATTGATTTATCTAAATAACTTTTAGTTCAACCAACAGATTTGTTTTCAGCCTGATTTACTGGAAATAAATTATTCATCCTAGAAAATATGTAGTGCATTTTAAAGAAATGTAGTCTTTGCACAAGAAAAGGGAAATAAAAGACTTTGGGAATAGGGATAACAAAAAAACAGGTAAACCACCAATTCTCAAGAAGCAGAGTTTAATGAAATGCAATTATGTAATCACCTCACACCTGACTCACTGGCTGAGCATAATTGTTTTCTTTCCCTTTCTTTTATGAGTTAATGAGTTATATGGTATTTACTTGATAGGACACATGGAAGAGAATGCAACAAGCTAGTACTTGGTTTGGTTGGATTCCATATGCAGTAATTTGTAAGAAAGTAAACTTTTTGATGCCCTGACGCATGTGTAAGGCCTACCGTAGTGCAAATATTGATGGAAAATTATTCTAGGCACACCTATATAACTGTTAAGTCCAACAATATGTAAACCGCAATCTGTCACATTAAGTGACGTAGTACAAGAATATTGAAGTACAAACTGGAGATAGATCTCTAGTAACCTTCATTTTGCGAATGCCGAGCACATTTAGACGATAAAGAGAACCAGCAACCAGACCAAATACACCAGGAATGAGGGAGCGTTTCCAAGAAGATAAAAGAAGCTGCCAGGTGAAATAGATAAGATGTGACTACTCAATGGGGAAAAAAGAAGCAAAATCAGAGAAATCCAGTAGTTGTTATGACAAGAGACCTACCTGAAGACCAGCTAGGTAAATGAATGATTTGTCGCTGAAATTTAGGCCAAAAATACGGAATCGTGATGTGACCGGAATGTCAAGAAAAAATGGAACAAACGAGGCAAATATGAGGCCATAAGGTCCTGATGCAAGTGTACTGATGTAGTTTGTATCTGCAAGAAAAATAAAGACAAAACAAAAAAATAACTCAAAAATGGAAGAGAAAGTTAACCTGGGATGCTTGTTTATGCTAATCCTCACATGATTATGCTATGAATTGACATAAGACAAAATTTGAAACATGGGAGCAAAAATAAGACGTCAGATTAAAATTTAAAGATAACAAGGAAACAACAAAAACCAGTTTTTGTCTAACTTAGTTATAAAGTTAGCTACTCTAAAATGGTGAAGTCATTCTCAAAAAAAATGGTGAAGCCAGTCTATCAAGAGTTCTAAATGAAATCAGGGAGATACAAACAGATGAATAGATCTCTTCTCTAGAGAACGAAATTACACTTTCTCGAGAAAAACAGAAATGCCATGTTTCATGCTGCAGTAGCTTTTTGGAACAATATCTTCAGATATTTATCAAATAATTGAAACCGTTTTTGGAATATTAACTGAATTGTTTCTTTGGAATTCGAGATTCCATAGCTAACTTGAATCAACATCATACTGCAGTGCAGCACAATGGAGCCGAACATGGCCTAAATATCATACTTAGTACAATATTAAAAAAATATGGAAGTAAGTTTTCAAAAATACTATACTAGCTTGCAATCCTACCAAACGATGCTTTGTATTACTGACATATCTACTGCTATCTCATCAAAATTTTAACATATATGATATTTCTTTTTGCAATCAAATATGGCAGCCATGTCGTGATTATCTAATCCTAATTAAAACAATGATTGCAGAGAACAGGAGAATGGAAGCTCATTTTTTTTTTTTTTTTGGTAGTGAATTGGAGCTATTTAGAAAGTAAGCAGATCGCATAACCATCAACTGCACTCAAAGATATATGTTTTCAAATGATACCTAATGACACTATTTAGAAGTTTGTTTCATTGCTTCAAGAACATACCTTTCAGGACAACCAATGACAGGATCTCAAGAAGTGATGACACTGTGATAGTGAACAAGCAAAAAACCTGCACAGAACATTTATATCATTATCTTTGATTGTTAATTTCATGAATAGTCTTACTTCAGAACTTTTTCCAAACTGAAACTGATGGGGCAACAAAACTGCATTGCATGTGTTTTAGACTTAGGCAGTCAAATCCACTCAAGACACAGCATCAAACCAGTTTCCAAGTCTGCAGACCAGGAAGCCAAGTTCTCAAGTTCATCATCAGAAGTGTAACCCATGCCAGTTAATGGGACTACTGGTGCAATTTACTACCCATAACAAATTAATGGTGTTGAATATTTATTTTCACTTCGACTAGAGACAATAACAAAAGGTAAAGCACCTACCGAGTATTTGTTAGAGCCTATCTGCCTCTCAAAGACACGGAAGTAATACAGAAGGTACAGTCCAAACATTAACTCAGGTGTTGACTGAAAAGCAAATACAGACGGGAATATCTTCCATAAACGGAAATCCGTTATAATGTCCTGCAATAACGAAAGATATATCTGGTCAGACTTTATCTCAGAACAATCAAACTTCTTATACATAAAAGATCGAAGATAGCAGCCAATGATTAGACAAGTAAAAAACAAGATGAAATCGAAGATAGCAGCCAATGATTAGACAAGTAAAAAACAAGATGTAGCCAACATATTGCATTCGAGTAGCATAGTAGATGGAGCTCAAAGTGCAAACATAACAACCCCCCCCCCCCCCCCCCCCCACCACCAAACCCACACAACGCAGAACTTTGAAACAGGATATGTCAACATTTCTAAGTACACATGGCACTCCCAACTGAGAATTAAAATTACCGTTCTCATGGCAAAATCATGGCATGCTATATGAATTTTACATTTACTCATTGACAGTTAGGAAATAAATAGCAGCCTAACCCAAAATTTACACGGGAGTTTCACATCACACAACCATATAAGCTTCTCACAACTTTTTGATGAAAACATAGGCCTGTTAATGGATTGTGAAATTTAAGTATGTCAAAAGAATTGTTTAGAAGACCAAAAAAAAAAGAAAAGTGCATACATAGATTGACAAGTGGTAATGGTAGTTAATTGATAAATCAGGCTCACAAGCTTTTGAGTGCATTTTGTGCATTTTCATCTAACCATTCACAAGCCTAAGCTGCACAATAGCAGAGATGAACTGATCGCTTGCTTTGAGTTTTTGTTGATAATAATGGCAGCACTGCAAATTTCTGTAAACTGATGCATAAACCATGCTTAGCTAAACTCCTCTCCTAAGCTCGTTCCCCAACTAAGCTACAAACTTGCCTTTTTCAAGGTTGAGTCCAAATTGAGGCATACAAATTGTCTGTGAGTTCACGACTTCACAAGCTACCCATACTCCATATCAATCGCTCCTAACAACACAATTCATGTCCTCCCACCAATGCTGTCCTTACACATCTACTAAAGACCACCAAAAATCACCAGCCACTAGCATTAGCAACAAACCCAAAACCAGAAACCCTAGTTATCAATTCAAGCCACAAAAGATGAAACGTCACATATCCATCATGTTTGCAGCGCCACAGAGTAAACTTAGCATCAATCCGAAGCACCACGGGCACCACCTCAGCTACAACACCGGCAATTAGACACAATAGACCGCCCACAGGACCAAATCAACGCGTCGCCAAGTAACGCTGACGGGTAGGCGCGTTCCGGTGAGTGCACAGATTCGAGAAACCTAACCGCAGGTGCAGCAGAGAAGGCGAGATTCGGCCTACCTGGTATGAGATGCCGAGGGTGCGGGCGCGGCGCTGCGCGCTGAAGACGACGGAGAGGAGGCCGCTGGCGAGGACGACCGCCCGCGTCACCGGCGCGTTCTCTGCAACCAAAAGCGAAAGCGGAGCCACCGCCGTCCCCGATCAGAAAAAATTCCACAAGCGCGAGATGCGAGTTCCGGCGGTTTAGGGGCGCGGTGGCGGCTTACGGAATCCGGAGACGCCGCCCTGCATCTTCCGACCGGGGGGCGCCGGTCCGGTCGGGGAGGCGAGGTGGAAGCGAGGTCGGGAGGCGGCGGCGCTTCCCCCGCCCGTCCGATCGGGTCGGTTCGCTCCGGTCGCGTAGCGGGGACGCGGGTGGTGCGCGGCGGTGGTTCCGTGGGAGGCGGGCGGCGCGACGGAGTCGGAGAGGATGGGAGGAGCGGTCAGACGGGCGTGGTGAGACGGAAACGGAAGGGACCTGTTTGACGGTGGTGGTTGTTGGGCTGCGCCGCGGGTGCCTTGCGGAAGCTGCTAGCTAGAGGTCGTAGAGGCTAGAGCTGCCCACAAAAAGCAAAAAAAAAAAAATGACCCATAAAAAAAATAGCTCACCCTGGAAGAGGGTTCATCGTCACTCAAATTTTTGACCATTAGATCTAAAGATAAGGGATCAGGTCCACCCCTCCAACCTTATCTTTTTCACCACCTCCCCTCCCCTCCTCGTCTTCCTCGCGACACCCCCCCTCCCCCCGCGCCCCTCAGTCTGTCGCCGTCGCCCAGCTGCTCCCCACCCCTCCGGCGCGGGCGGGCTAGGGTCGCCGGAGCTACACGCCGGCGGCCCCCTGGCCTCGCCGCCCCCGCGCCCACCTCCTCCGCCGGGCCGGCCTCCCTCTAGAGTCAGGGAAACTCCGGTGAACTCCAACCCGGCAACCCGAACCCTAATGTCGTCGGAGATGCTTGCCGGAGCTCGAATCCTCCTCTCCGGAGCTTGAATCGAGGCCACGAACGAGTTGGGTGAGGAGCCCTCCTCACCCAACTCGTTCGTGCTACTTACGTGAAAGGGCCTCTACCCTACTGGTTAGAGCACCTGAGTAGCACCCAGCAGACCCAGGTTCGACTCCCTGTGGGAGCGAATTAATTGTGTCTGGAATAAAAAATATAAAAAAAATAGGTTGGGGTTTCCCTTGCTGACTTCGGTCAAAAAAAAAGAAAAGGAAATTACCCACTCAACAAAGAGATCAAATTTTAAAAATTGATATATGTTTTCTCACAAAATGTTTATAAACATTCCTGATAAATTTATTATATTTTTAAAAAAAGATTATATAAATTTTTAGATAACTTGTTCTATACATTTTTCTAAAATATTTTTTCTCAAAAGCTTTTTGTAAAAGATACTTTAGAAACACTTTTGTATTTACGACGTGTGAACATGTTAGTATTCCCGGTGCAAGTTTCATAGAGATTTTATGCATATTAAATATAATGGCACGTCAACATATTTGATGACATGGTTGAGTAATTATGAAGAAAGATGGAAGTAGTTTTATCATGATGAAACTGTGTCTGTTTTCAATACTGTATGACTTGATGAAACTTGCACTCGGAGCTAGAGTTTCATTTCATTCAATTCTGCCCAATCCAATGCTTCACAGTTAAATGTTATGGTTAACCTATGAAACTATGAAGTAAAATTTTGCATTGGGAGACTTTGTTTATTCATGAACTTAAATATGTTTAGAGACATGAAACTATAGAAAATCGTGCAATGAAACTATGCACTAGGATTAGGCTTAGAGATCCGGCTCTTAGCAGCCATGTTCCCGCTTCCATTCCCGGAGCGTGGAACAACACTTATCAAAGGTTTTTACACTAAATTGTTTCCGTTTCTACAATGTTCCGTATCGGAACGATGTTCCCGGAACATGGAATGGCCATGTTCCACATTCCTGGTTGCTAAGATCTGAAGGAACTAAGGGTGTGTTTGATTTTAGCACATTGCTCGCCTCGACTCACTAGCACGAGCAACGAGGAGCTTGCATGGGCGGATGAGCCAATTTGACTCGCCCATAAGAGATTGAGAGCAAGCCAAATATTTACCCTCATAAGAACTCTATATAGCTGGGGGTTTGGCGCCCTCCCTGCGTCCCGTCTAGTGTAGATTTTTTTCCTTTTTTCTTTTTTTTTGTTTTGTTTTTTTCATACAAATACTATTTTGATTTTGTCTCAAAAAAGTACATCTATATCATAAAAAAACCTGCTCATCTAGAGTCGGTGCATCATCACTTGCCACGTGGTTTCCGACTTTCAACGTTGCGCTTTGCATACGAGCGTCACGCATGCTGGTATTTCGATATTGTCTTCAGAAGAAATAGGTACATCTATGTCGTCGAAAGAAAGTGAGCTCACTGAGAGTACTTGCAACATTGTTTCAGGACTTCTACCATTGCGCTATTACGCAATTAGCTCGGTCGCCACGTATTAATATTTTGTATGGTTGACAAATGAAACCATGATGCCCTTTGCGCATTAGAGAGTCGTTGTTGCCTCCCCTCACGAAGTTAAGAACAGGATATAAACATTGCACTTCTCAGCTACTCACCCAATTTCTCCCTCATGTGTCAACTTACCTTCTCTATCCTCTGCTTGAACCCCTGCTCGGATCAGAGGTGGTGCCGCTGCCGTGGAAGGAGGCACCACCCTCCTCGTGCTCATCAACTTCATGTGTGAAGCCTACTGCCACCGTATTGCTAGACCGTAGTTCCTCCTCTCAGGTTGTCCCCTCCGTTCTCTTTGTTGTCGCCGGCTAGCAGGTCACCAATGTCGCAACGTGTCGCTCCGGCCCTCAATTCTCAGGAACTGAAGCGCAACAGTAGAAGAAAACCATCATAGGTGCGCACTTTGTGTCAAGACGGCCACACTCTCTATGGTCGAGAACATCTGCGTTGCCGCATCTAAACTTACCGAGGTGTAATGCCAGAATGATCCATCACTATCTATGATCGCTATTCTGTACATTCAGTACCTTGAGTTTCTTTCATGTATGTTGTAGTTGATCACCAAAACTAAATAATATAAAATATTCAGAACCACTTATAGTAACGACAAGTGATTATATATGTAATCTATAACAGGCGCGGCGTTAGCCGCGCTATCCTTTAAACCGGCGCTCAGAAACCAAGCGCTCTGGCTTGCTCTGTAGCTAGTAGCCACGCTTGGCTGGGTCGAGCAAAGAAGCATTACATGCCTTAAGCGTGTGTTTGGAAGCTTTTTGCCGCACTTTGCTTTGCTAGGCTAGGCAAGAAAAAATATATTTAATTTGCTTTTCTTGCAGCATTATTAGGCCAACAATTTTGTGCTTGTTGTAGCGGGTGAGTCGTATCGGTTCTCCGTGACAAGCGAGCCGCTTGTCAAAAACAAAGCGAGCTAAGTCTAGCTCGTCAACCGAACACGTCTTGAAAATGACAAGACTTTCTCGAAACTAGTAGGTTGACATGTGTAATAAAAATAACATAAATTTAAAAAAAATCTTAATTTTTTTAAAAAATAAGTATATAAAACAATGCATACTTTTGTTAGATCGCATATTAAAATTATTCAATAGCATCTCGTATTAAAAATTATATATTCATACATCGAAAGCTTGGGCCTCCGGCGGAAACAGAAAGAAATTTTGTATAATTAAATCTTAATCAATAAGCAACATATATAAAAGAAAAAATTTCACGATACATGTATCCATGAGCAACTCGGCACCGCAGCCAGCTTTTTGATGATGGGGAGGCCGAGAAGGTTGCTCTCCTCGTCGCCGGTGTCGTGGAGCAACGACGCCACGCACTCGACGGCGCCGGACACCGTCACAACGCGGAGCACGTTCCGCTTCTACCTGGCGAGCTTGGACACGACGAGCGTCGTGGCCACCCTTGCGCCGCGCTCGACGCCGACACCCTTGCAAAGAAATATGAACTCTGAATAGATGATGAGAATGAAGGAGAGATTGTGTGCTTTGAGAATAAGGAGGGACGCCTTATATAGGGGGCAGGAGGGCTAAGGAGATGAACCTGGACGCCCACGACTATGGTAAGTAATCGATTCCCTAATTGACTCCCACACGACTATGGTAAGTAACAAGTTTTAAAAGGAAGGAGACACCCGATTGCGTAGATGTCATTCCTTTTTTTGAAAGGAAACCTTGACTGGTACACAATACATATATGGATGCTAGCCATCTACAAAAGGAAAGAAGGAAATTCAAATTCCTTGATGCACACGGCCATATAAAGAAAGGAAAGCGGGCGAATTTCAAAAGGAAGGTGTAGGCCCTCTGATTGCATAGGAAGGTGGAGGAAAGAAAGGGGTGTTTTTTGGAAGGAAACCAGCGTATCTTTTTTATACGAATACAACTAATAGAAAGGAAAGGAAAGCGGCGCCTTGATTGCATTACCATACAAAGAACGCGATCAAAAGGAAAGGAAGGGAGGTGAACTTACAAAGCAAGGTGGAGGAAAGGAAAGGGGTGTTTTTTTGGAAGGAAACCAGCGTATCTTTTTCATACGAATACAACGAATAGAAAGGAAAGGAAAGCGGCGCCTTGATTGCATTACCATACAAAGAACGCAATCAAAAGGAAAGGAAGGCAGGCGAATTTCCAAAGGAAGGTGGAGGAAAGGAAGGAGCGTTTTTTTGGAAGGAAACCAACGTATCTTTTTGCATACGAATACAACGAACAGAAAGGAAAGAAAAGTGGCGCCTTGATTGCATTACCATACAAAGAACGCGATCAAAAGGAAAGGAAGGCAGCGGGTATACAAAAATGCCAAGGTGAGAAAGAATAGGGGGGCGGGATGGCGCCGAGGCGCAAAAGAACCGGGAGTGACGACCAAACGCGTCTACCCCCCATGGTCGTCCGGGGCCACCTTTTGGCTCTGAATTGTGGGTCATCTGTCAGGTTTAGTAGGGTAATTTTTTTGTGAGAAACCGTTTCAATTGTGACACTCTTTATAGTATAGACTAAGAGCGTTGATAGGGCGTTGTTGCTAGGCGTCGCTGGTGGCGAACAAGCCTGTCATCTTCCTCCTCCCACGCCTCCCGCGCCGGTTTTTCCCGTCGCCGACTCCCTTCTTAGGCTCCGGCGCTCCCGCGCCTCCGCCACTGCTAACTCGCCGGCTGAGTTCCCCCACCGCCAGCGCCTCCCCTGGTCCTGGCGCTCCCGCGCCTCCGCCACCGCTATCCACCACCGCCGACACTAACTCGTCGGCCGGCCTCCCCCGCCACCGACTCCCTCCCCCGGCTTCGACGCTCCCACGCCTCTGCAGCCGCCATCCACCACCGCCGACGCTAACTCGTTGTCCAAGGCCCCCCACCGCCACCACCTACTCCGGCTCAGGCGCCTCCGCCATCTCGCCCTAACTTGACGTGAGCCGAACGACATCACCTCCAGTAGCTCCCCCGCTGCCTACCATGCCCAACCGCCATACAGGTTCCGATAACTGGTCTAAAGACACAATTTCGGGGTGGATATGTGAATGATTTAGCTGAGAACATTTAGAAGTTGGCTAAGGTGACAAAAGCACTAATATAGCATGTAGGAGTAGGTCAGATGTATGTATGTGGTAACTCAATAGCTGCAGTTCTGAAAATGCAGGATATGGGTTGGAGAGGAGAGGGCACAGGGAAGTTGGTTTCTTGAATGAAGTTGATGAGATTGTTGGGACAGGTAATTAAAATGATTACCTTACAACAATATTTGCAAAAAAAAGGCATAAATTTTTCTCCCTTTTTCTTTGTTTTTTTTTAATCAAGGAGTGACACCAGCAGAAAATCTTTCAAATTTGTTCACGACAAAGTGGCAACATAATGTTGATCCAGTTTTTCACGAGTTTGCATATTGATGGTTACAGTACTAACACTAATTTTTTATAGTATGATCATCAGTGATACCTTTGACCAAAGAAGATACGTAGCTTGACTTGATCTAGCTTGACATTTACAACATCGTCAATAAGGTCTTCCGGTGAAGACACATCTCCCCATACTATATCTAACAGAATTATTGAAATTGACTGTATACAACACTGATAAGCTGCAGTCTGCAGAGGCCGGGAACTTTTCCCTTTTTCTAAAAACAAATATTCAGCACTGAGAAGGAAGAAAAGGAGAGATTGATAAATCTCAATAAATATGCATATTCTGCAATCACCGCACTCGCGATAACCTTGACATGCGCGTGCTAGCGATCATGGCCTGCCAAAATGACACCAAAACCCCCAATGAGTACCAGCATGGAACAAAACTAGTAGAAGAAAACATCTGATTTAACTTCATTTGTTATTACATGGACGCATATTTCCCTAAAATGCAAAACTAATACTCGCACGATTGAAAATGTGTGCTGGCTCACCTCCTTCTCCCAGTCGCAGCGAAGGGTTATGACGGCCAGGATGAGTGTCTGGATCGCGGTTCCGCCGATCATGCCTCCCCAGATTCCCTGCAGAGAGGTTTCAGACACAGAGCTGAGGGTGGTCTGGTCATGCTGCAATAAAAGGGTTGAGGCTATGGATCTAGCATCCGTCAAGGTTTTTCCGGTGTACCAGGACGCCAAGGTTGAAGAGCCATTCGAGAAGGATGCCCATGGGTAAGCCGACGAGGTAGTAGCAGCCGATGTTGACGTAGGCCACCTTGGATTGCCAGCCGGACCCAACGGCCACGCCGGACAGGACGGGCTGGACGCTGTTGAGGAGGATGGTGAAAGCCAGGAGGACGTAGAGCTTGTCGACGGCGGCCAGCACGGCAGCGCTTGTGGTGAAGAGGAGCGCGATCTTGTCGTGGAAGCACATGACCAGGACGCAGAAGAAGAGCCCGATCAACAGTGAGGTCGTCGACGACACGATCGCTGCAAACCTGGCGCGATCCCCGCTGCCGGCGCCGAGCTCGTTGGCCACACGCACTCTGCAAGAAACGAACGTCAAGATAACTCAGTAGATTTCTTTTTCGAGGAATCCCAGTCAGTAGATCGCAACGATACTTGCATATATACCGTGCGTCTCAAACATTATATAACAGCAGTTCTTTTTTTTTCTATTTATACTGTATAGTTGACATATAAGACGTATTTTGCTGCTGCAGCAGAAAACAGTAGCTCATAATCAATGAATAACAAGAAATGTAAAAAGGGTCCGAATACTACCCAGTTCCCGTGAAGAAAGCCAATGGAATCATCATCTCGCATCCGTTAATCAACAGGCTGCATATATAGAAAATAAAATTAGTAGATTGTGAATCAAAATTCTTCCAAAAAAAAAAGAGGACTGCGAATCCAAATGTAGCAAATGTGATGTGGTACCTACTTCCTTTCAAAACAATGTACATACTACATAGTACTAGGTTTTAGTTTATATCTGAGTGTCATATTTGAAAGTCAAATCTGTAACCGTAAAATCTTACTATACCTAAAAGTTGAAAGTCCCTTTGTAACCCCACATTAATCCTTACGAAATAGAAATGATAAAAACAAGAGAAATTGTAGAAATTCCCAAAATAAATAAGATAAAACATTCCAAGCTATATATTTGCAGGCTCAATTTTTTTATAGTCATCGAATCTAATTTCCTTTTAAATTGTCTACTTATTCTATAATGAAACATAGACTATTGCCTCTGTAGTTATAAAAAAAAATAACATAATGTAATAACCCGCATAGTAATTTACCAGATGGTGAGTGCATCCACTGCAGTAGCCGTGTCCTTGAGGTTTCCAGTCAGCACTATCAGTATTCTGTAGTACCAATGCTCCAAGCTGCATGCACGCATATGATGGCCTCATTTAAATAAATCGATTTCCTTTTAACACGTATGAAAATGATTAACCTCCATGACCCAAATCAAGTTCAGCGCGAGCTTTGTTTTTTTTAGAAAAAGGAAATATTTCTGGCCTCTGCGACACTTCAACGCGAGTTATAGTAAACAATAAGTTTTCATGCTGAGGCTTTTTTTATCATCCCAACAAAACAATATAAACCTTACCATCTTTTTTTGAAATAAAAAATATAAACCTTACCATCACGCGAGCATGTTGCAGTAGTAAAACGTAAGGTTGTGGCAAAGTGAACTGTTATACCTACCACAGCATATAACACCAGAGGCGGAGGATAGCTTGACAAACTCCCATATTCCAGAGAACGCCTCAACGGAGAAGCCGTGCCAAGTCTCCGGGCAGCCTCCGCAGGCTACGTATCCAAAAAGAAACAGCGCGGTGGCCCACCACGACATGCTGAGAGCGAGCGCGACGCCGGCGAGCCCGAGCCGGAACCAGGAGAAGAAGAGCCAGGTGACGGAGACGTGGAAGCAGAGCGCGGCGGCGGAGGCGGCGGCGACGACGGAGTTCTTGAGCTGGCACTGCAGGAACTGCTGCAGCGGGAAGAGGAAGGGCAAGGAGAAGTGCAGCGGGATGAACCAGAGGGAGACCCGCCCCGCCATCGCCGACACCTCCGGCGGCTGCCCCGTCAGCAGGAGCAGGTCCTCCGCGAACAGGTAGAGGGGGAGCAGGAGCAGGGCGCACATGGAGAGCACGATCCATGAGCGCTGCATGTAGACGCCCATCATGTGGTACTTCTTGGCCCCGAACGCCTGCCCGCACAGCGTCTCCAGCGCGCTCGCCATGCCCAGCTGTAATAACAATGCACAGCGAGTGCAATGTTGATTTTTCGGTGGAAAAAAAAAACACGGATGACTTCGATTGTCAAATTAGGAGCTTAGTTTACCATGATGCCGTAATTGAAGCCGACGAGGACGGTGCAGGCGAAGGAGACGGAGGCGAGCTCGAGGTCGCCCAGGTGGCCGGCGAAAGCCTGCATGATGACGTTCATGCTGTAGTTGGTGGTGCGGGTGAAGATGGCCGGCCCGACGATCACCCATAGCCGCTTCGACTCCTCGTACACCCTTCTCCCGAGGCTGCCGCCCGGCGCCGCCACCTGCCATTCTTCCTTCTTCCTTGCCTCGCCGTGCAGCAGCGACGCCCTGCAACCCTCCTCTTCTCCACCGCGATCCATCATTGCTTGCTAGTTGCCAGATAATAATCTGGGTTGCAGAATTGTGGGTGAGATTGTTCAAGAACGTTTAATTGGTGTGCATATTTAAACACCATGGTGGGAAAAATGGTGCGCTGCACATCGCGCGCATGTAGCTGTTTTTGAACAGGTTGGTCAACTCTCGCACTGCATATGGTGTGTTTACGCATATATAAAATCCTGCCGCGCACATGTAACGTGCATTTGTAAATAAACTCACCGGTCTAATAATATTGCGTGATGCACGCATGGCGCGTGCGTGTGTCTATCACAACTCTGTTCACAAAAGAGGAATCTTAAAGAGTCCCGGCCCACACGAGCCTCCAAGGCTAGCTAGGTACCAATGACTCTTGAATCTTAAATTACCCAAAATCAGTAATACACCAACCCCAAAAACATTATTAGACCCGGTACAATAAGTTATGTTACTATTTTCGACAAATTTATTCATTTTGGCTAAATACATTACTCCCTTCATTCCAAAATGTAAGTCGTTTTGACTTTTCTAGATTCATAGCATTTGCTATGCATCCAGGCATATATTATATCTACGTACATAGCAAATCCTATGAATCTAAAAAACCAAAACGACCTACATTTTGAAACAGAGAGAGTATAACTGTCGGGGGGCAATACCAGGGCCCCCCAAAGCAAAGGATTAAACCCAAAGATAAAGCTAAAACTAAGACAAGAGGGTTAGGCTAGCCACATATAGATTGGTAACCACTATGGTAACTTCAATCTAGCCACATAAGGCTACCCGCACTCGTGGTACTCTATACTCACCCTGTAAAAGAACTATTTTGTCTTGGTCATCGAAATTCCAGTCTTTAAATCAACTTCTTTCACACTCGTCATACTTTATATCTCATACTCTATACCAACTATCACCATGCGGGATGCACATGCCAGATTTTTTAACCCTTATTCTCTCTCCCCCCCCCCCCACCCCACCTAACGATCACAGCCCCTCTCCCTTCTCTCTCTCCCCGGCCCTCTCTCTTTCTCTGTTACTCCTCCCGCCGGCGACCCTCCTCCCTCAGAGCTCCAAGCCTCCGCAGCGCCCCCCTACCCCCCCTCCTCGCTTGCCGCGCCCCATCCTCCTCCTGCGTCGGACGCCGGTGGCCCACGTGCTCTCCTGCAGGCCCCGAGCATCCCCTGCCTCCGCCGGCGCCACCTCTCCCCTCTCGCTGGCCTTCTCGCGCGCAGTGGAGCGACGGAGGAGCTCGCGCGCGGCTTTCTCCTCCCTGCGCCCCTCCTTCGAGATCTGTCGCGTCCCTCCTCCGAGCTCCCTGCGGCGCGCCTCGATCTATGCGCGCGTCGGATCAAGCGCGGCGGTGGCGAGCGGAGCTCGCGGAGGGCGGCACGAGGCGAAGCGGAGGCGACGCGGGCCAGGCTCGGCAGGTCACTGTTGTGCGCCGGTGGATCTCTATGGTCGGGAACCGGAGCGGCTGCAGACGGTGGTTGGCCATGGCCGGCTCGAAGCGGCAGCGGACGAGCAGCGGGACCACCTCGCGGGAACGGGGAGGTGCAGGGTCGCGTAAGCAGTGCAGCAGCCGGCACAGGAAGCATTGCGGGAAGGCGGCAGCGGCGACAACCCGTGTGTCCAGCTCCCGCACGAACCGGAGGCAAGGGCGGAGCACAGCTCGCCCTGTGGCAGCACGGCCTCGGCCCCAACAGCGGCGGCGGCCTCCTCTCTCTCTCTGGGTGGTTGGGAAAGGCATGCTGATATGATGCGCGGGCCCGCGCCCATGTGGAGCACCCTGTTTCTCCTCTACACACTCTTTGATTTGCTGGGTGAAGACCGAATCGGTACCATTCAGATCCCTTTCCGGTCCCCCGCCGCGGACGATAAAACTGCATCTCGCACTGCATGCACGCTGCGTGGCACATAGCGTGCGAGATGCAGTGCCCCAGTGCAGACAACCTAAGTACGGAGTATATAACTATGCAATCTCTATTCTCGATCCGCACTCTCAAGTCTCAAATTGGCTTTCAAGGCCTCTATTGCCGTAGGTGTATGTAGAACTTTTTTTTTACTCGAACCAAAATACCAACACCCCTCTCGGGATGTTGCTTGGTTGTAATGCCCCGTTTAGGTTACTTCTTCATTATTCCGTAGCTCACCTTCGAGGTTCGTTAAAAAAAAGAAGACACTCGCAGCTGGCAGCTCTCCTTGTTTCAAGCAGAGCCATCAATTGGCGCCCAACTCTGGTGTGGTTTCCTAACCAAGGCGCACCCTCCCCAACCGCACGCCCATTTTCCCCGCGCATGCCACCGCCGGCGCCGCGGCATTCTCCTCCCCTGCCCCGCCCGACCGCCGCGCTGCCCCGGCAGCGCCGACCGCCCCATGACACAGCCCGCCCGGCGCCCCACGGCCTCCTCGGAGAGCGTCGAGGTCGCCTTCCTCGGCGCCGCCTCCATCCCCGACCCGCAGTCCTCGCCGGCGACCCCGCTCCCGGACATCCCGTTCCTGCACGCCGCGTCGTCGACGCCGCCGCCGCCTCCCCCTCCGGCGCCGGTGCCGCAGAAGCACGAGGGCGGCGGAAAGCACGGGAACGGCCACCGGTCGTCGCGCCCCGGCCGCCTCATCCGGTCGGTGCGCGCCGCGTTCCGGTCGTTCCCGGCCATCCAGCCGCCGTCCTGCCGCGGCATGCCGTCGCTCCACCATCTCCCTGGCCTCTACGGCCCCGGCGCCGGCGCCGGCGTCCGGAGCCACTTCCACGGCGCGACGCACGCGACGGGGACGCTCTACGGCCACCGCCGGGCGCGCATCACCATCGCGTTCCACGAGAGCCCCGGCGCACCGCCGTGCCTGCTGCTGGACATCGGCGTGCCCACGGCCAGGTTCATCCAGGACGTGAGCGCCGCGGGGATGGTGCGCGTCACGCTCGAGTGCGACAAGCAGCGGCAGCACCAAAACCACCACCACCATCACCACCACCACCACCACCACCACCACGCGGCGGCGGTAGCCGAGGCGGCGCTGCCGCCGCGGAGGTTGCTAGACGAGCCGGTGTGGGCAGTGGAGGTGAACGGAGAGAGCGCCGGGTACGCGTCGCGGCGGGAGATGACGGAGCGGGACGAGCGCGTAATGCAGATGCTCCACGCCACGTCCATGGGCGCCGGTGTGCTGCCGGCCGACATGTCTCACCCGCACGACGGCGAGCTCACGTACATGCGCGCGCACTTCGACCGCGTCGTGGGGTCCAAGGACGCCGAGACATACTACATGCACAACCCCGAGGGCGGCGCCGCCGGGCCGGAGCTCACCATTTTCTTCATTAGGACTTAGCCTCGAACTAACCGAAGAACCAGCAGCTTCATCTTTATTTGATGTGTTCTTTCGTGCCAATATGTGTCTGTATATATTGTTATACGTACATGCTATTGGATTAGCCTAGGTTTCTTATAGAGAAAGAAAAAGTTTAGTAGTGATCAAAACGAAGTTTAACAGATGTGTCAAATGGATTGCCCTCAAAAAAAAAAAAGATGTGTCAAATGGATAAATTTTCCCCAGTGTTCATCTTGCATTTACATTGCCATTTAAATAATGTTCGAAGAGGTTTTATATAGATCCGAATACATGTAGCTGGGACAAATTCGTGTCATGAGCACATCCATGGGCCATGCGCCCATGCCCGCCCAGAACACATACACAACGTATCCGTCTCGATCTCAAAAGCATACCTCCTCTCCGACTCGATCTCGATTGCCCCTCCCCTTTTCTATCGACCTCTCCCGATCTTCCCGGGCTCCAGTCCTTGATCCCAAACCCTAGGGCAGCCGGCTGCAGTCACGCACCAGCGACTAGAAGGCAGGCGCGCGACGCCGCGAAGGCACGAACCTGCGACCGTGAGGCCAGGGTTAAACTGTTAAAGACGCAGCAGCAGGCCAGCAGGGGCAACAGGAAGAGATCCCCCAGTTCACCACATTGACTCGACGAGCAGAATTCTCGCATGCCAATTCCTGATTTCCTCCACGATTGGTTTTCTCCAAAGTCCACGAATCTATCACGTCTCCATATTTGTAATTTCTCTTTAAATATTTCTCAATTTTCTTCCATTAGCAAAGGCAGTCTTCAGTCTGAACAATTTATTCTTAATAAATCCATGCAACTGCGGAGCTTCGAATTATCGCATCCTGAATTGCTTTCTTTGCTCTCGAATTCCGAATTTCCTCATCCCCTGCCACCGACGACGCCCCTGTTCGATCGCTTTCTCCGGCCGACAGACACGGCGGCGCGCCGGCGCGGCAGCAGCCGAAGAAGGCATCGAATCCTTCGCGGGCCGCTCGGGTAGCTGCTGAAGCCCGACAAGCCGCCGGCCCGGCACCGCACGCCTTTGTCGACCGACCGATCGATCAGTGTATGTAGTCCTCGCCAACACAGCCGGATACTTCACCTCATTCTCGACAAACATCGTACACATAAGGCATCCGCACGTGCCACCATGCATCGACACCGACTAGAAAGTAGGTCGTTGTCACTATAAATTTTGCCACAATCTTAATTATCAGCCCGTCTTAACTAATTTAACCCCGAGCATGTATCCCTGAGATGCACCACATACAGTCCACAAAGCACGTTAGCCATAAGATCAGTTGTACATATGGTCCAATATCTAATGTAGTACTCTCCCATTCCAAATTGTGGATTATTTTAGATTTTTAGATTCTAAATAAATAAAGGTTATGTCTAAATACGTAGAAAAAACTATAAATTTAAAAAGGCTAAAACGATCTATAATTGAAAAATGAATGGAGTATATAAGATGGTGATTGTACCCAACACACACTGCATTTCTAGCTAGTTCGGTTTTGGTCTTAATTATTAATCACTATTTTAGACTAATAGGATCATGCCAAGTCAACTAAATTGAATTAGAGCATCTCCAACTAAATTGAATTAGAGTATATAAGATGGTGATTGTACCCAACACACACTGCATTTCTAGCTAGTTCGGTTTTGGTCTTAATTATTAATCACTATTTTAGACTAATAGGATCTTGCCAAGTCAACTAAATTGAATTAGAGCATCTCCAACAGTCTCTCTTTCTCCAATCCAACTACCTTGTTAGGAGGTTGGTGAAAATTTTATGCTCCAGCAAATTTTCTATAACCTTTTCTTTTCCCAATAATTATTGGGACAAATCAATAATCCACTCTAGCTCTCCCTAAATAGAGAGGGAGCTGTGGCTCATCCCAATATGGTAGTTGGATTGGGATGAGATTATTGAAAAACTGCAAAAGCAACTCTCTAAAAATAATAGAAGAGATATTGGGACAACGCTTTTAATTACTTACTGGGAACTGCTGAAAATGCTCATAAGAGGCTATTTTTTTAATAACCAGAATAGCATAAGATGGTACCTATACTAGCAAATAAGAACATGGCGAAATAATTGACGCTTAGCTAGTAAGTTACTTATTGTGGAATCTGTCAATTTGGTTTCGAGTTCTCAACCTAGCACCGGTGTTTGTATTTTTCAAAATTAATTTCAAAATTTAACGGTGCTATTCTTTCGGTGATATGCAATGTCCCTAGCGATGGCGGCTTGCCTATGGTAACTGATCTGCTAGTTCGACCTCTACTCATGGAGTAGAATTGTGTGCATGTATTCACAGTAGTAAGTGTGGTTTGTGTATGTGAACATCTACGCCTATATTGTGTTATAAAAAATAGGTGAAAACAGGAATGTAAAATCACTCAAATGCCCAAAACTCTTTCACATGACATTGTCACATCTCTCTCACTCAAATTTAATTTTAAAAAACACTCAAAAATGATTGAAAATTGACTAAAAATAATTGAGAATTGAATAATTTTTTTATTGGACTGAAAAATAAGGGATAAATCACTTCAGAACATCGTACTACAGGGTACGGGTACCATTTTAGAATTCTAGAGAATAGCCCTCTCTTTATTAGAGACAAGTATTGGGTCACAACCCAGATTCAACCTGTCAACCCTTAAACCTCTCAATTATTCCTCTGTTTTAATTCTAAAAAAATTTATTCCTCTGTTTTTCATTATTTTTATTAGATGTCATATTAAGTTTGTCCTAAGTCTAACTTAACCAACTTTGATCACGTTTATATAGAAATATAATGCTATCTATACTATCATATATGCACTATCAAAATATATACTATGTTGAATCCAATGAAACAGATTTGCTATTGTAAATGTTGTTATATTTTTTTAAAAAAACTTGATCAAAATTAGTTAAGTTTAACTTAATATAAATCTTAGTATGTGGCATCTAACAAAAAACGGAGGGAGTACAAGAAAACACGGCTCTAGGACATTAAAACGACAAACAAGGTACCTAGCTCGCTTGCACCGATATGTTTTGCCTCCGCTCCAGCTGGCGCCACCTTTTTTTCCCTCCTGAAACGCAGGAGAGCCTGTGCACTTTGTATTAAGAGGAGAGTTGTGAAAGGTTTATCGTTACAACACGGAGCGTAGCCGCTCATGCACGCTTTAGTTACTGGTAAGCACACTAAGAACACTCGATCGAAACCCTACTACTTGCTGCATAATTCTCCTAGGTGCTTGGCGCCGGCTTCAATCCACATGAGAGCCTCCTGCCGGATGGTATTCAGTAGCTTTGAAACGGGTTGAGCTCGCTTCTGGCGCCACCTAGCACTGCTTGATGTGGATCGTCATCAACATTGACCATCTCCGTCGATCAAGCGGCACACAGCACACAGTGTCGATTCAAGCATGTGAAAAACCCGATTAGACTTAACAAAATAGAACATACAACAGCCCGCCCAACAGAAAAATATGTCCAACCCATTTCACAGCCTAGAGATAAGTATACTCCCTCCGTCCCAAAATAAATGCAATTCTAGTGTTTAAAATTTGTCCCACAAAGAATGCAACTTTGATATGTCAACCACAAAAGACAATAGTCTCCGGAAGGTTCTCGTAGAAAAGACAAAACAATGTTTAGATATTTATCATAAAAGACAAAGGGTAATTTGATAATTTTACACCTAGCATTGGTTTGCGTGTCAGAATCTAGAATTGCATTTATTTTGGGACGGAGGAGTACCTGTGTATAGACCTCTAGTTGGGCCAATGTGTCACGAGCACATCCCTCCCATAGGCCGTAGCAAGGCCTTCCAGTGAACTCGCACAATAGGCCAACAAATAACAATGCACACCTTCCTCTAACTCGATCTCGCCTCTTTCCTTTTCTCTCTCGACCTGCCCCGATGTTTCCCAAACCGTCATGGAACAGAGGCACGCGCCGCCGCCGACCACGCCGACCAAAAGCATGCTCGACGCCGCGCTGTGACCTTGCGACCGTGAGGCCAACGCAACGCACGTACGCAGGCCAGGGGCAGCAGGCAGGTCCCCACGGAGACCGTGAGGCCAACGCAACGCACGCAGCCAGCGGCAACAGGCAGATCCCCACGGTGACTAGACGAGCAGATTGATTCCTCGCGTCCGAGTTCTTGATTTCTTACCAATCGGTACTTTACAAAATCCATTAATCTACATGTTTTTCATATTTCTAATTCCTCTTTACTTTTTTTTAAATTTCTATTACCAGGAAATATTTAAGTCTGAACAATTTATGCTTAATAAATTCATGCTATTGCAGACAATAGAATTATCGCATTCTGAGTTGTTTTCTTTGCTTTGGAATTTCGAACTTCCTCATTCATATTCTATAGCATATTTACTACCGCTCCAAATCCGCAGGAGTACATGGCTGGTAAGAGTAAGACTCGCATGGATTCAGTATTTATACGGTTTTCTGTTTCAGACACGTATGCAAGCACTCCGCGTATCCAATCCTGGCACCGAGGAGGCCACGACGCCCCTGTTCGAGTTCGATCGCTCTCTCCGTCTCCGGCCGACAGATACGCCGGCGCGGCAGCGGCCGGAGAGGAGACCGGATTCTTCGTGGGCCGCTCGGCAGCTGAAGCCCGACAAGCCCCACGATCATTCGTCGCCCCGTCGACCGATCACTCGCTCGCTCGGAGCTCGCTAAGCAAAGCAGCAGACGGTTAATTAATCCCACCTCGCCATTTCTCGCGTAATCCACGGCGGATAAAGCGCGCCCCATTCGCGGCAGTACCGCCGGGTCTGGGTGCAGGCCTGTTACTCCAGCGTCGGAGGGCGGGTTGGCGAGGGAGAAGCCTCGGCTGCGTGAGCCACCAAGAGCGGTCTCTCTCGAGCAGGGCCGGAGCTCGCGGCCGGCCGCGTGAGGCACGCCGAGGAGTCCCAATCTGGTGGAGCCGGGGCCGGGTTCGGGTGCGTTCGAGCCCAAGGCCAGAGTGCAGCGACGCATCCGGGTGTCCCGCGTCCCCCGGATGTGCACGCGGCTCTGAGCCCGGCGGCTTGGCCACCTTGTGGCTAAGGGTTGTTGTCCGGCGGGACAGGCGCTGCTGAGCACAGCACAGCACCCGGCCGGCCGGCCATGTATATGGGTGGCTGGGTGCGATGATGCAGCGCTCGCACGAATGTGCCGGTCGCTCGGCACAGAGCCCATTGTGTTTGTCTGAGTCGGGCTTTCCTGCTTTGGGAGCGAGAGGGACGGCCTGTCCGGCAGACAGACAGGCACCCGTGGTGTGTATGTAGAGAATAATAAAATAAATTCAACGGATCTCTCTCATCCTAATCAGGGGTCTAAGGTTCCGCACTTAAACCCCCCTCGCCAACTCTCACCACCCCTTTTTACCTTTTTATACTGTTACAATTTTAAATAAAGAACTTTTCATGTAGCGAGGCTTCAGAATCAATTTGAAGCCGAACCTCAAATTTCATGGTGTTAATTCTAAAAATAAAAAGTAGTCCATTGAACAAATTACACAAGTTATAACATCTTTAAATAATTTGTTTACAAATAATTCTCCAACGGACTACAAATTAGGGGGGGCTTGATGCTCTTCGTTGAAGTTTGGAACAAAATGGCCCCTGATGTTGCGTGCTACTACTACTACTACTACTGAATAACTCATGGATGAAGCCTCGCCGTGCTAGTATTAATTAGTTGGTCTCTTGTGCTACTCTTAGCAGTAAGTCTTAGTTGAACATCTGTTTAGTTGGTCCATGGAGTCTGGAGTGAATAACTCAGAACCTTAGCAATTGATTAAAAATGTATGGGAGAGTAAATTGTGAAGGACTAAAAATTGTTTATCCCTATAGGTACTGTTCATCATAACACGATCGGGTATCTGCAGCCTCGACCCCGCCCTACGCCAGTGGCGAAGGCAGGACTACAAATTAGGAGAAGCTTGTTCATCATGCTTCCTCGTTTTCTTCTTTTTCCTCTCGTCTCCTTCATCCCCTCTATTTCCTTCTCCCTCTTCCCATTCATATTCTTTCTTGCTTGCTTGTGGGCAAATCTTGATCGACACATAGAAACATAGGGTGTTGGTGCATATCGTGTAGAAACATATCCTTAGGGTGCACGTGTTAGCTGGTCATTTTAATTCTGTACCTTTGTCGGTTAAATTTTGCAAGATATTTAGAACCGATTATTCACCCCTCTTTAGTCAGCCTCCTCAATCCTACACCGTGGATAGTGAGACTTCGTCAAACTCAAACTTAGTTGGTCCAGTCTCAAAATATATTTATAGGAATATGGTTGCGTTCAAAGGGGTAAGTATCGTACGTGTGTGTCTTTTGAGACAAATAAAAATAAAAAGGGGTAAGCACATGAACTACCTATTGTCTTTTGAGACAAATAAAAATAAAAAGTGAGTGAAAACAAAAGGCTGTCATAAATCTTGATATCGTAGGTGTAAGATCAGAAGTAGTCTACAAACTGTAAATGATTTTGACATTATATTTTGGAGGTCTGAGGGCACCGAGTTCTTAATTAAATAATCTAGTAAGAACTAAGAAATTGATATCTATAAATTGTATAACCCTGTGCAGGTATAATGAATTTGATCAGACCATATGCAGAGTCTGCAATATTACAGTGAAGTCTGAATTGAAGCACTTTGGCCTGCACACCAAGTGTCTCCATTGGCTGAAAGGTTTTCAAGTGGACGAGTCAAAGTGTTGCTATGTTGCAGTCCGGCAAGCACATGATCACACCTCCGGCACTGGCAGTCCAGCGTGTGACTCCTCCTTCCAGCCGCCACACCGGCAAGGTGAGGTGATCCTCTCTTCCAGCCAGTATATTGTTAGATCTGTGGCCATGCTTTTGCAACTTCAATTACATGTGAAACCGTACTGCCATATGGTGAACTCATGTGGCCATGCTTTTGTAACTTCTAGATAGACGAGTGCTACGAGCAGCTGCAGTGACAATTGTGGATTGGGTAGCATACTTTCTATTAGGTTGAGTTCAAGATTGCTTCACTACTCGTGAAGGCGAACAACATCTAAGTAAATATAACTTGATAATATATGTAAGCATTTAACGCATTAATAGTAATAATGAAATTTGCACTTAGTTTCCTTGCATGATTTATTGCATATATCTTGGTAGCCAACTATAATAAAAAATCTTTACTGCTGCCTGTGCAGTTTCCAGAATGAGTAATCATATCATCAGCCTGTAACTTCGGGTATCATATTTTTCTACAACTAATTTCTTTATGATTTGCGTTTTGCAGGCACCACCGCATTTTTTAATACCAGATAGACTACTATTCATTTTATCTCCCTATATGAGTTATAATTCCATATATTCCTTTCATTTGTCCGGATAGTACTTTTAGCATTCAATAAGATGTCTCTGCTAAAAATATTATACTCAATTCAAGGTTGCATGTGCACTTCAGCTGGCTGGTGAGAACTTGGATAACTTTGGTCATGTACATAACATTCTTGTTGAAATAAGAACATACTTTCAAATCCAGGTAATGCTCTTATTTTTTCTAGGTGGAATGATATGAACTGTCTATATTGAAATACATCTGATTGGTATCCATCTACATGATGATTCATTTATATTGTTTTGGTGATCCAGAATTCATTGGCAAGGTTAGCACTTGCAGTTTTTTATTACCAATTTGATCTCAGTGAAAATGTGGGCGGTCTGCAGTCAATGGCCAAGTTTTCTTTAATTTATGATAGTCTCATCAACATGAACTCATTTCACAGACTGGTGGTTTTGAACACGACAAGTATTTTGGTTAGTTGTGCAAGCTCTCGAACATGCTGATGAGGACCCAAAGAGAATCATATTTGTAAGCACTTCTAATTTGGTCCATTTCAGAAGAAAAAAAAAGATAGTGTCCGAACTCCTCGTCTGGACAGAAAAATTATGGGAAGTCTAAGGGCACGTACAACGGGCGTCCCTTCCCCGTCCCTTCGCTGTTTTTTTTTGTAAAAATGCCCCCGTCCAAGCCGAGCGACGGCCTTCCCTGTCGCCTCACGAGACGACGCGCAGGTCCCATTCTCCCAGGCGGAATAGACGAGGAGAAGTCCGATGTACGGACTCGTCTTTCCCGAGCGATACCGCGGTGGGATCCCGCGCGCCCGCGCTCCGTTCCCGCATGCCCCCGTGCTGAAGTCCTGGCGGTGTTCATGTTTTGCTCGAAGCAAGGGCGGCGGCGGACGAAAAAGGCCGGCGTTCAACGGAATCAACCAGCGATTCCCCGAGGAAACTAGGAAAATCGATAGGGGGTTTGCTCCGCATCATCCTCTCCTACTTTTCTCAAGGAAATCGGCGCTTGTGTGAGGTAAATCGGTGGTTGTGCGGCTCTGAGTTCGAGTGGGGCGACTTGCAATCTGAAAACCCTTGAGGGAGAGTTTGGTTAATCGCTGATTCCCATCAGTAGAATGTAGAAACTCATTTCAGATAGCGAGAAGCATCGCTCCCTACAGAATCCAGAGATCTGCGAGGTTGTTTGGGGGAGTTCATCGGGAGTCTTCAAGTTGACCTCTGTCGTCTCAAGTTGACCTCTTCAAGCTGAATATTCATGATTTCTAAAATTATTGTAATCGTGTCTCTTTTATTCATGCTTGATAATATTCTATCGAATAGCCACACAATGGTATATACAAATACATTTGTAGTTGATCGCAGCTACATGCAAAACATTAAACAACTTATAGACGGATCCTCTGTCTGTGAGTTGTATGAGCTGTCTTTATATCTGTCTGGATGATAAATTCGAGGTCACTGGAGACACACCCCGTCTATGGGTTGTACATCCCTAAGAATTGCGGGCGGCAGAGTGCTATGGAGCCTCAGAATTGCGGCTAACCTGATATTGGCTGCAGCTGCATCAACTGCATGAGTGGAACAGGTTCCCTGCAGCGTTAATAATTTGGTTGGTTCTGGAGCAGGACTTTTGCAAAAAGAAATGCTCTGTTCTACGGTGGCGCGAGAAGATTTTGGAAGGACACGAACTGCATGGATCGGTTCTATGTGGAGTATTAATTAGTGTTTGTGGATCAAGGATGACATAATGCTCAGCACATACTTCAAACAATGACATTTAATTTCATTGTATCGTTATCTTATTTTACGATAAGTGTACTTTTAGTCTAAAAAGTTCGTTGTCCCGTAGCAACGCATGGGCATGCTACCTTCGCCATATTACATGACAAAATATACAATAGAGTTGATGAGCGAGAGGCTGCCCAAACTAGCGAATGGCATCCCGCACGGTATGCGCCACGTCGCGTGCATGCCGTGCAGTTTGCCCTTTTTTGCCCGCAGCGGGTGCCTGCATCAAACACGGTAAAATATCGTTCCCCTCCGGACCCACTATTCCGAGCGGGCGAAGCGGACGCCCGGTATCTCCCACCATGGCTCGGGCCCACCTCAGTCATTTCTGCCCCATGCTTGGGGCAAGGGAAGAGGGAGGGAGTAGAGGAGGGCCACCGGGAGAGAACGGGCCGCCGCGACGGAGTACTGGGTCGACCACGGTTAGAGATCGGATGACCTGAGTCGGGGACGAGACCATCGCTAGGGATGAGGCCGTCAAGTCGGGGACAAGGTGATCGTCGAGGATGGGGTTGTTGATTCGAGGCCTGTGAGCCTCGATCTGCTCCGCCGCAAGCTCCATCACGCGCGAGCTCCGCCGGCCCTGTCAGGCAGGTGAAAGGCCGACAGAGAGAGAGAAATAGAGAGAGAAGAGGAGGGAGGGGATCAGAGGGAGATCAGAGGAGGAGAGAAAAAGGAGAGATGGTGTCGGTGGGGGTTAAAAAACTCTGAGTGGTGAGTCCCGCGGGCTGGTCGTTGGTATAGAAGGTGAATATAAAATACCACGAGTGCAGGAGAAAGAGGTATAAAGTAAAGAATCTTGATGACTATGAAATAATATATTCTTTTTAGAGGGTGAATATAAAGTATGGCGAGTGCGGACAGCCTGAGACGCCGCCCTCTCCATGACTGCGTGTTAAATTTAAAGTGAACAATGATGTTTTTTAGATTTATAAATTGTCCCTTGAAAAATATTATTTATTTTCATAGTACAATTACTTTATTTTGCGATCAATGTGCTCTCCAAGATTATTAATTTTTACTTTTTGATTAAAAGCAACTTTAATATAGTTCTTAATTTTACAATATTATCATTTTATTTTGTGATATGTGCATTTTAGTATAAAAGTTTTGCTACCCCGTAGCAACGCACGGGCACGATACCGGTCCATCAAAAAGTGACGGACATGTCTTTCACATGACAATGTCCACATATCTTTCACTTAAATTTAACTAAAAAATAAAAAACTCAGGAAATTCTAAATTTATTGAAAATGATTGAGAATTGTTAAAAAAAGAAAATAATTTAAAATCGAGTGAAAAATAAGGGGAAAATCACTCAAGAACTTCATATTGCCTAGCTCCCCAGCACCGTACATGTGTATATACCTCTGGTGGGGTCCACAGATAGTTCGTATCCAAATTCGACTGTTCAATATTTGTAATGTTGGATGTTTAGTATGCGAATAAGGGAAAATCCTTTCTACACGCGCGTGCACCTGCTCCTGCCTCCTCTCTCGTCTAATCGCACGTACCTGGCTGCATCGTTATTTTATCGGGTCCCGCAGAGATCCGATAGCGGTCACCTCCGCTCCTCCCGCACACATATGTATAGGGCTCCGATAACCCTCCGTAGTTTCCGTCCTCATTCGCGACCTCCTTTCGGCGCCATGCATTTCGTAGTATACGACGGCGGCGGCGGCGCATACGTACCTCTCTTCGATCCGGCCTGATAATTCTCCACTGGCGGCCTCACCTCCCTTCTAGCGTGCCTGCGCTGGTACGTTCTCTACGCCATGTGCTTTCCTTACCCATGATGATTTTATTCGTTTTAATCTGTAACAAATTTGCTATCGCATAGGACTGTAAAGGCTAAAAGATCTAGTGAGGATGGAACGCAGAGAGACGGAGGCGATGGCACAGAGATAGCTGACGACGGCCATGATGGGATCCAATCGATGATCCGCGCCGGTTCATTCAGATCGATCAACCAACTCTCATCTCCTGCAGTCGGCGGCTCGGCGCATACGATCGACGCGTGCTTCTTCCAGGTCCCGGCTGCCGGCGAGGCGGCGATGACGAGCTGCCCTTGGCTCTTGTCGTGCAAATCTGTTGTCTGGCACAATAGGTATGCGACCATATACATCCTGAATCTCCGCGTGTGTACAGTATTATCCCTTTCTGTATTCCTCTGTACGTCACCACCATTCAAGGATGTAGGATCTGATGATTCCTGCCATTTTTTTTCTAAAGGGCATTCTGGTGAGCGATCTAGCTAGTTCATATCCTGGCTAAAGATTATTTTATTTGCTGCGCAGATTAGAAAATCATCGGTTTGTTTATCCTCAATTCTAATCAACTTGATGCAGTGGCGGCGCGGCAGCGTCCAGCCCCTGGCTTGCCTCTGCGATGATCCAACGAGTATGGGCTAGCAAGTATGTTTGACAAACATGCACCATGTTTAAGTCATATAGTTCAACGAGTATGCACTGATTTAATAATTGTACTACATGACAGGTTTCGAGATTCTGATTATAATATAGATTGTTAATTGGTGCCATTTTGACATGGACAACACAAGGCCAACAAATGTCCACTAAAGTTCGGCTTCAAAGAATATTACATTCCATATGAATGTTCTCGTCTTTTGCCTTGTACTCCTTACCCATTATTTATATATGGGTATTTATGCATATTCATCATATGGTACGCATAAATATACTCCCGTTAATAAATATGTGTATGTATTCATAGTCTAGCAAATGTGTATCTACTCATACTCCCATAATTTTGTATGTGCTCATACTCCTACGCAAGTATGAATTCATACTCTCGGAAAGATGTATGTACCGATACTCCTGATACATACATACACTAACTCTCAAGTATGCAAGCATACTCTCATTTTTTTTTTTTTGAGAAAAGATGTATGTACATATACTTCTAGGCAAGTACTCCGTATGAATTTACACTCTTGGGAAGATGATATATACAATAATTAATTCTCAAGTAAGCAAGCATACTCTTTTTTTCCAAAAAGATGTATCTACAAATACTTTTCTAGGCAAGTATGAATTCATACTCTTGGAAAGATGCATGTACTCATACCCGTGATATATACCATAGTTAATTCTCAAGTATGCAAGCATACTCTTTTTTTTTCAAAAAAATGTATGTACATATACTCCCGTCCGGCAAGTATGATAGCATACCCTTAACTTGATGGATATACGGCGGCAAACATTCTTTATAAGTCAACAGAAACAGCATGTGGGCCACTGGACATGCAATCGGCTGCCACAAATCACGTAATATGCGGATCAGTCAGTTCAAAAAAACATGCATCGGACAGACATAATACATTGAAGCGGTAGAGCAAACCCAAACCCGTTAAGGAGGGTAGGAGTAGCTACACGCGTGTGTAGAAAAAACGCGTCCAATAAGGGTGCGAATAAAATAAATATCAATATATGTCACTATTCATATTCGAATTCCATCTGAAATAAAAATAGCTATTTGTATTCATACTGTATCGTTTTCATCATTTTTTCATAAATTTTGAATCCGACTCTCTCGCCTGACTGCCTGAGTGCACAATTGGCCAACAACGCTCACCTCCTATTACAGTCTTACCTCGATCTGGCTTCTTCCCTTTTCTCGCCCAAACCTAATAGGACAGCCGCCGTCAGGAGCAATGCGCACGCCGTTGATCAAAAGGCATGCTCGATGCCACGAGCTGCCGAGCTGGCGACCGTGAGGCCAACGCAAAGATCCGGAGGCCAGGGCCAGGAGGGGCAACAGCCAACAGGCAGACCCGGAGGTCCCCAGTTCCCCACGGTGATTCGACGAGCAGATTCCTCGATCGCATCCGAGTTCCTGATTTGCTCCACAATTGGTACTTTCCAAGACCCCATTAATTCCTCTTCATTTTTTTTATCTTTCTTCTATTGCCAGGGAAAATTCAGTCTGGACAATTTATGCTTGATAAATTCATGTTATTGCGGACAGTAAAATTATCACATCCTGAACTGTTTTGTTCGCTTTGGAATTTCAAATTTACTCATCCATAGCATATTTACTGCCGCTTCAAATCCGAAGGAGTAGACGGCTGGTAGACTTGCATGGATTATAGGCGCCTATCTGTCCCTGGCACCGACGAGGCCACGACGCCCCTCCCTGTTCGATCGCTTTCCGCGACCGACAGACACGGCGGCGAGGCAGCGGCTGAAGGGGACGCCGGATTCTTCGTGGGCCACTCGGCTGCTGAAGCCCGACACGCCGGCGGCCCAGCCAGGCGAATCCGCGCCGCGACCATTCGTCGACCGATCACTCGCTCGGAGCTCGCTAAGCAAAGCAGCAGACGGTTAACTAATCCCACCTCGTCATTTCTCGCGTAATCGGCGGCGGATAAAGCGCGCTCCATTCGCGACCGTACCGCCGGGTCTGGGTGCAGGCCTGTTACTCCAGCTTTGGAGGGCAGAGTTGGCCGAGGGAGAAGCCTGGCCGCGTTACCGGTGAAGTCTCTTTCCGACGGTGCCGGAGCAACGCCGCCGGAAGAGTACCGATCTGATGGTGGGGCCGGGCCGGGTTCCGGTGCGTTCGAGCCCGAGGCTCAGTGTGCACCGCCACATCGCCTGTTGTGTGGCGGCTGGACTCTCAGCCCGGCACGCGTGGCCACGCCAGGGCTTTGTGTGTGGCGGAGACTCCGGTCTTCGTTACAGAGCCCATATTAGAGCGGTCGAGACTTTCTAGTTTGGGGCAGGCCACCTTGTGGTTCTGAAGTCATAGGGTTGCCGCTCTAACAGAGAGTCGGGGTTCACGCCAGCGAACCCCCCTCGTCAACTCTCACAACCTTTTTCGTTTTTAGTACTTCTTAGATATTGAACTTTTCAAGCTGCAAGCATGCAAAAGTACTCTAAATTCCATATCTTGATCCTAAAAAATGTCACAATTTACACAGATATTACAACATCTTGAATTAAATTTCTTTAATTAAATCTCTAAAGTTGCTTATAAATCTTTGTCTAGAATGGCGGCGCGGATTCCCTGACTTCATGAGGGAAAGTCACCATTTTTGTGTCTAGGTGAACATTGCCACTAAGGTTGTCCGCACCGGACACGGTACCGCCGCACGGTATGTGCCATATCCCTTTCATGCCGTGCGGGATACCCTTTTTGGTGCTGCAGCGGGGCACTGGAAAAGGCTCGGTACCTCCCTGTTTCGCCTCCCGTCTGATACTCCTGAAGGTTCTAGAGGAGGCGCGATAAAGGCCACGTGAACGTGGGGCCCATGCAGCGCACGCCTTCTCTAACCACCTGGAGAGAGAGAAGCAGACGAGGGGAGGGAGACCGCCATGGACCCTCGCCACGAGCTGCTGCTCTGCTGCCTCGCGGCTGGTGCAGAGGCGGCCAGAAAAAGGCGAAGGCGAGCCCCTGTTTGCTGAAGAAGGAGGCGTCGGCCGCCGCTGCAAGGAAGACGAGGACGCCGCCGGGAAAGCTCCTCCTCTAGCCGGATCTGCGCCGCCGCAAGTTCTGTCGGCCAAGGTCGATCTCTGTCGGCCAGAGCTGATAATCTTGGAGATGGGGCCCCTCCACGATGAGCAGAGACATGGAGCAGGCGCTCGAGCTCGAGCTCCCGCCGCCGTGCGCCGGTCCCCTCACCTCTTCCCTCCCTCCAATCGAGCTCGTGCTCCCGCCATCGCTCCTCCATGCCGAAGCTCGATGTCGACGCCGCGGCCGCGCCCAGATCTGGCGTGCAGTCCATCACCACCGGACGGAGCTGGGTCGGGGCGGCGCGAGGTGGGGACGAGAAGGGACAGCGGGGGAGCAGAGGCGACTGCGCGCGGAGCTCCTCCACGACCCGCCGCCGCCGCAGCGCCGTAGCCCCCGCGACCGGCCGAGCCCGCGAACCGGCCGAGCCCGCCTCGCCTCAACGGGGCGGCCATGGATCCGCCGCCGCCGGGGCCAGGGATGGCCGAGCCGGCCATGGATCCGGGCCGCCACGCGGATATGGTAGGGGCGGCGCGATGCGTCCTATGGGCAGCAGCGTTGGCTGGAGGGCAGGGTAGGAGGCAGAGGGAGCAGGAGAGGCGCTGGTGGAGAGAGAAAAGGGGGTGGAGGACGGAGAAAACGAGGGAGGAAGGAGAGAGAGACCGGGAAGGGGAATGAGAAAGTAGAAAAAAATCTGATATGTGGGTCCCAGTGCTTGGTTGTTGGTATAGAGTAGGAATATAAAGTACTCCGTATGACGGGTGCGGGAGAAATTGGTATAGAGATTGGAATCTCGATAACTAGGACCAAATATATCTTTTAAAGGTTGGAGATAGAGTGCGGAGAGCCTAACTTAAATTACGGTAACATCTGAATTGTAAATGTTTTATTTTTAGTGTGCCAAATGCACTGTAGTAGTGTGAAATCTGATCCGCCCCTGAATCTGCATCGTTTGGATTCTCTTTAAATATTTCTTTGATTTTGTTTTATGCTATTTGCAAGGAAATCTCCAATCTGAACAACGTATGCTCAAAAAATTCATTGCAGAGCCTAGAATTATCGCATCTTGAATTGCTTCCGAATTTCCTCGTCCATAGCATATTTATTTACTACCGCTCCAAAATCCGCTGGATTATTTGAAAGCTGGTAGGAAATATAGTTTTCCAAATGGACAAGGCCCGATCGAGGGCACGAGGCATGGCCCTAAAAAGCACGGTCCTAGCCCGGCACGAGGCCCGATCAATAGTGCCTAGTGCCGGCCCGGCCCGATGGCCTATTAGTGCCTGGGCCGCCACCTCGGCCTATAGTGCCGGCCCGAAGCACGGCACGAAAATGAGCAGCCCGACAGTGATCCGATAACATTTTTCTCATCTTATATAAATACTTGTACAAACCCTATTTTTCACTTCCATCCCCAACCTCCAGCTTCAGCCGTCCATTCTCCTTCCCGATCCCTTCAACCCTCCTCCCTCCCAATTCATCCGCCTCCCGCCTCCCGATCCTGCCGCCGCCCGCCCCTCCTTGCTGATCCCGCCGCCGCCCGCCCTCCTTTTGCCTCCGTCGTCCGCCCCTCCCTCACCCCGGCACCCGGCGGCCGGCGCCCTCCGCTCCTCCCTCTCCCTCACCTGGCGTAGCCAAGCACCGGTCGACGGCCGCCGCCGCCGGAGGCGCGAGACGCAGCCGAGCCAGGCTACCAGCGCCGCCCCTGCTCGCGCGGCCGAGATCTGCTCAGGCAGCGGGATCTGCGGGTGCGGCCGGCACCACCGCTGCCAAGGGCGCCGCCGCCGCTCCTTCCTCCATCCCCTTCAGCGCTCTGCCGGTCTGCCCTGGCCGCCTCTCCGGCCGTCGCCGCCGCTCAGTGGCGCGACAAGGCAGGGGATGGGCCGGCCGAGCCCGACGGTCCGACACCAGCCCGATGGGCCAGTCGGGCCACCGTGCCGGCCTGGCACTATGAAATGGCCTTAGTGCCGGGCCTGGGCCGCTGGGTCGGCACGGCGGCACGGCCCGGCACGGCACTAACATCCATGGGGCCTCGATAGGGCCGGGCCGCGTCGGGCCAGGCCAAATCGGGCTAGTGCCGGGTTAGGGCCGGGCCGCCCATTTGGAAAACTATAGTAGGAAAGACTCGCACGGATTTGTATCAGTATATAAGGTATCCAAGATTCGACCGCCGTACCCCATCCCTGGTGATTTTTATTTATTTTTAACTTTTTTAATTTTATTTTATTATTAACCTCAGCAGAACAATATTTTCATCTTACGACCCTTTTGACGCATACGTCGGTGCGGCAAGCAATACAACGTGACACGGCAGGACGATGTGGACGCCACCGCATCGCTAAGCAAGCAATGCTGTGGTCTTGTTCGGGACAAAAAAAGTTATTGGCATGTGATGCCATTACTTGCGTATTGCTATTTATGGTGGCATACATACATTAGATACTGTCAGGTACTGAATTGTTGCTAGCGAGACTGTCCACACCTGCTGAGGTTAAGCTTTTTTCCTCAAGAAAAATGTGGATGGGATTTGTATGTAGCATCTTCAAGAGTTGTTGTATTTTGTTTGTTAAATATGAGAATTGTGCCCTTTTGTAAAAATAGAAATCCCTCCTAATTCAATGGCATAATCTAAGAGACATGCTAAAACGTGGCATCTATAGCAAACGGGCAGCGTTGGGCAAAAATAGCAAACGAGGACGGTAGGATAGCAATCCTCGATTTATAGCAAAGCAGATAGAAGAGCTGTTGGATGGAGATCTTTTGAATCCTTTTCTTTTTTTTAGCCAAAGGAAGTCCATATACAAGAGCTCTTGGAGATGCTCCGACAAGCCAGAGGTGTCCCAAAGCTGTTTGTGGATACCCTTTTCATGGCACCCACATCCAGAGATAAGATGTTCCCGTATCCAAATATCACCAAACATAGCAAGCATGGAGACACACAAATGCATAAGCTTCTTTTTTTTTACGGGAAAATGCATACATCCTCATTGTGGACTATACCAGATCATGGGCCACCGACCCGATAAACCCGACCCGAGCACGTGACGGGTAGGGCGCGGGCCAATTTTTTAACCCGAAACACAAAAAACCCAGCCCGGCCCAACGCGACCCGAAAAATTACACGTGAAACCCGTAACCGAACCGACCACGCCATGGGTCGGGCGTGGGTCAACAATTTCGACCCGTCAACCCGACATGACCCGACCCAAACCCGACATGACCCGACCCAAACCCGACATGACCCCTCATGATAAGGTATATTGTGGGCCCTTATGTTATACTAGTATATCTACATCACACTAACAAAAAAATAAAACAAACCTATTAAGCGAACCATTTGACAGACTAATCCCCCAATGACAACAGCAGCAGCTAGCACTAGCAAAGCAGTGATTGAAAATGCTAGGCCACATGCAGTGTGTCGGTGATATTATCTCCGGCAGTCTTCCACGGGGTAGCCCACGGAAGTGATTTGTATTGCAGGGAAGATCGCAAAGATCGGAAGCAAGATGGTTAGGATGGACAGACACGGGGGTTTATACAGGTTCGGGCCGTCGACTCGACGTAATACCCTATGTCCTGTTTTGGGGTGTTGTATTGCGTGGGTTGTGTGTTGAAAGATTTCGTCCTGAGACTTGATGATTTGGAGGGGGTCCCTGCCCGCCTTATATATCGGGGGGCAGGGTTACAAGTCGGTTTGTAGCCGATCCTATCTCTAAAGATCCTTTCCTTCTTTACAATAATTCCTATTCCAACTAGAACTTCTCCTTCCGGATCCTTCCTTCGTGCGCCGACTCGTCCCGCACGTCTTCAGGTCCAGAACGGTGGGCTGGGCCGCCCCCCTTTTGGTGGGCTGCCAGGCTTGCTCGTGAGGTACCCGGATACTATATCCTCCACACAGTGCGTCGCAGGCTGCAGCTTGATCTTGCCGCTAAGAGCCAGTATTATAAGGTCCAGTCAGCAGGCTAAATAGTTATCATGTCATCAAAATCTTAAGTGGAAGAGTGAGAAGAGAGAAGCGAGCGAGCGCACCACGACTTGCCCGGCTGAATCACGCGACATGAGACGAAAACGTCCGCTCCTAGCCTGCTGCGGGCGCCTGTGGCAAATCCCCTACCAAATCCCCTCCGCCTCCCGCCGAACCAAGTCGTCCCTCACAAAAATCGATCGCCTTCGGGTTCAGGATGTTCCATCCCCTTCGGCCTGGTGCCGACCATGTTTGGGCCCGCCGCCTGTGCCCGCCATATGCGCCGCAGGCCGGGGCGCCCTCCTCCGCTCAATGGCTCGCTGGGCTACAAGTCTACAACACAACGGCATGGCTGGCTCATCGGCGCAAGCTGCTTGGTGGGCACCGCATCCGGCATCCCCGACCGCGACCCCTGTAGGAGCGCCCTTCGCAGCCGCCGCCAGTGCCTACAGTCCTGCACGAGCGCCCTTCGCTGTGGGCGCGCTCCGCTGCCTAGGTGCAGCTGCAGCGTCGCCAGCCCGCCGGCCGCCGGTGCGACCTCACTGCCGGCCTGCCGTAAGAGGAGCGCCGCTTGTCCGACCATGACTAACCTTAACCGGCCAGAGCTCCGGTGATGTATTTCCCCTTCAGCTTGTCCGACGACCGGTCGCCCTTACCTTTCTCGATCTACTGTCTGTTTCTCTTCGGTTCCTGATTTTCCCGATCCCCTTCTTGATGTAGATGTCAGCAACGATTCAGTTCTTGATTTTCCCGATCGCCTTCTTGATGTACATGTCAGCAACGAATTCGAGCAGTGCTAGACTGCTTGTGCTAGTTTGATTCAATGGCAAAGAATGAAGCAGAAGCACTCGGGGAGGAAGCAGCTTAGCTATGTTTGATTGCTTGTTGAACTGATATTTATCTTCTCTGTGTTGAACTTCTGTTTGTTATTTGTGAACCACTGAACCTTATTTGCATTGGGGTAATGGTTCACATATCTTGTTTGCTGAATTGGTTAAAAAAAATACAAGCCACAAATGATGATACACACCTTCAAGCATTAAATTCTAGCATCATTATTGCAGTTTCCTCTCAGCCTGTCTAATAGCCTATCCATTATACTAGTTGTTATTGTTGAGGAAAAGCACGCGTGCCCGCCCGCCAGGTGGGTGAACAGCGAGGGGAAGGCCCGGGCCCGCGGGCCTGGTCGGGCCCCCCGGCGGAGCCCCGGAGGAGGCAGGGTCCCTCGGGAGCTAAACACCGCCGGAAGAGCCGCGCGGGGGAGGACTGGTCTCCGGAGACGTCCCGATAAGGGCCGGGGAAGTCCCGATAAGGGAGGAACTTCCCCGGAGGACCAGTTCCCGCCAATAGCACTGAAGACTATCGCAGGAGGGAGGACCAAGAGGGAGTTTAGACGGAGGGCGCCGGACAGGTCGGAAGAGCCCCGGCCGTCCGGGGCTCTCCCGGGCGGGGGAGGCTCTTACGGAAGAGCACGCGGAAAAAGCAGCGGACGTCACCTGACACCATCTGTCCGGGGGTGACCTCACGACGGAAGGACAGCAAGGGCCCCCACCCTCGCTCAGGAGGCACGGATGAAGATCATTACCCAACGGCCCCTCCCGTACTGGCGGGGCCCAGGGGGAATCCCGACGCCGTACCGGGGGTACCCTGGTCATATCACGTCTAGAGTTAGGTTCAGACCTCTATAAATATAGCCCCAAGGTCTTGGAGGCACGGGCAGAATCACTCTTGTAAGATCATCTAGTCACTCAGTCCCCTAGAAGCTCTCTAAAGCATCGATCTTGCCTCAGAGTCCCGAACGTACTGTTTGGGCAATTGTAACCACCAACAGCTATATAGTGGGCTTTTTGTGACATGGCATATTCATTTAGCCCACAACGGGCTAAACCATTAACCTTGCTTTTAAGCACCCAACAAGATGACAACAGCAGCTAGCACTAGAATCGCAGGGAGGCTCCCTTGCCGCGCCAGGCAGTGCATGCCATCCCGCCGCGCCACGCTGGATGGCTTCAGGCTAGGCATTTTTTCTCAAAACCGAGACCGAACCGAACCGAGCCGAACCGAAATGTCGTTTTTTTTCAGTTTTTGGCTTCGGTTCCTGTTTTTATGAACATCGGTGTCCGGTGTCGGAATCGGTTCTCGCGTTTGGCATACCGAACCACCGATCAAAAACCGAAGTATGCCAGCTGCACCTCCGCACCCCACCTTTCCCTCACGTCCCACGTACTTCCCAGCCCAATGGCCCAAGGTCCAGTAGACCTCCACGAACCGTCGTCATCGTTCTCTGACTTCTCGTTCTCCTCCCGTCCTCCGTTCTCACGCACGAGCACATTGCTCCTTCTCTAATATCCAGTTCTCCACTCCTCTTTGATTCCGCACACCTGTGAGGCCTGTAGCAGACGTGCAGGTGAGCTAGAAGGGTAGACGGTGGCTATGCTAGCTTTGATCTGCAAACTGCAAGGTCCGGCGGCACCTGCACAGGGAACGGCGAGATCCCGCGAGAGGAACCACGAGTTCGGCCGGCGGCTGCGTAGGGAACAGCAAGATCCCACGAGGTCCAGCGGCGACAGCGCGGGGAAAGGCGAGATCCCGCTACGGCCGCGCAGGTTGACGAGATCTGGCGGCTGCTCAAGCGCGGGTGAGCAGCGAGCATAGGTACGCCTGCGCAGTGATTCAGTAGAAATCGGTGAAAACCGAACACAGAACCGAATTAAGCAACACCGAAATGCTCGGTTTTGTATTTTGGCTCACACCGATCGGTTTGTGATTTCTGCACACCGAATTTTAAGATCACCGAATATACCGAACCGAATAGTCAGTTTTTACCGAATGCCCAGGCCTAGGATCGCTTACCGCGCCGGCGCATGCAGTGCGCCGAACGGACCGGCGCGGTCAAAATGGTTATGAGATGAAAATATTGTTAGGATGAGATTAATAATAAAATAAAATTAAAATGGTTAAAAAAATCTCCCTGGCAACGTCCTGCTCTCTCCGCCCCGACAGACACGGCCGCGCCGCGCGCGTCCCCCGCTCGGCAGCGGCTGAACATGAAGGACATGGAATTCTTTGCGGGCAGCCTCGGCTGCTGAAGCCCAACAAGCTGCCGGCCCGGCCCCGCGAATCGGCGTTCATTCGTCGACCGAATGACCGATCAGTCACGTCGGAGCTCGAAGCAAAGCAGCACTGCAGTCTGCAGCAGAGTGCATGAAATTCGTGTCATGAGCACATCATCCATGGGCCGTGTAGGCTCGCAGCAACTCCTGCCCACCGCCCAGAACACAACGTATCCGACTCGATCTCCTCAAAAGCACCCTCTCCGACTCGATCTCGATTCTCTCCCATCTCCTTCTCTGCCGACCTTTCCCGATCTTAATTGCCGCGCTCTAGTCCTTGATCCCAAAACCCTAGGGAAGCCGGCTGCAGTTACGTACCGGCGACTTGAAGGCAGGCGCAACGCCGCGAACCTGCGAGGCTGCGACCGTGAGACGCAGCAGCAGGCCAGCAAGGGAGAATCTTCAGTCTCAACAATTTGTGCTCCATAAATTCATGCAAGCAGAGTGTCGAATTGTCGCATCCTGAATTCCTTTCTTTGCTCTGGAATTTCGAATTTACTTATCCATATTAGCAATATTTAGGCCGTGTTTACTTCGTTGGTGAAAAGATTTTGGAATGGAATCTTTTCACATTTGAAGTATTAAACATAGACTAATAAAAAAACTAAGTGCAGATTACGCCTGGAATTCGCAAGACGAACCTAATGAATCTGTCATTAGCACATGTTTACTGTAGCATTACTGTAGCAATTTAGTGTCTAATCATGGTCTAAATTAGACTCATTAGATTCGTCTCGTGATTTCCAGACCATCTATGTAATGCGATTTGTTTTTCAACTGCATTTAATACGTGATACATGTGTCTGAACATTCATTTTGGATTTTGGATTTTAAAACTAACGAGGCCTTAGTTATTTATTACAACCGCCCAAATCCGCTGCAGCCTGCAGGCAGTAGATGGCTGGTAAAAGATGCATGGATCTTCTGCTAAAGATACGTAATCACTGCGCATCCCCTGCCACCCACGACTCCCCTGTTCGATCGCTCTCTCCGGCCGACAGACTCGGCGGCGCCGCGCCGGACGCGGCAGCGGCTGAGCAGGGGCATCGAATCCTTCGCGGGCCGCTCGGCTGCTGAAACCCGACAAGCCGCCGGCCCGGCCTCGTGCGCTTTCGTCGATCAGCCGCTCGGAGCTCGCTAAGCAAAGCAGTTAAGCAGCGGACACTTTAATTAATCCCACCTCGCCATTTCTCGCGTGATCGGCGGCGGATAAAGCGCGCTCTATTAGCGGCAGCGTCGCCGGGTCTGGGTGCAGGCCTGTTACTCCAGCGTCGGAGGGCAGGGTTGGCGGGGGAGAAGCTTGGCCGCGTGAGTGAGGGGGTCTCGATCCGGAGGAGCTGAGAGAAGCCATGGGTGGTGCTCTCGGCTGCGTGAGCCACCGGAAGTCTCCCTCCAGCGGGGCTGGGCCGGGTTCGGGTGCGTTCGAGCCCCAAGGTCAGAGTGCTCCGCCGCATCCCCGGTGTTGTGTATGCATGTATGCGTTCGCCGGGTTTGCGCGGCCTCTGAGCCCGGCGCTCTTGGCCAATTGGCCAACTGGCTTTGTAGTGTGCCGGGGACTCCTGTCTTCGGTACAGAGCCTTGCTGTATTTCAATGGTTCGGGCTTTCCTGTTTGGGAGCGGGAGACAGCCATGGCAGGCACCTGTGAATAAAAAATAAATCCACAGGGTTTCTTGTCCTAATCGGGAGTCTTTGGGTTCACGCACTCAACTCCCCTCGCCAACTCTCACAACCTTTTTTTTTATTATTCTTGTAAGTTTTAGATTTTGAACTATCAAGCATAAAAAATTATTAAAAAATCTAAAAAATAACATATTATTAATCTAAAGGAATTCCATGTTATTAATCTAAAAAAATTCCATACAATTTGCACACATATTACAGCACCTTTAATTACATTTCTTTATTTAAAAAAAAAGTAAAATTGCTTATAAATCTTTGTCCAGATGAGCAACCCATCCCTCAGAAGCACGGCATAATATCCTACTTGCTAACTGCCCTTTACCCCTGCCCTGCACCCTAACGCCGCACTCGTCGCCGGTCCACACGTGTCTCCCATGCTTACGCCGATTGGGAAACAGGCGGCCACCATGCTCTGGTCCTTGACCCTTGTCGAGAACCAGTGCCACTAACCGCTGTGCCGACCTTTCGCTGGGTTGGGTTGAAAAAACTAAGAAGAGAATAATCCGTTGTACTGATTCAATAGTATTATGTGAGAAGAATAATCCGTTGGGCTAGGATAATAATCGCAAGCGAACAGATATTCATTCTTTGAGCCCTCGTCTTTTATGCAAATATTTGTGCAACAAGTTATAAACATATTCCTTGCTTAAAGTACTCTTGATAACAAATGTAATGATATATTTCTTATATTATTTAATATTTAGAGAGATAATGTCGGTCCAAGTGTAAATAGTAAAGTCAAAGTTGTCATTTATTTTGATATCATTTTAAGGTTCTACTTTTTTACGTGTCACATTAGTTTGCCATAAGTCAAATTTGTTCAATTTTAACCAAGTTTATAGAACGAATAACAACTATAATACTTATTTGTTTCAATAAATCCACTTGCATTATATTTTTGATAGTGCATATATTTAGTAGTGTAACAGAGGGAATACTTACTTAATAAGTAATTTAACGTATGGAACCTTTTCCGATAAGTAGGCGCCACGTCACACATGCAAAAGCGAAATTGCATCGGCGTGGGGAAACGCCGTGAAGGAGCCCACAGCTTTGGCCTTCATCCAATCCATCGAACTGCATGTCAAACTAGGAAGGATTGTGCGTTAACGCCGCGCTTGTTATAGATTACATATATATATATAATCACTTGTCATTATTATGGGTGGTTCTAGATTCTATTATTTAGTTTTGGTGATCAGTTGCAATATACGTAGGTAACGTGTACAAAAGGTAGACACAGAATAGCGATCATGGATAGCGATGGTTCATTCTGGCATGACCCCTCGGTACGTTCAGATGGCGGCAGATGTTCTCGACCATAGAGAGTGTGGTTGTGTTGACACAAAGTGTGTACCTATAAGGGTCTTCTTCTATTGCTGCGCTAGAGTTCCTGGGAATTGAGGACCAGAGCGACACGTTGTGACATTGATGGCCTGCTAGCCAACGACAACAAAAAAACAGAGAGGATAACCTGAGAGGAGGAACTACGGTCTAGCAAAACGGTGGCAGTGAGCTTCACACGTGAAGTTGATGAGCATGAGGAGGGTGGTGCCTCCTTCCATGGCAGCGGCACCACCTCTGATACGAGCAGGGGCTCGAGCGGAAGGTAGAGAAGACAAGTTGACACGTGAGGAAGAAATTTGATGAGTAGCTGAGGAGCGTAATGTTTGTGTCCTATTCTGAACTTCGTGGGGGAGGCAATGACGGCTCTCTAATGCGCAAGGAGCACCATGATTTCATTTGCCAACAATACAAAATATTAATACGTGATGACTGAACAATTGCATAATAGCGCAATGCTAGGAGCATGTAACGATGTGGCAAGCAAGGACACACGGACTCCCAGTGGGCTCATTTTTTTCGGCGACATGGATGTACCTATTTCTTTTGAAGACAATGCCGAGATACCAGCATGTGTGACGCTCGTATCCAAAGCGTAACGTTAAAAGTCTGGAACCACGTGACAAAGTGAGGATGCACCGACTCTGGGTGGCCACACTTTCTTTTAGTGACATAGATGTACTAGTTTTTTAGACAAAATCAAAATAATACTCGTATTAAAAACACAAAAAAATTGTTAAAGTAGCAGGGCCACCAATCCTCCCAGCGATATAACTCTCTTATTTTTGTTCGGACATCTAGCGCCTTGTTCGCTTGGCTTATCAGCCAGCCCAACGGATTATCTCCTCATAAAATACTATTAAATTAGCACAGCAGATTTTTCTTACAGACTTGCTCAACAAAAGAGGCGTAGGTTGCCATATGTCAACGATTATGATGCAAAGGCCTAAAACAACCAAAATACGTTGTCATGTCAGCAGGCTCTTGGCAACTGCGCCCAACATTTCTAGTTCAAACAGGAAACTTTCTAGTATTGTTGGATAGTCAAATAAAGTTTCCATTTGTGTGGAAAGCCCTAAGAGGCTAGCACCAGTCGATTAGAAATGGTGTTGATGGAGCTTATTCAGGTTAGAATAGTGCTGCAGGCATAGGAGTGGGTAATCAGGCGAGTTATTTATTTATTTGTGAATTCTGAATTTCTGGCATAAGTTTAAAAAAAACCACAGCTCGGCATGCGCAGCTTCGTCATGACTCCATCTGCCCCCACCCCCACCCCATCACGTATAGGAAGTAGCTCAGGCTATTCGCACTCGTCCTATTGTATATCCACTCTTTAAAAGGAATATTTTGTTCTGGTCATCGAGATTCTCTACTCTAAACCAATTTCTCCCGCACTTGTCATGCTTTATAGCTCAATGTCTATATCAACTATCAGGAAGTGGGGCCCACATATCAGATTTTTTTTACCTTTTTCTCTCCCTGCCTAGTCACTCTCCCTCCTTCCTCCCTTGTTTTCTTCGTCCAACCCCCTCCCCCCTCCCCGCTCTCTCTCTCCACCATCCCTCCTCTGTTCCCTCCACCTCCTCCTCTGCCCTCCAGCCAGCGTCGCCGCTCGTCGTCTAGCTGCAAGGCGCCGACCCTCTCCTCCACTCCGCCGGCCAAATCCACCTTCGCGCAGCGAGCCGTCCCAACTCCGGTGCCCTCCTCCTCCCCACACCCGCAGCGCGCGACACCTTGTCTCCTCTGCCACCCCACCTCGGAGGCCTGTGTAGGGATGACCTCCAACGCCGCCTCAGCTCGTCCGCCACACCACCTCGGAGCCCTGCGTGGGATGACCTCCAGCGCCGCCTTGGATCGTCCGCCGCCCCACCTCAGAGGCGCCGCCGCCGCCCGGATGACGTCCAGCACTGGCCTCCTCCACTCGGATCGAGCGTGGCGTCGGCCAATCGAGCGCAGAGGAGGCCAGGTCAAGCACGTGACGGTCGGATCTAGCGCGGCGGAGGCCGGATCGAGCGCGGAGGAGGCCAGATCGAGAGCGGAGGCGGACGGATCGAGCGTGGGCCGGCGAGGCCATGCGCAACTTCTTCTCCTCTGACCACCACCACGAGCTCCAGTCCGCCTCCTCGTCTTCCTCATCGGCATCATCTCCTCTCCCCACCTACGTCGCCTTCCTCGTCTTTGCGACCTCGAGCTCGAGCCATGGAGCGGCGGCGAAATCGAGGTGCGACGAGGAGCGGCGCCAGCTCCCTCTTCGACGGCCAAATCAACCACGCGCGCGCGACAGAACTCGCCCGGCGCGGCCTGGAGCTCCACAATGGAGCTCGCCCGGGCCGACGCAGAGGAGCTCGAGGAGGAGCAAGCACCGGCCAAAACCACCACGGCGGCGATGGAATCTTGGCGAGTTGGGAACTCCCTCCCCTTCTCAACCTCTCCGGCTGTCCCGTTCTCTCCGGCGAGGTGAAAGACGGTCGGATCTCCGGCGGCTGGGTCAGGGCGAGGGCGGGGTCGGCGATGTTTGGTTGCGAGGGCGCGCACCGTGTGGGCCCCGCACCGATCTGACGGATGTCGGACGACTTCCTCTCTCTGGGAGTACCGTCTGCGCGTGCGACCTAGGAGATCCCGACCCTCTCTTAGGTCGCCGCTGCAGGCCCAAAACCGGTACCCGCACGGCATGCACGCCAAATGACACATACCGTGCGGGATCCCACCCCAGTGTGGGCAGCCTTAGCCGCCGCCTACGGTATGGTAGGAAACTGGTGCTGAAATCGCTGATGTCGTCGTTCATGGCGCCATGAACGACGCGACAGCAGGTCGACGTTGATGACATACATGACGATGACATTCTAAACAAGATCGGATCTCGTGAGCTGCCCGGTATATGGGGGAAAGGAAAATAACTAAAATATCGATTCGTGTAATTGCGTGACCGAATTGAATAAAAAAACTAGACCTACGGGGGTGTGCCGGACCCCGGGCATTGTGCTAAGAAGAAGGCATTGCGCTAAGAAGAAGATCTTCTCACACAGATCAAGAAAATTCTTGAACCCCTGATCTACCCATACACAGTGGCACCGTAGCTCATGTGAGACAATCCGGCGTTGCTTCAAAATGGGAGATAATTTTTTTTACAACGCGCACCTCCATGCGCCACGTGAGACAATCCGGCCTTAGACCTGTGGTTTAAAATGGGAGAGAAATTTTTTACAACGCGTACCTTCGTGCGCTACCCCCATGCCGAAAATCTACCCTTTCGGGGGTTCGAACCCCGACCGGTGGGGTGAGAAGCGGCAGCTAGGACCAACTAGTCTGGCGCACCGGTGGGATTACCGAATTGAATACGCATAGTATATCTGAAGCAAGACCTATCCGGACCCGCTGGCACACCGTAAGATAGGGGCCTTGTTTAGTTTCTCAATTTTGTAAAATTTTTCTCTCTTGATTCTCGTGCCCTCTCTCACAATGCGCATCTCAATACATAAACTTTCTTCGTTCTTCGCTCTCACGTAACTAAACACGTCCCAGCCCAAAGGCCGAAAGGCGCACCCGCAAGCACGCGGCATTCCCTTTCTCCAAGTTACCCATCGCAGCACACAATTCTCTGGCCTTGCGGATGGGGCTAGAAAGGAGGGGTATGGAGCTTGATACAAAATGTGTTATGTGTAGCAGGCTGAATGAGGATGGGGGACATCTGTTTTTCAAGTGCAAACATGTTAAACCTCTATGGCTGGAGCTGCGAATGGAAGAAACAAGGGTTGAGCTACTGAGTAAACAATCGGCAACAGAAGTTATCAGATATATCTTGGAGCGTTCAGGGGCAGAGCAAATGCGAATAATAACTATGCTGTGGAATTGGTGGCTGGAGAGGAATCGAGTTAGAGAAGGGGAAGGACAAAGGAGAGCGGCTGCCTTGGCTGTTTGTATAATAAAACAGGCAGATGAATTCCTGGTGATTGGGAAGAAGGATGACTGCAAAGGCCCACGAATCAGGCAACAATGGTTAAAACCAGCCCGGGACACCTTCAAGATTAACACTGATGGTGCTTTCTCTGCAAATACGGCTGAAGGTGGCTGGGGCTATGTGATCAGGAATAACGAGGGAGAAGTGATCAAAGCTGGAGCAGAAAGGTGTAGTTCACTGATGGATGCCATGCATGCGGAAGTGATTGCCTGTCTGATGGGCGTCAAGGCAGCAGGGGAGTTGGGTATGTCTAAGATACAACTTGAAACTGATTCGTTACTTCTCAAGTCAGCATTGGAGAAGAACACCTTCAGTCTTGCTCCGACGGGAGGAATTGTTTTTGAAATTAAGAGTCTTATTAATATGTATTTCTCTTCATATTTTGTTTCCTATAGTCCGAGAGCCTGTAATAGGGTGGCGCATGCTGTGGCAGCGCGTGGTTGTAAGTGTCCTCTTGGTTCTGTCCTACTATGGAATGGAACGCCTCCGGGCATGGAGGACCTCGTGTCCAGTGATATCACTGGGACTCTAAGTTAATGGAATGCATATTCCTTTAAAAAAAAAAGCTACCCATCGCAGCAGTGGCAACGGGCAGATCCGGAGATCCCCATGACTCGACGAGCAGAATCCGCGCATCCCAGTTCGTGATTTCCTCGTCGATCGGTACTTTCCAATTCAACGAATCTACGTACATCGTTTAGCTTCTCTTTCAATATTTCTTCAATTTCTTTGATAGCGATGAAATCTCCAGCCTGAACAGTTTATGCTTAACAAATTCTACTGCGGAGCCTAGCATTATCGCATCTTGATTTGCTTTCAGATTTCCTCATCCACAGCGTAATAACCGGTCACTCGATCGTACCCAGGCCTGCACATCTGACATCTCCTCCCCTACCACCCGTGACGCCCCTGTTCGATCGATCTCCCCGACCGACGGACGGACACGGCGGCGCCGCGCCGGCGACTCGCGGCGAGGTAGCGGCTGAAGAGCACGCCGGGTTCTTCGTGGGCCGCTCGGCTGAAGCCCGACACGCCGCCGGCCCAGCAGCGATCATTCATCGACCGACGATCAGTCACTCGGGGCTCAGCCGCTCAAAGCAAAGCAGCGGCGGGCATTTCGGTTAATCCCACCTCGCCATTTCTCGCGTGATCGGCGGCGGATAAAGCGCGCCCCATTCGCAGCCATACCGCCGGGTCTGGGTGCAGGCCTGTTACTCCAGCGTCGGAGGGCAGGGTTGGCGGGGGAGAAGCTTGGCCACGTGAGTGAGGGGGTCTCGATCCGGCGGAGCTGAGAAGCCTTGGGTGCTACTCGGCTGTGAGCCACCGGGGAAACTCTCCCTCCAGCGCGGCTGGGCCGGGTTCAGGTGCGTTCGAGCCCGAGGCCAGAGCGCGGTGTGCATTCCCCGGGGTGTGTGCGGCCTCTGAGCCCCGGCGCTAGCTTCGGCTACCGGGTCCGGGAGGGGAGGAGACCACCACTGGTGTGTCGCGTGGGGACCTTCCGGGTGCGCGTGTGCGCCTGAAACTAACCGGTGTTTCGGTACACGTGAGCGGGAGACTCCGGTCTTCGGCGAAACCCACTGTATTCCGTCTGTCGGGGGTTTCCCGTGCAGGAGCGAGAGACAGCCTTGTCCTAGTTTAGGGCGGGCACCTGTGGTGTATAAAAAATAAAGCCACAGGGTCTCTCGTTCTTACCCGGGAGTCTTGGGTTCACGTACTCGAACTCCCCTCGCCAACTCTAAATTTTTTAGTATTGTAAATGTAACTCCTCTCGCCAACTCTCACATCATATAAAATTACCCAAAATTCCATCTTCTTCATTCTAAAATAAAAAATAGTTTACTATACAATTTAGAAACATTACAACATTTTTAATTAAATCACTAAAGTTATTTATAAATCTTTGTTTAGATGGGCAGCCCATCCCTCATGAACATGGTTGGGGTACCTTATTGGGCCTCAACTGGGCCTTTAACCCCGTCGTATGCCCTAGCATTATCGTACTTGTTGTCAGTTCACACGCATGGTCGAGTCAGGCTCGTTCAGTATGTCTAGTCGGACTGCAAACATGGTCGGGTACCTTTTTTAGAAGGAACATGTATGGATCTTAACACAGTACACCAGCTCTTTTACACATAAGAACCCAGAAAAAGGAAAAACTATAAAGAAGTTTAAAACTCATAATCATCTTCCTCGACTACTTCAGGGATCCGTTCGTCACCATCGTCCAAACAGCTTCCCAATCGTCGCTGAACGCCAGAGCCAAACTCCACAAAGTAGAGGACGTAGAGGAGGGCTTACTGCTGGGCGCATATGTTAAGTACACTGCCTCCCAAGCGCATCGGCCAACTCCGGCACCCACGACGCAACCTTCAAATCCAACGCCGACAACCCGAGCAAAACTCGGATTTCCACCAGAGATCATATTCCTCAGGATTAAACAGGTCAGCAACATCATCATCTGAAGAAGATGACGATGCGCCAGCCCTAGACTCCAACACAGGTCTCCCCGGCCTCTCCATTGGCGTCGGAGTATATCGCCACCGAAGAACGGAAGAAGCCGGGAAAAATTATTACCCTGCAACGCCATCGTTTCTGCACCGCCGACGCCGCCAGGAACAAGAAGCCGCATAGAAGCCACGCTCCTCCGGCAAACCCTAGTTCCGCCGCCAAACATCGACGGTGAACAAATCCTAGACCTAGAACTCGATTAAGGACTCGATCTACTAAAGGATGGACCCCCGCTTCCCTAGCCACCGGCTAAAGGCCGGCGACGGAGGGAAACGGGGGCCAGGAGCGGCGGCGCGCCTTACGTGTGGGAGGCGATTCCGCCGAGTCGCCTTGTCTGGTTGGAGTGAAAAGAGAAGGCAACATGGCCGGGTACCTTAATAGGCCTCAACTGGGCCCTGTCGTATGCCCTAACATTATTCTACTTGTTGCCGGTTCACACTCATGGTCTGGTAGGGTTCTTTCAATTCGTTTTGTTGGGCCACCAAATGGTTGGGTCGGGTCAAGTTCAAGTTGGTTGGATTGTGTTTGACTCGTGTTTTTGTGCGTAAACTTCGAAGTTTTTTAAGGTTTTGAATAAAAAATTTTGGCCCACACCAGACCCATCACATTGTTGAGTCGAGTGACCCTGATCAAGTCTGCGCTTACACCGGCCCGGTCAGGAAGTAGGTGGTCACCTCACTCTAGTCTAGTCCTTGTCTATGACCGACACCATCAACTACGTCAACGCCTGGACTTCTACTTCAATATGGAGAGTACGTTAAATGTTATTTGGGAACTCTATACTTGATAACTGCGTCTCCTAATGTTTGCTAGGTACTTTATCTTTGGGCCTGTTTGGTTAGTGACCCCAAGCTGCCAAGCCAAAATTTAACATCAGCCCAAGCGAGACTTGGTCAAATTTTGGCTAAAGATGACATATTTAGATTGTGACTATGCCAAAAGAATTTGGCATGGTCAATTAGTATCCCCACTCTTTTATTCTTTTTCACTGCTGCAATTTTTAAATTCTGCGCTTTGAAAGCTTCAAAAATACAAATCCATTTTAGGTTTGAGAAGTATTATCACTTTATTTAAGGTTGTCCTCCCTCTATTTTTTACATGGCACATTAGTTGTTCAAGTCAAACTTGTCTAATTTTAACCAAATTTATAGAATGGATATAACAATATCTACAACACCGATGGAGCTTGTTGGCACCGGCGGGCTCTCGCCCCAACCCACCGGGAGCCTTGCCGGTTCACGCACCTCTAGGAACATCTCCCCTTGCCAGCTCTCCCCACTCTTTTTGTTCATTTTTACTGAAGATCTCTCAAGTTATACAAATTATTACAACAACTCAAGATCTCTCAAGTTGCTTACAAATCTTTCCCCGACGTGCGACCCAACCCTGACAAACACGGCCGGGTACCCAACCGGGGCCTTCACTTCCACCTCAAACCCACCCTGCACTCCGACACCATACTCATCCCCTGTCCACACATGCCTCCACGCGCCGCCGCCCACCGGAAAGTACGCCGTCACCGCGCTCCGTCCCTTGTCGAGCACGGGCACCACCATCATCTCCGTGCCCACCATGAACTGCTGGTACGTGAGCTGCAACACGCGCTCGTCCTCCGGGTAGTGCAGGAACAGGTGCCTCGCCACGGGGAGCCCCTTCGCCGCGGCCTCCGCGACGAGATCGGCGCGATAAAACCCCCACGCCACGTACATCTTGGCGCAGCGCGCGAAGTGCGCGAGCGCCCGCGCGGTGGAGTAGAACTGGGCGTTGGACCCCGGCCTGTTCCCCTCGTGGGTGCGGAGCAACACGGTGAAGGCGTTCACCTCCATCCACCGGAGCAGGAGCTCCTCGCTGCGGCGGTAGCGGAGGAACGGCGGCAGGTCGACGGCGCAGTAGCCGCCGGCGTCGCTGTGGTTGAGAGCGAACCCGGAGAGGCCGCCGCTGAGGAGGCCCACCACGCTGCTCTTGATCCCGTCGTGGGCCTGCCAGCTCACCATCTGGTCCCCTTCCCAGAACAGCATCGCCCACCGCGAGCTCTCCCGGAACCCCGACCGCACGAAGAACACCAGGCCGTCGGCGGCGGCGGCGGCGGAGGATTTGTACTCGTTGACGAACTCGCGGTTGACGCGGGCCCAGAGCTCGGGGTAGCGGTTGTGGGCGGCGACGGGGTCCTCGCCGGAGTGGAGGCGCGCGTCGAGGGGGAGGCCCTCGCCGAAGTCGGCCATCCAGCCGCTGACGCCGTCGCCGGCCATGCCGCGGAGGATCTCGTCCTTGAACCAGGCGCGCGCGGCCGGGTTGGTGAAGTCGAGCATGGCCACGTCGAAGGCCGTGTTGGGCATCATGTACGGCTCGCCGGCCTCGTCCTTGACAAGGATGCCCAGCTTCTTCGCCTCCTCGAACAGGTGCCGCTTCGCGCTCGGCTTCTGATCCATCTGAGGACGGACGCAGGTAGAGGTAAACAAAATTCAGAACAGTAACGTAATGTCTTTGAAATGCAGAGCACGTTTCTAAAATCTGAACGTGTGTACTCCCGTCGGATTCAGAGAATGTTCTTGCGTTCCAAACGTACCGGTACAAGGCAAGGATTGCAGTAAGTCATGGTCCTGATGCCGCTGCTTCGAAGGTCGGCGACAAGATCCTTCCATCCGCTGTAATGAGCATCGTCAACCTCCCAGTTCCACCAGAGCTGAGACCCAATTGCCGTCTTCCTCTGCCCAACCCAATCCTGCAGCAATCAAAGTTCAGACGAGCCGGTTCAGCGTTCAAAGTTCAAGCTACTTCAGACTGCCACTGGATGATTCGGCCGTGTTTAGTTCCACGGTGAAAAGATTTTGGAAGGGAATTTTTTCACATTTGAAGTATTAAACATAGACTAATTAAAAAACTAATTGCAGATTACGTTTGGAATTCGCGAGACGAACCTAATGAACCTAATTAATCTGTCATTAGCACATGTTACTGTAGCATTACTGTAGCAATTTAGTGTCTAATCACGTCCTAATTAGACTCATTGGATTCGTCTCGCAAATTCCAGTTCATCTATATAATGCGATTTGTTTTTTAACTACATTTAGTACGTCATACATGTGTCTAGACATTCATTTTGAATTTTGGATTTTGGAACTAAACAAGGCCGAAAATTGGTAATAACATTGAAAAGGCATTTTCCCACAGACCTGTAGCCAGAATGCCGAAACTGGGACGTCGTATTCCTGCAGCTGTTTCCAAACCCTCCGGACGGTCTCTGTGCCGCCCTGCATGCCGACAACGGCGCCCGATGTGATCCATCTGGGAAGAACCGGTGGCCTTCCGGTCGACTCCGTGTAGCTGGTGAGGAGTTGGACCGGCGAGTCACCGTCCAGTATTCGCCCCTGAACAGAATTCCCATAAATCTGCAAATTATGAACGAAAGTACTCGATGAGCTCAACGATGCCATCCCCATCCTTTCAGAGTTGTTATCAGAAAAGTAAATTTGCAGCCCCGTGTAAATGGCTACCTGAATTTGTACTCTGTCAGGTTTCGTCAGGTCGAAAATGGAGTAGTCGTATCCTTCAAGGTATAGAGATCTCATCTTCGAGGTCATGTAGAACGGAGAGGGTGCATATGTGGTACTCCAGTTTCCTCCAGACCTAGAGAAAATCAAAAGGAAGAACACGCTAAATCATCTCCAAAGTCAAACAAAAAGTTGGCGCCAGTTGACCTACATCAGTGCTAACACTGCAATGTCATAATGCTATAGCTTTTTTTTCTTTGTTAGAAAAGAACGAAGGATCAATGAACTGTCCTTGAAAGTTGTTCAACACAATAGTTAGCTAGCTTATCAAGAAGGGAACAAAATGGACACGTTTTTTCCTCACCTACGATTACTACTGTTCAGGTGCAGAGCACAGTAGCACACACGCACAAGAAACTACTATGGCGCAAGTAGACGCCACAATCGTTGTCGATGTGATGAGTTTTAATCTCAGGAGTTCAGATTACATGCAAACCACACAATACTAGTGTCATTTTCGGATTTAAATCCTTCCACGTTTCAAGTTCACCATCAATGCCTGCAATAAGCGGCGAGGACCAGATGATAGGATAAGCTCAATTGCTCAGACACCTGCCTATCCGGACTGGCAGGGCTGGTCCTGAACTTGACTTGCATAATGACGAAGTTATCCCATACAGACATGCTGCTTAGTCATGGGCTCATGGCCTCACCTGAACTGAAAAGCCCCTAGCTTGTAACTAAATTTGACAGTATAGTGAAAGTGATTCTCTGCAAATTGCATAGACTTGTTCTTCGCAGACCACAGGCGCAAGTCCAACACATCAAATATCTAACGCGTCAACCCTAAGGGCTGGTTCGGTTCCACTGGATTCATTTTCGGTTGGGAAGGGTATTTGTAGTAAGAAATTTATGATAGATACGACAAGAGACCGGGATTTGTTCCGGGCCGGTAACCAATTTAGTCATGATAGGTACACCAAAAGACCTGGATTCGTTCCACACCTCTTAACTAGTGGATTGATTCCCGGTCTCTTATTGCATCTATCATGAGTAAATTTGTTGCCAGCCTGGAATAAATCCCGGTCTCTTATTGTACCTATCATGAATTTACTACTACAAATACCCTTCCCGATCGGAAATGAATCCAATGGAACCGAACAAGGCCTAAAGAGGTATCAAATCCTTGGAATTGGATTTCCATTTCCTCCTTGGAGTTGAATTTTCTTAGAAGCACTCTAATGCGATTTTTCAAACTTTGGTGTGGTCAGCAGTCAGCCGTAACGAGTTGTCAGGTTACCGAAAGGAAAATTCACCTACCTGTAGCTGACGAGGTTGGCGGCAAACGTGATGGGCTGGTCTCCCCTGCCGATCCCCTGCTCCTGCACCAGCACCGGCACCCTCTTCCCCTTGAACTCCATGCGGCTGAACTGCTCGCCGAACCCGAAGAACCGCTCGTCCCGGCTGCTCGCGTACGTCAGGAACACCCGGTTGAACTCCTCCGGCGGCGGCGCCTCCGCCCTCTCCACCTCCGGCAACAGCGCCGCCGAAGCCTCCTCTCTGCTCGGCGGCGCCAGCCTCGTCTTCTTGCTGCTGATGGGTCGCTGCACGCGCGCTGCTGACAGACGAAGCCGCAGGCTGGGCCGGTGGAGCCTCGTGGCTGTGGCCGCCGTCGCCATCGCCAGTGGCGGCTTGGCAGCGTCGCCGTGCGCGCAGGTCCACTGATACTCGCCGATCCTGACGCTGAACGTGACCTGCGTGTCGGACTTCTCCTCGAGGACAATCCAGTACCGCGCCGAGAGCACCGGCGGAGCGCGGCGGCGGCGGCGGCCGCAGCAGCCGCACGGCGCGGACGTCGAGGACGCCGCCCTGGCGGCGGACACGACCCCGGCGATCACGAGCACCGGGAACCGCGTCGCACCGGACGCCACGAATGCGGCGGCGCGCAGGAGCTCGGCGCCGGCGTCGGCGTCGCAGCGGTAGAAGGACCTGATCTTGTCGACGCGCTGGAGGCAGGGGACGAGGCGGGCGCGGCCGTCGCGGAGCGCGAAGGATCCCCGGCACTCGTCGGCGACGGTGGCGGCGGAGGCCGCGGAGAGGAACGCCACGCCGGGGACGGTCTCCCACATCGCGCGTGGCGAGGATGCCGCCCTGGACAGGGAGAGATTGCCGCCGAGGGACGGGTCCCAGCGGAGGCGGAAGCGGGTGCCGACGGGGAGGTCGTGCGCGTGCGCGAGCTTGGAGGTAGGGGCGAAGGAGAGGCGCGGGGCGGCGTCGCCGCCGCGGATGGCGGAGGCGGGGACGGCGCGAGGGAACGGGTTGTTGAGGCGCGCGTGGTGCTTCTTGGTGGTCTTGGGCGGCGGCGCCGGGGACGCCATGGCGACGGCGGTGGTGGCGCGCGCGCGGGAGAAACGGAAATGGAGGATCCGGATTCCGGTGTGCTCTGCTCGGTCCAAGCGGATTGGCTGAAATAGATTCTGGAATGACGGGGTGGGGCAGGAGACGTGGGCCCGGAGAGCACGCGCTCGTTTTTGACTGACGCGTGTACCAGTTCCTGGTCGTAATAGCTAGATTCACCAAGGCAGAAAGGTTTATTGCCTGTCTAAGAACTAGAAAGTATGGATTTTTCTTATCTACTACCCGTTCCAAATTGTAAGCCATTTTAGCTTTTTTAATTTATTATCTTTGTTATGCACCTAGATAAACGATATGTCTAGATTCATAGCAAAATCTATGAATCTAGAAAAGTTAAAAACAACCTATAATTTGAAACGGAGGAAGTATCTTTCTCGGAGTCTTCATATACAGAAAGTAAAAACGCCTACAGCTTTCATTAGATTATTCTTCCTGATAAAAGAAATTTCATAGTTTAATACATGTAATAAGTAAACTCTTAAATGTTACAGTTAAGCTAGGAAAATGGAGCTATCACATGCACAATCATATTTGGAAATAGAAGTGCATAGCTTTTGAAGTCCATGTTCTTTTGGCTATGTTCATTACTCCTTAGTCCCTCCCTCCACAAATATAAGGATTCCAGATTTTTTAGGACATTATGGGTGCACAAAAAGATGCATATGACCTTGGCAAAATGCGGCTACTAATTATGTATGCATGCACACGCAATGTATCTTCATGCACTAACCCAATTAAGTGTAGAAAAATGTGCAAGTTGGTAGGGAAAGTTGGCTGTGCATGAAGTAGAAAGAAAATACCAAGGTGCCTTTTATCTTATGCATAAATTTTAAATGCTAGAAAAATAGTTATATTTGTGGATAGAGGAAGTGCGTTAATTTTTTCCATTTAGTTTGTCTAGTTAATTAAACATGAGCACAATATAGAGCAGCACTATATGCTTGAGTCGAAAAGGTAACTCATCATTCTTCAAATACATTTTGAAGCGCAACTGACATTTGGGAGGCTCTTCGTGTCGCCTGTTGCTATATCATCAATGGGTTACATATAGTTGAATCGCATTCCTAGGTAGGATGCTATGTGCACCAATCAGTTTTCTCTCCAAATTCTGAAAGCGGGTCAAACCTTTGGGCTTTCACACGTCAACGAAGCCGGCCGGGTCTCCGACGTCCCGCGCCGGAGTGGCGTTGGGTTGCCATTTTAACGTACGGTTGCTTGATTACCTTTATTTTTTGCATAACTTGATTACCATTTCTTACAATTATAATTATTACCATATTGGGTAGCTATCTTTAGAAAGCATGTGGCCCCTTTCTCATGAACGTGGCCGTGATCATGGGAACATACAAACCAGCACACGAACTAAGCCGTGTACGTTAAAGCAAACATTTGGCAGCTTACGAGTGAGCAAACCGGTGGATTGTGTGATTGTGTCCAAGTCTAACGAACCAGTTCTGTTAGTAGAGTGAAGCTGCACATACTACGACATATGTGACCGGCCCGTGCCAGAGTGTCTAGATACAATGGACCTTGCCCGAAGTCGTTCCCTCCATCTAGTTTGCTGCACATACTACGACATATGTGACCGGCCCGTGCCAGAGTGTCTAGATACAATGGACCTTGCCCGAAGTCGTTCCCTCCATCTAGTTTGCTAGGCCGTTTTGACTTTTCTATGTTTCAAATTATAGGTCGATTTAACCTTTTTAGGTTTCAAATTGACTCTCGTGCGTAGCTAATGACATTTAAATACAACTAACTATATTCCCTCTTGTAAAATTCTACGGTGATATACTATTTGAAAGGTATAACCCAATTACTCCTATAATTGCTCAAAAACAAAACTCGATCCTATAATTTATTAAACTATTTTTCAAGGCGAAAAAAAGGGCATATCCCGATAGACTTTGATCGTAGAGTGTTCACCTGCATCCTGTTTGTCTTTGCCGTGTTCACTGTACGGCTCTCACTTCTAGCTACATTTGGGTGCATCTTCCCACTATCCCGGCATTGTTCTTCCAAGCAGAACAACATGCGGGGCCCCAGAAATCCCCGTCCATCAGTATCCGGATAAAAGCCATCCATAAGACCATAACCTATCCTTGAAATAGGCCCTGCAGTGTTTAACATGAAATGCGCAGAACGTTCACCTCATCCTACGACAAATTCATCCAAAGCACAAAAGTACTGTACTAGCTAGTAGTCCCTCCGACTCTGGACGATAATAATTTGAATTGGTACACATCTACGTATTTGGCTCCAGACCAGGCTCCTTAATCAGCCGCCCATGATAGTGGCCTGTTTGAGATGCCAAGTGCAGTGCATGTATGCACCAGGACGTGTTCGTGGCTCTGTTCATGTTCAGAGAGAGGAAAACACGCCCAGGCCGGTGTTTGGTTGGCTTCTGGTCTGTCATGTCACGTTCCTACCCTCCTGTTCAGCACGGCAGTATTCTGATTCTGAAAGCCGTGAGCTTCACGCAGGAGTACGTGACCAAATAACACGTTTCAATTTCTGCATCGGCATGAGTACAATAAGATAGGGGAAAGTTGTGGAGAGACATAACGGAGCGAATTGAATTTGAAACCGGTGTTTGCGCTGGGATGCTAACTACGAGGTTCGCTGTGAGGCTGTGACTGTGAAGAGATAGATCCTCACGGGGCAGGGACCACTAGGTACAGCAACAGATTCCAGCTTCTAGGTGAATCATCCAGAATACAGAACATTGTACTGGAGTATCAAACATGAACTTTTTGCTGCAAAATTAAATCATCTCCTCGATCGTGCATGCAGGAGTCTAAAGTACGATTATTCGAGCTGTAAAAGATGTAGAAATTTCGAAAAGATTCCCCTTGGCGATCGAGGTCGTGCGGTTACTCGCTTACTCTCAGACTAGTTTGCCTAGAAGAGATGTGTCAACGGCAACTTCGCTCGTTCTTCGGCAGTTCCGATCCGCTTTGGACGTGGATCGGCTAAAGCGACGTTCTCTTCGTTGCACGAGGATGCAGCCAGTTGACGGGGCAGAGACACTTGCATGTTATTTCAAAAAAAAGACACTTGCATGATTATGGCGGGTGGGTGGCTCATTTGAATGAGTTGGGCGCGTTGCTGTTGTCACGGGCAGGCCAAGTGAGGAGCATGGCAAGCCAAAATGTATTCCTACTAAAAGATTATTTCTTGTTCTTGAGGAACTAAGTCTTCAGCACTCAGGTGCTTGCAGCTCAAATGCTTCAAAGCACAACGCATCTCTTAATAGGGATAAGGATAAGATGTGCGAACATAAATTCGAAGGGATGTACATTCGTCTACAGTAACACCGCGTTTTTTGCACGGTTTTGCAAGACTCGCAGGAAGAACATTAAAAATTACAATTCATGTAGTCCCTACGAAATTGCCACTTTCCGAACTGAGACCTAAACCTCCTTTCCCGAACTCTGATATGTGACCTTGACTACTGGATTTGAAATGTCTGCGTAACCAATCATCAGTGAAAGCTAAGAATGGGCGAGCTACAGCATAATGATAATCCACCACAGATATCACAGGATACAAGTCGGTTACACAATATCCGTGGCACAGCCAGATTAACCCATGGCAGGAAACTTCCCAACTCCCAAGTGCTCTCCGCCAGACCAAAATGGATTACACGTCACAGGACTCCAACAAACCGGTAGACGCTGCCATCCAGGTTTTAGTTCTAGCCCTACTTTTACTGCTACGCTAGCACCAAAAAATTGTTGGCGAAGAATCAAATCTTCTATGCTTTGGTCGGGTGGATCCTCTATATTACACACGATGGGGTCAGCCTCAATGCACTCAAATGTCAAGGTTGATCTATGTTGATCGTGCTTGCAGCATTTCTGGATCAGTTGCTTCCTATATTCGACCTGGAAAGGTGCAGAAAAGTTTTTCAAGCAGAACGAGGTGCGTAAACTCAATATTTAGGAGTGCTCCAATGAACCTTCTGTTGTTACCCGGCTACCCATAAGTGACGAGAAGACAACATTAGCCCTCAGCAGCATCCTCAACCTAAGCTGCTTTAACAGCCGCCTCTCAGGATCCATTGTAGTTCCCATAATTGGGCAGGCATCATCTCACCCAAACCTATTGCAACACAAGAGAAGCAAACACAAGATAAACATGGAGGAAACATAAGACTATTCGAAGGTGTAACGAACTTGCAAACAACCGCGAGTAATAGTCTTGTCAAGGGAGTAGGTGGGTAATATCAGCTGGCAGGCAGAACCACAGAAGTGGTGGTGACGCTACCGTTTTGGGGTATCAAAGTGATCATTAATCTAATCAGGATGGTATAAGATGGAATAAAATGTACACCGGCATACCTTTAAACCTCTGTATATGATATGATGCATTTGCAGGGAAGGTGTAACTATCTCTTTTAAGATCAGCATCGTCATAGCACTAGTGTGCTTGTTTCCCACGCTCAACCTAACACCATGACATAAATACAAACTCTTAGCTATCTCTTCAAGATCAGCATCGTCCTAGCATTCAAGATACTAGAGTTGGAAGTCACAACCAAACCTTATATAGAGGTGGTACACCAACGTAGATACAACCTTCATCAAATAGGCTCTCTGCAAATTGCATGATATCATAATCAAACCCTTTATTGTTCACAACATAAACATTTGCCAACATCTTTATGGTAAGAACAGCTGCCGGCTCAAAGCGAAATATCATGTGGAAGTTGAAAACAAACATGCTTGTAAAAAACAGCTAATACATAGAATGATAGATGAACAGAAAAAATCCACCAGTGCAACTATACTTTTGCAACCAACAACCTAATCCGGTAAGGAAAAGTCCAACCCACCCGAACATTTTAGTCATATGCGGTTTCAATAATCTTAGAAAGAGATTGCAGCCTTCGGTAGGAACAGTTGGTAATTGGGTATGACCAATACCGGATCTCATTCTCAGCCCGAGAAGAAGATTCATGTTTCAACCCACACTGATTGGGTCTTGCGGATTTTTGCAGTGCAAAGAGGATACTAGATGGGACATTAGGGTGAACCCTATTTTACACACCCCCCTTCAGATTTGAACTTTTCTCAACCTATTTTACACTAGACTTTTCAGATCAAACGCTGTCCTAATCCAGGTACCAACCGTCTTAGTAACCCTTTTAAGACAAGCATTATCCAAATCAAACCTGACCGTTTGGCCCTATTTATCAATCCATCAGCCGCCTTGTAGAGAAGTAAACCATGATAACAGAAGTATTGACTATTAACTCCGCAATCAGATGTAAACACTTATGAATACAGAACCTACCAGATGAGTACCCTCTTCAGTTGCAGATGGTTCAAGACAAGTACCTGATATCTGAAGAAGAAAGTAAGGAGGAGAGTCCGGATATGTGCACCATCAACATCGGCATCAGTAAGTATACCGATCTTATGATACCGAAGAGCTTCCCTTCTTAAAATCCTCACCCTAGAAGTATAATATATTAGACAAGACTCAAAAGAAATAAAGAATAAAAGAAAAAAAAAAGAAGAGTCTGCAACCTTCACTCCTAGTCCAAGACCAAGGATAAGATTTTGGATCTCTTCATTTTGTACAAGGCTGCTTCATCCTTTCTTTCAATGTTAAGAATTTTACCCCTTAGAGGCAAAATAGCCTGCAATCAGTTGTTAAGGATGAGTAGACTTTAAGTGGATGCTAGGATGGCATGTAAGTTACACACACTGTGTAGAAAAAAAATCGATTACGAACTATCTTCTCATATTGTGTAGTAAGGACATTACACTAAAGGCCTCTGCACCCCAAATGAAGTGCATACAGTTTTAACAATTTTTTAGCCATTTACTTTGATCACTGGCATGCGTGACTGCTAGGGTTGTGTAGCAAAACCAACTAATAGTCTAATAGAGCTTTGAGTGAGTCCAGGAACCACTGATTCTAAAGAAATGAAATCTTTACAGCCAACTGCCCCATCACAAAATATCTAATATTGCACAGTTTAGTTGCCGGTATTAGTATCCATGTAAACCTTGAATCTCAATCATAGTAATTACTTCTAAACAATTAAAAAAGGAAGAGATAATGCAACATAGTTGATTCTTAGTAGTACCACATTACAATATTCCACATTACAATATTATCTAGGCTTTGGCAACCCCATTATGCTATGCAAGCCCAGCAAGGGTAAGCAATGCTTGCGAGCCAAAATATCTATTATACATTTTGCAAACAGCTAGAAAGAAGCCACCACATACATGGCAGAACATAAATATATAGATACAAAGTGCAATGAGAGAAGCTGAATGTGCAATGGGGATAACACATCATGCTTGGTCTGCAGAGGATAACAGATAATTTTTGTATTACACTATTATCCAGTTTACAATTAAGTACTTCAATGATGGAAAGCTTTTTTTGGGGGCAATGCATGGTAAGCTTTAAAAAATGCAACCACTACAGGAACTGGTGCGACCAGAAATTTGGAAAGCAATAACGGGCGAGCAAAACTCCTCCCATCAAAGAGGGCCACATCACAAAATATCTAATAATCTACAACTCTGAACATCAACCATGAGTCCTAGTACAAATGTTGAAAATATTGAAAAAAGATGAACAAGTTTTACCTGAATCTCCTATCCCGCCCTTGCTTTGCACTGCCGCCTGCAGAATCACCTTCAACAATGAAGATTTCTGCAATTTGATGAAAAATCAGAAAATATCAAAACCAAGTGTGGCAAGGAGCCTAAGCCAGACTGGAACTCGAACCCCAAGAGTGTTACAGATAGCCAATATCAATGTCATCTCACCAGATTCTTCAGGATTAGTTGATGCACAATCAGCTAGTTTTCCAGGGAGTGAAGAAGATTTCAACACACTCTTTGTCCTCACTAATTCTCTAGCTCGCTTGGCGGCCAGTGCAGCCTGCAACAAAAAGAGTTTATCACATACTGCATCAGAACTATACCAACAAGCTCCCAAGAACCCATCTTACTCGAACAATGAATAGGATAAAAAAAATCTTCTTTCACAACATGTGGAATTATTACAAGGGCATTGTACCTTGAGAGCATTAAGGGACTTTGATAGGATCGAATCCAGAACATCTGGATGAAGCTCTAAGTACTCTGTTAAGTTTTCTTGAACAGATTGATCAACTATTCTCCGTACTTCTGGATTTCCCAACCTTGTCTGTGAAATAAAAAGGGAAACGGAATTTACTGCCCATTAGGAGGAAATAGAAGAAGAAATGGTACATCATTATAATCAGATAAAATTTGAAGAATCTTGTCATGGAAGGCAAGCTGTCACCTTTGTTTGACCTTCAAATTCTGGACTAGGGACCTTCACTGAAATAATACATGTCATTCCTTCTCTTACATGCTCCCCACTCAAGGTAATATCCTTATCCTACAAAGAGCGACAGATATGGTTTATTATGTTTTTTATTTAGTTGGATCAATAGGATTCAAAGTGCACTTCAAAGGCTTAAATTGAACCTTTCCATATATAGCTGCTACTAACACTCAATTAAGAAAAAATCTCCGATAAAATGGTTTATAGAATCATCGGGTTGCAGTTGAGAATATGAGACAACAGATGCATTCAGATGCAACTAAAAAAACTACTTTACCACCTTAACAGTCTTCGACTTCTTTGCAAGGTTATTAATTGTTCTAGTCAACGAAGCCTTTAAACCATCAATATGAGTACCACCATCAATAGTACGGATACTGTTTGCATATCCTAGCACTGTATCAGAGTAGGAATCAGAACACCTGTAAATGGTGACAGTTTATTGCGTGAGAAGGCACAAAAGTTTCCTGAGTAAAATAGTAAGATTCAGAATAAATAGTCAATTCTAACAACCAGTACATGAACAAGCAAGGTAGATGCAGGCAAGCCCATGAATTAAGAAACTATTAAACTCTGTCCACAACTTGAGCAACCAGACAAAATTCAAAAGTGGATTTATATGAACACATAAAAAATTTATCGCTGAATAGTCTCTCCTTGCTCAAATAGAACATGAAAATACGCGATGCAGTACATAGCATAGCTATACAGTTTTGCAATAAATTTAAGAAAATTCATCTTACCATTGAAGGGAGACATCAACTGTTATACCATCCAACTCCTTTCTGAATGCAATCGGGTCATGCAGGGGTTTCTGGGGAAGAAAGCACATCCAACAAATAGAGTTAGGTTCAGATGTTATAAAGCAGGGGTTTTCTATACTCAGAATTGAAAACAATCACCATTCCTACATTTCCAGAATCTTAGCAAAATGAAAAACATATAGCTTCAGATGTTATAGAGCAGACCTTATCAGTGTTCAGCCATTTAACATATTCAACAAGGCCACCAGCATAACAGTATTCATTATGTTGAACCTCTGCGTGCCCTTCCTCCTTAGTCAAGGTTATAGTCAGCTGGTATAACAGAGAAATTTAATTGACCAGAGTTATACTTTCAACGTGACAAAATATTACAGCCAGGATGTGTGTGCATATAATCAGTAGAAAGAAGACAGTAGCAGGCAATAAAAACTAAATCTTAGCAGAATTTTAAACATACACAAAATTAAAAAAAAAAAAAGCATGCTACCTATAACAAAGAAAAATACAACCAACCTAAATGCAGAGTGTGATGCCTGCTGACAAAGAAGTAAATAGAATATACACCACAAAGTGCAAAAGACAAGGGAGTAGAGCATTTCATAATCAAAATTTTAACTGACTATAAATATAACACATTTCCATAGCAGCTATATTTGAGTATTGTTACTTTGTATCATTGCATTAATGGTACATCTCCACAAATACTCACAATTACCAGCTGCCGTCATCACAAAGCATATCCTCATTTATCAACTTTGGTTTGTTGGAGTAGAATATTTTTCACTACTACGACGAAGTATATATAAAATAATCGACTATACTGTGAATAGAAATAAACTATAATCTTCAAATCCATTAAACCTACAGCTACTAACCTTTTTCTTTTCTTGACCATGATGGAAAGAAAATGATAAAATGCATTCCTATGCATGACAATGGTGAGCCCAAATAGGTTCTCTAATCGATCATCTAACAAGCAGGTGTTTCATGGTCTAGGTTTGGCCTGAGCAAGTAAAGGTAAAAAAGAACTCTAAAGCCTAACAAAATACAGAACAAAGATCAAATCATGAGTCATCTTCCCAATAAAAAAACTAAGGGAACGACTATAAGGGGCTGCTTGGTTGACAGCCACAACTCGCCACCGCTCCAGTACCCACGCCACGCTCTGCAAATTGGGCTAACAGGGAATAAAACAATGCAAGTTATCAAGCGAAGGATTACAATACCTCAGGATTAGAAAGGCAAGCTCTCGGATGCGACTAGAGATTGTATTGAAGTCAAAACTGATTGTGGTAGTAAATACTACATTAAAAAAATGATTAATCACTGGCAGTGCTCAGACCAGATAACTTTATTGTAAATTGTAAGAAATAAAAGCTTACTATCTTTATCCGGCCAAAATCGGATGCGTGTTCCTTGGCGAGAACTTGTTTCACCAGACAGTGTGAGACTAGTTAGCGTCGTCGTTGGTTTTCCCCGAGAATAGCTTTGTGTGTATTCCTTCCCACCACGCCAAACAGTAACTTCAAGTGCCTGCATTTGTAACATCACAACGATCGATTGAATCAAAATCTTAGAACGTGAATGGGTAATAAATCAAAGACATACTAACAATGCAATTGACACTTTCATATAACATAAGCAGCAACATTAGTGGATACAGTATAACAGAAAGTTCCTTACACATAGGCGAATTGAAAATCATGTGAAGCCAACTTTCAAAAAAAATGCTCAGTATTAACGTTTACAGCTAAAACCACAGTATGAAGCAGAGGCAGGACCCACAGAAATTTTGAACACTACATGATGACCTGTATCTTAACTACAACCACACATGTTGTAACTTAAGACATTACAGGCAAATGTCCTTTAGCAATTAGCATACTATATTACCATTATGATGGTATTGTTTTGATAGCAAACTGCATGCCATTAAGCACTAAAAATTCATGCAGTTTAGCACAGCCTGAAAAATTAAATAGCATACAGTTTATTTGCAAAACAATACATCTGCTAGCTTATTCAACAGTATACCCTGCGACGCTGCTACACTATCCTGTAAGTAAACTGTTTTGCCTTTTGATCTCTGACTCCCTAAGCCTTTCTCCCCCAAAGGAGAGGGGGGCGTGATTCCAGACACAGCCAGCATGTGCACACAGTTTTTAAGATTTTAAATACTGGACAGCGCCTCTCAAAACTGTTTGTGGTCTTCAGCATTTCGCTTCTACAAAACCTGATATTCTTTGTTGATCTACAACTATACAAGCAATGTCAAAAAGAAAGTCAATATGACTAACTATTGCTGAGCTTACAACTGAACAATGACCTGAAAAGATGGAACCGCTCGTCTCCCTGGCCCCTCCCCCAGGCGCCCCTTCCCCTACCAGCCTCATGCCGGGATCCACTCCGGACCCGGCGGCCACCCACCACGCCGCCCCAGCGAACCCTTCCACCCCGGCGCCTGCCACAATCCCCCTGCCGTATCCCCACCCAAACGTCCGCTCGTCACTTCCGGCAGGTCGTTCCAAGGAGCATCGTTGGTGCGACAACAGCCCGGCGTAGTCTTCCTCCGGCGTGTCGGCTGCAGCTGCAGCTACGTCTGTGAGACGCTCCTACCATGACGTCGCTGCGACATCGGGCATCTCGGCGGAGCCTTCCAAGCCGCTATCGCCGTGTTGGAATACTTTGGTCATGTTGTGTGCTTGGCTTATCTGGAAACACCGAAATGCATGTGTGTTTGAGAGTGACAGACCGAGAGTGGACACCATGGTTCAGGCCTTCAAGGACGAACACCATCTGTGGTGCCTTGCAGGTGCTCGGAGCCTTAACTCCTTGAGCACTAGTCAAGCCATTGATTTAGGACAGGGTCTGGTTCTATCCTAAATAGATCTTGTGGTCAAGTGCTGTTGTATTTTCTAAGAACTTAAAAACAGTTTGTTTCTCAGTTCCTCACAGCTCGGCTCGGAGTGAGGGACGCTGCTTGTAAGGGGCCGGTTTTATTCCTGCGTACTCTGAAAAAAAAATGACAACTATTGCTGTTGCATCTCACCCACAGTACTTTTTGCTTCTAATGAAATTGGACCGGATACCAACATAAAAATGAAAATCAACACTCCACAATAGATGGCACGCTGGCCAGCAAAGAAATGGACTGGGATGTCTATGTTGGCATGTAGATAATCAAGCTATATCACATAAACTGCATTATTTATCTGTTTTTATGTTAACATCATTTTTCATCTAGCACTGCCTCAAAGCAAATTTGAGGATGGCTGGTAGTCCCTACCACAATTCAATCATCTTGTACCTACCCAAGACTACAACATCTAAAACAAAAGGATAAAATGCCTGAATTTGCCAACTTTACAGCAATTCTATCAGTCTGTCACCCAATGGATCAATTTTATGCATGGGTTCTTTTCTTATTTTGTTTTTCAAAGAACAGTATATTTAAAACCAGCAAGAGGTCAAAATACAAACCTCTGATAAAGCATTAACCACTGACAGGCCAACACCATGCAGCCCTCCAGAGACACTGTAACCACTCTTTGAACCTCCAAATTTGCCACCAGCATGCATTAACTGCATCATTAGGAAAATTCAACAGTTATTGAACACCAAGAATTTTAAGCTGTTAGCCTCCAAGAAAGACATCAGGGTTCAGAAAATAAAAAATAAAAAATAGAATTTATTAACATGCTTAAGAATGTGCATGTTACTAAACACGCACCAAATACGTGAAACAAAAGAGCAGATAAAAGGTCACAATTTGTTTATGCAGCGGTAATCTTAGGCAACAAAGCACTTTTTCTGGATTACTCAAAACAATGTGTGGAAACTGTTCATAAATATTTCCTTCTTTGTTTCTTATTCTTTGCCAGCTATATTTGAGTATTTAAGAAAGTTAAGAAAATGAAAATAACTAAATAAGAATAAAAAACATAGTAATTTGTTCAACAGTGTGTTAGACTTGCACAGTTTTGCTTTATGGGCATATAAACGCAATAGCAAAATGGTTCACCTACATAACTACAACCAGGAGGCCACAAAACGTACAACAATTAAAATTGGGTTAAAGAAAAAGGTCAAAGTATACCGTTAGGACAGTCTCCACACAAGACTTCTTCGTCTGGGGGTGTATGTCTGTAGGAATCTGCATTGAGTATAGAGTAAAGAAGTATTTCAGTAAAATCACAGACAAAATGATATTCCATGAAGGATGTATGAAGATGCATTTTGGGCAGTCCAAAGTTTGCTTTTAGGTTATAAAAAGATACAAGAAACAAAAAATACGGCTCAAACAAATGAGCAAGTTGTTCAATCAATTATTAGGCCACAGAAATCCTGCGATCCTTTATATTATTCAAGCAAACTAAACATCACAGCAGGTATATTGATAACTAAGATTATAAAAAGATAGAATAAAACTGCCAAATTGCCACACTAAGCGAACCCAATCGGGCAAGGGGATGTGCATCAGACTGCCAAAAAAAGTGGTGTACTTTAGTAAACATGTAGTTCCTCAGCTACTATAAGCAAACACAAAAAATAGCTAGAAGCCTAGAACTGTCCATACCTGGACTAACATACAGTTCATATGTGGTAGATTAATGCAACTCCTAGCATGAAAGGGGCCAATAAACCTCTCATATATTGTCCTATATTGGCTTACTCCTCTGGCTCCTAGAAAAAAATTTCCATTCTACCATGGGTTCTAAACATGTGTGCAACAAAATGAAATGTTGTCAGTTCAAATAATGACCTGATGAAACATGGTATGGACGAGCATAAATGGTAATTCATTGTTTTGCTTATCAGATGTTAAATAACAGCTATGTCATGTTTATATGGTATAAATGACACAGATTTCTTATATACATTTGAATAATTGACTACGCAACAAGTACAATGGCCTGCCAGAACATCTATGAACACAACAATATAAAGCATCAAATTTGCCACAACCACATAGTTCTGGAATCTTTCAGAAGCATCAACCATTGACTATATTTCCTTAATAGGAAAGGCATGAAATTTCAGATTTTAGAAACTGCATACCCCACGGCCATCGTCTGTTACACTAACTGAATTGTCATCATGAAGGACTACATTAATCTTCGAGGCATGCCCTGCCTGAGCTTCATCCACAGCATTATCCAAGATTTCATAAACCTATCATACAGCAACCAAAACAACAATCAAACAAGGCATGAAACAGAAGAAAAAAGGGGAAACAGATTGATAATATCTTGCATTGCATGTACCAGATGATGCAATCCACGTGGTCCTGTGCTCCCAATGTACATACCAGGTCTTGTGCGAACTCCATCTAATGCTTCTAAGACCTAAAAAAATCAATTGAGCATAAAACCAAAACTAAACTCAGAACAATAACTCATCCATAAGACAATAGTTGAAGCTCGAGATATATATCATATATCCTCAGAGGATTACATTCTATCTTGTCTTCATGAAAGACATTTAAGCTTTATACTACACTAGCAAATAATTCCATTGAGTGCCGACATGGCGACATTGATTCACTATAACACATTGCTGGAAGTACAGGTAAATTACATAACAAACACTAATACCTAAAGCCATTTAAAAATGAACAGTCATACATACAGTGTTTTCTGAATTCTTAAAGAAAAAGTAGGACATGAGTTATTTGTAATGACCAAACTGATCTCAACCCCTTCAATTCAGTGTCATGATTCATAAACCACCACAGAATTTGGAATCAGTCACACACATCAATAAAGGTGTGAGTTTACATGAAAGAGGACAATCACAGAAAGATTGTGTTCGCATCATGCTACTGCTACATAGGTCTTCATGTCAAATATTCCAAAGAACACCCCCCCCCCCCCCTCCCCCCCAAAGAAAACAAGTCCATGACACCACCGTTTAACCCAAAAACAATATACTTCATTAGTTTCGTTGAAGATCTAGGCGTTCGCATTAACAAATGAGCGCAAAGGTTGCTTCAAAACTAATTTCTCTAACATTCGCACATGAACCTACACAATCTGAAGAAAACAATCCTCAGAAAGTTTGCATTGGGTTGCAAGGCTGTTTGGCACTGTTTAAATGCCAATCCTTCCTAGCTCTCCCTCACCTACTTACAAAGTGGCAGCCACGCTTGTGCTCCCTCTATACACATTCACTCTGGTGTGCTCCTACAGGCTCTTCCGTGGTACCTTTCTCACCAAATGACACAATTTCTAATGCTATTAGAAAATTTTAACATAATAGCCTTCCTTTCATGTTCCACCGTGGTCAATAGGTAAACCAAGACACAGAGTTGTGCGCCTGACCATCCTAACTACAGGGATACACTATCTGGTACAAGGAGCCCCAATTCCTTGCACGCCCAAGCTCTATGCTTTTGTGGCCACAAAAAGAATGAGGCGAATCACCTGGACGTTGGCGGCGGTGTACTCCCCGCCCACCCGCTTCTCCTGCATCGCCTCGGACGCCGCCGTAGAAGCCATGAACGCCCGCACCGGGACCCCATTCCGCCGCGGGGCCGCCGCCACAACCCTAGAGTGGGGAGAGGAAAAAAACAAAAATACGCCACCAAACCATCAGCCGGCAAGCTCCAGCGAGGGAGGCAGTAGCAGGAAGACGAGGACGCACCTGGGCCCGAAGAGGAACCGGGGCGCGGCGGCGGTGGAGCGCAGCGAGGGGAGCATCCGTGGGGGGAAGGTGCCGGCGCCGGTGGAGAGGAGGCGGCGGAGGAGCGCGCGGAGGTGGGGAGGGGGAGGCGGCGGCCTGAGGAGGGGCGCCATCCGTGGCGGCGAGCCCTCGCGCTCGCGGGTTTGCTTGGCCTGGGGGCTTCGCCTGCTGCTTGTGGCTGGGGGAAGCGGGAGGAGGGAAGAGGGTTTAGAGGTTGCGAGAAGTGGATGAGGAGGAGGAGCCGCGCTAGCGAGGCAGAGGCCGAGGGTTTAGGGGAGGCTCGGATTTCTAGGGGGCTTTTTCCGTCGGAAAATGCGGAAAGGGGAAGATGGAGTAGAGAAATGGCCATTCGGCCTGAACGAGGGGGGGAACAGAAAAAACGGGCTGGGTTTTTGGTCGGGCCAGAATCCGAGATGGCAATGCAGCCCGTTGGAGCAAACGGCACTTCCGGGCCGTAAAATTGGAGCAACAGCATGCAGGAACACTACTTGTGAAAAGACATGGTGGCACAAGTTTCTCAAGTCTCAAATACACTGTGAAACAAAGATTCCGTAGCTTAGGCGTGCCTATTTCAGAGATGCAGTTGTAATAAAAGAATATACTCCTCCCATCTGTTCTGTTTCGTTAATTGGGGTCCGGAATATTCAGTTAAGCTATGTGCGTATGCATGGACAAGTGCAAAGTCCAACCCCTACAATTTTATGTTGCAGACTGCTCCAACATCCAAATGGTCCATTCGACATGGACAGAGCGCGTGTCCAGTATACTGGTGGTCCGTTAAAAACTGGTCCATGCCAATTGGTTGCTGGAATTCAACTGATGATGTCGAGGAATCAAGGTCGGTCCCGATTAGGGGTGACTGCTTCATGCGACAGTGGCTACGGTCGGAAAGTAACGGTCATGACTACTTTACCTTGTTTTGGTATGATTTCAGAGGTAATCGACGAGACATACACCATCAACACTACAGTTGAAATTCAAAGACTGTACTTGATACCCGCAATTGACCTACCTAGCGATGGGAGGTACCTTTGCAATTTTGCATATTACTAAGATGCTAGAAACATAACAATAAATCAACTTATAAAGGGAGATGTAAATAGTACTCTTTTGCCTTACAGCTTGTGCCGTGGTAGAATCATAGGGGTGTGGATATTGCCCACGCAAAAATGTCAAGTTTTGATGCTTGTGTATTTGTACGCATGTGAATAGTTTTACCATCGCTTTCCCTGGGGTCCAGAATCTCCAATCTAAGAGTCGGTAAGCTTCTTTCAAAATAAAAACACGCGCGCGCACACACATAGAAAGAGAGAGAGAGAGAGAGAGAGAGAGAGAGAGAGAGTTGGTCACCAACCACTTTCTAGTAAAGCACTTTTCTCTTTTTAACAAGTTTGGTTTTTCAGTTTTCACGGGTTATCGCAATGTTCCACTTCAATATCGAATCACATGGTGCAGCTTAATCCCTTTTTACTCTTGCGGGGCCGAGACAGCTTTACTGATTGGCAGAGACCCCTTTGTTGTTTTCGTCAGAAACAAACATGTCCGTATCGCACACTTGTTGAACGGGCCTGGACCCCGATCGCGAGCATCTCTCGCTTAGCTAAGCCAATTATTCCAGGGCCGTGTTTGTCAAGTTGATTAAGATGTGCTCCAATCGACGCTAGTAGTACTGGTAGTACTAGCAGCTAGGCTAGCATGCTCGGTGCACGTAGGCTAGGTGTAGGAGTAGACAGCAGTGTCCAATGCATGCATGATTGCAGGCTGCGGGACGACAGCTCAACCGCGAATGTACTCCTCCGGAACAGTAATCTTCAATTGACTTCACGCACGCATATGACACATCGTATGCTACGGAGTATACTCCGTACCTGTGTGGCTGTAAATGCGTGCAGGTGGTCGCCACAGAGACTTGAAACTAGGATAAATTTTGTCGAACTTGTGGTGGTGGTAGCTGATGATCCACGGCCACATCGCGAGATCCGCCGGGATCGGTGCTGGTGAGAGAATATACCGGCCAATGTTTCGCAAAATTTTTTTCGAGTATGTCGGGCACACATTGAAGTATTAAATATGGATTAATTACAAACTAATTACAGATTCTGTCACTAAATCGCAATACGAACCTAATGAGTCTAATTAATCCGTCATCAGCACATGTTTACTGTAGCAATTTATTGTTTAATCACGACCTAACTAGGCTCATTAGATTCATCTCGCGAAGTACACTCCATCCATATAATGGGTTATTTTTTCGATTACATTTAATATGTCATGCATACGAGGGAACATGCTCGAAAAGAATTTCGCGAAACACCGTGCGTTTATGTGTACGGAGTATGTCGTCAAACTGCCAGATCAGAATTCACCAGATCAGATCAGATGAGAGGATAGAACTGGTGGCGAAGCAACAGGGGCCTTGTCGTCGTGTTGCCGCCCCCTTCCAAACCCCAGGCACGACGCACGAGCACGGCGGCGACGACCGCGCGTGCCAGCAAAAGGCTGCGCAAAGCGCGGCCGATCCAGTCCAGCGCGCTGTGCCACCAGTTGCACGTGCCTGCCCGCGCAGGAGGTCTCTATTCATTCCCGCTGCACGTGCCTGCCCGCGCAGGAGGCAGCAGGACGACGCTGAACGCACACACCACACAGTACGCGAGACGGACGCAAGCAAACAAAGACCTGGCTGGCTGACGGGCCTCCTCCTCCTGTGACCTGTCCTCCATGGCTCCTACCGGTCGGGTGCGCGTGGCTACAGTCTACAGCGTAGATAATTATTTCTTGACCATATGTTAGCTAGCTAAAACTTTGTGGCCAGAGCATGCATGCACATAACCCGTCGCCAGCGTGCATCGCGTGTGTGGACGGCCCAGCTGGAGGAAACGTGGCTCTTGCCGTCTGGCGCTAGCTACTAGCCGCGACAAAGCCATCCACACCCGCCCGTCCTTTCAGTATCGGCGTATACTACGTACTACGTACAAACCTTCTAGTTCCTATCGCGTCGCCGTGGCCCGTCGCTACGTACAATTATTGGCCCTCCCCCGGCCCGGGCCATCATCGATCGACGTCTCGGCTTTTACTGTGGATGCTGATCGATGTGCACAGGCTACACATGCACCCGGACCAGAAAGCAGTCCAGATCCAATCGGTCCAATCAGGAATGGATAGAGGAGTTTAGTAGCCCCAGCCCTCAGGACGCTGCGCACATCACGGCCATACGCGCGCACAGTACAGTGGGGCGCAGATCGTTGTTGCCTTATTAGCTGTGTGTGGTTGATGATACGATAGGGGCAATAATTGATCGAGAAGCAGTGGTCGCCAGCGGGAGATATGTCGTGATTCGTATCACGTTTTGTGATGGCAGAATATAGCGTAAACAAATGCATTTAGTGTAGCTCAATTATTGGTGATTAGAAGAAACTCCAAGCGTACGTAGGTTGTGTGGCTATTGGCTGCGGACGAGAGCCACCTCGCCAAGGCGGGCGCCAAACAACCGACACTTTATTCTTCGCAGCGAACAAATAGGGGACGGGACGACGCCGCCGCCGCGTCTCGGTTGCCCTTCGAGAGCCAGCGTCTAAACTGCACGATAAACACGCGATAGCGATAGCACCCAAATTAATCACCCCGGCGTGGCGTTAGCATACGTCTCTCGTTAGTCCGGATAACGGTAAGTGTATGTGCGTGTTGTGAACGTTTACATTGTACTGTGTAATTTTCAAAAGAAAGGAAAAAAAAAACAAGGCGGCTTTCTACCTGCTTGCTTCCTACAAGTGGGGATGGCAATATGCACAATGACCCAACAGTTAAATTTGCTTCCTATAAATTTGTTTTGGTTCTAGTATGTGGTTTGCGAGGCACTCCAGAGTTTGTGGCTGTGGGCGCGCTGTGGCAAGCAACATGTATAAATGACAGTCAAGAATCTCCAAACAAATTTATATACCCCTATATATGTGGTGTGTGATTCAAAGATTTTTAGCTTTTAGCAAGCACCTTTTCCATGTCATTAAATGGTACTGCCTCCACTTCAAATTATAGATCGTTTTAGCTTTTCTAGGTTCATAGTCTTTGTTATGCATCTAGATAAACGTTATGACTAGATTCATAGCAAAATCTACGAACATAGAAAACTCAAAACGACCTATAATTTGGAACGGAGTAGCCGAGTAGGTATATGCTACTATCACCATTAATAAGTTAAATAAACGAGCTATATGCTACTATCACCATTTATTTAACTTATTAATATAAAAATATTTATACTATGTATCACCCGTCTACACACTGCACGTGCCACAGGGGATTACGGAGTAGGTACGGTAATTGGACGTGTGGACCTCGTGGAGGATAGCAAGGAGCAAGATAGACATGCGTACGGTAATTGTGCTGTGATTTGCATGTCTTCTTTTTTTCCACTACATTTGTTATGAGATAAATAACTAATTCAAAAATTTACTAAGGAAATTCTAAACGGAACCATAACCCATTCCTCGCATCCCAAACCCCCCAACCCCGCACCTAGCTACCTTCCTGCAACTCCATGTATCCAACAATCCAACACGCATAAACAAAAAAGGGCTAATGATCGACGACGAGCAGCTTGGAAACGAAACCATAGAGGGAGGTCACGAGCATCAATGATGGACCTCTCTTGACCCTGCTTCCTAATGGCTAGGGGAGAGTATACGGAGTATAATATAATAAAAAAGTACAATAATGCACGGGCCACGAGAATCTACAAGAATCAATAATTCACGACGACGTGAATCAAGAACACAGCAAAAAGATTACTCTCCGTCCTCTACTGCGTCAAGTGGCTGTGCAGATCAACTAATCAATGCCCCTCCGTGGAGTGCGTGGCCCGTAAAGAAACGTGTCCGGTGCTGACAGCGACAATTTTTTGTTCTTGAATGTGTACCGTCCGTGTCGCGGTCCGTCGTTACAATTATTCCCTCGTTCTCAAAATAAATGCGATTGGACACACAAACCATGCTACAGTAAAATTACAAATTTACCCCTTGTCTTTTGTGAAAAATATCTAGACATTGTTTTATCTTTTCTACGAGAAAATTACGGAGACTATTGTCTTTTATGATTGATACTCTAGTAGGTCAAAGTTGCAATTTTTTGTGGGACAAATTTCAAACCTTAAAATTGCATTTATTTTGAGATGGAGGGAGTACATCAAGCCTAAAGGTAACCGACCGGTGTCTCCGTTTTTATTTTATACAGTACGATTTTATTTAATTACGATGCTGATGTTCATTGATAAATGTGACAGATGGAATCGGTCCAATCAGGGCTATAATTAGGCCTGCAAGGTTGTTGCTGTCACTGAAGAAGCCTTGCACATGACTGTTTCGCTATGTTGATACGATAGGAGAGTGCTCTCGAGATACGTCGATATCCCTATCACGGTTGTAATAGAAAACAAGACGACAGTGATTTGGGACAATAGTCGTAACAAAGCCCTGTAGCTGAAGTGAAGTCAAAAGGGATGGCAATAGTCGTGAAGGGAATATGAATTTGCGTTTCATCAATAACTTTATTTGCATATCACCACAAATTAATTAAGTGACACGGATTACTGCGTAAAATAAGTACAATATTCTTAACTCAAGCCCCTACTGAACTTTGGGAATCAAGAATTATTCAGCACCTCTAAATAAAACAAAACCATTCCTGCTAAATTTACCTCTCACTAAGAATATAATGCAGAAGGAAATCTTTATTGCCATACGATCGACATGCGTCCATGTCACCCCCGTGGCCGCCGGCGAGGCCGTCGACGTGAGAATCACGAGAGGAATCGAGATCAGTAAGCGGGAGGGCGACGAACCCTGAACCCCAGTTCTGTTCTTCTTTTTCAGAAATGCAATAGTGCTTACAGGTTTCTCCCCGTTCAGGCTATAGCCTGCTCACCCGCACTAACTTGGTCCTCTGGACCCGCTCGTCATACACACCAGGTTCTACACAAATGAACTAGGCAACATACAAAATGGAAAACGTAAAGTAGCAATGCCGTCTCCTAGGTCATGACAGCCCATCAGCACCCCGTGGTAAATTGCGACGGGGATCAGCATCGAACCTCCTGCGACAGAGACGCTACCGACCCACCGTAGCAAAGGGGGATAGGCACTCCCATGTGCACTCGCTCTAAATCTTTTTTTTTTGAAAAGAAAACTCGCTCTAAATCTATACCACCGTATATCTCCTCAACCTCAAGTGGATGCAGACACGGCCCACATCATGTTCGGCTGCCCTTTCGCACAGGCGTTCTGGGAGGCACTGCAAATCCAGACGCCGGCTACCACGTACGGAAGAGCCGAAGAGCTGATAAACACTGGATGCACACCGCACATCCCGGCACAGCACTTCGATGCTCTACTGCAGCTCTGCTGCTGGCAAACTATGGAAGCGCCGCAACGGCGTGGTGTTCCGGCAAGAACAAGCGACTCTACGTGAGACGCTGCTATTAGCTCGAGAAGAAGCACGCCTCTGGGGCAGCACGCCTCCACTCTGATAATCTCCAAGCCTGCAGTGTGCCAGTGTCTCTGGCCAGTATAACAAGATCAGCAAAAATAAAAGCTGGTGTTAACCGCTAAGCTGCAACCACTACTTAAGCTAAGCCATGAACATGTGGCGCCACCAAATTTTATACTATCGCCGGCGTCTCGTTTTATTTTATGATGATATACGATATTCCTCCATGTACACCGGCTTACGTCAGATCCAATCAGATTTAGAGCTTTTTTTATTAAGGGCTCGTTCGGTTTCATTAGAATGGTTCCATCCGGATTGAGATCAATATAGTACAAACTTTATGATACTTACAATGAGAGACCGGGATTTATTCCAGCTGAAGAACCAATTTACTCATGATATGGACAACAAAAGACCTGGATTAGTTTCCCACCTCTTGACTAGTGGATTAATTCCCGGTCTCTTCTTGTCCCTATCATGGGTAAATTGGTTCTTCACCTGGATTAAATCCCGGTCTCTCATTGCAAGTATCATAAAGTTTGTACTATATTCATCTCAATCCGGGTGGAACCGTTCCAACGAAAGCGAACGAGCCCTAAACGAATCAGGTTTAGGTCCTCTAATCCCGGTTGCTGCCGAGGTAGGTTTGGCCCGGCCGACGAAACACTAGTGCTTGCTGATGGGTGATGGGACTGTCTATGGTATGACCGTATGAGCGATTCGTGTACAGCTAGCTATACCGTGTGCCGCGATCCGTCGTACGAGATCATTGGTCCAGGGGCTAGCTCCAGGCCGGGACCGGCAGCCTGTGCCTCGTCTTGTATGAAAAGGTGTTGATGTGGATGGGCAGATCCAATCACAATCAGGGCGAGCGAGTGATCGATCTAGAGCCATATGCATTGCACAGTGACCAGCACGATGTTTTAATTTGGCGTGTCCAGTATGATATGAGAAAATCGACAGTGGACATGTGGAGAGACATGTGAATGTGATGATAATTTATTGGACTTTTTTTGACAAAAAATTGAATATGTGACGTACCATCAATCATCCGCGGGTTTCGCTAGGCTAGGCTGGAATGATAATCCAAACGAGACCATCGTCATATCAATTTCCATCCGCGCGCTCCTACGTCCAATTGGCTGACGTCGTGTGTGTGTGTGGGGGGGGGATAAGCCCATGGCATGGCCGCCTAACCAACAAGAGGCAAAGCGCGGGTGTACTCCTACTCACCCCTCTTGGTGTATTATAATTTTAAATATAACAAAACGATTTTGGCGAGCTATAAACGACATTAGTATGCAGCACAATTCGTGATGTAACTACGTAACTACCACTAATCCTATCTGGCGGGACTGTGCTGGCTCTCAGGAGGCCTTTTTTCACGTGGGTGGGACTATAGCTATGAGAAAAATAATTGAACAGGTTTTGTACAGAACAGCCCCGGTCCTGTGATTTTGGTGGCTCTGATCGAAACAACAATAAGAGGCCCTACTATAGTAGATTGACTCAACAAAATTAGTCAGTTACCAAGTTATACTACTTCTGCTGGCCTAAATCGATACCCTAGCTGAATGCCCTGGATGGCCTGATGGACTATAGATTCTCAAGTCTCATCCCTGAAGATTGCACAGAGAAAAAATTATGCTTCAGACACATACTAGGGTACCACATACAGAGGAATTTTGAAACTTTAAACTTCAGCGCTCAATGGAGGACAGGAGGAGGCGACTAGGCGATATGTGTTACCGTTTCTAATCTCTAGCGTTCCTCGGCGTCGGAGTCGCGGCATGCGGACTGCAGAGATTCGGATTAGTGATAATGCGGTTCCGCCTTTTGCGTGACCGACGAGAAGAGACGAGGGGTCGGCGTTTAGGCCAGTCTCAGTGGAGATTTCATCGACACACTTACCTAGAGTGACACATCATCTAAGAGAAGTTTTAAACTATAATGAAACACCCTCCCTCAATGCAAAGTTTCATCTCGTGTCCTTCCCAAGACAACATGCAAGATACAAGCTGTCTAGAGTACCGTGTAGAGAGAGTTTCATGAGGATGAAACTCATTTCACATCTCTCTACATTAATACACTGTCACATCATCAAAAATGCAGACATGACAGTCTATTTAATGCTGATAAAACTCCCACTGAGACAGCCCTTAGGCAGATGAGTCGCGTAGGGTATACGAATGGGTTTCAGGAGGATTTCTTGCTACGCTCTTTTTTTCTGCGCACGAGAAAGCTAATTGTTTAATTTGTTTGTCGTTTGGCCCAACTAAACTAACGTTGATAGTCGTCTATTAGCCTGCTGTCGTCCTATGTATCTACTATATACCTACACGGCTACACTGTGTGCATACATGTGAGAGGCCCCTCCGATTTTTGGGCCTCAGTTCAGCCGCACTGCTCGACCCCCCTCAGGGTCGGGCCTGGTACAGAACTTAGTTGAAAGCATTCAAAAGAAAACTTATTTGAAAGAGTTGTACCGAAATGTTTCAAAAGTAGCAATAAAAGAATTTGTTTAAGACAACATGCCGGTTTTCAAATATAGCAATAAAAATCCTTGTGGTAGAGTCTGTCCAATTAGGTTTGAATTCTCAACTTAGCATTAATGCTCATAGTGACCTAGAATCTATGGTAGGCTATGTGCTTGTAGACAATGAAGCACATGAAGTAACTTCATTGATCTCAAGAATATGCCATCCCAGTCTCGCTCATCGCGGGAGGATTTACGTGCATTGTTTTTTTGCCAAAAGAGAGAGGGAGAGAATTTCTACCGAAATTAATCTGTCTAAAAGTTTTCTAGCTTTCGTCAATCCTCATATCCCATCAATGGGCCCTGGATGGAGGGAAAGATAAATAAGAAAGGGACAATAAGTGGACCACCGTATCATATGGTGTTTTATGGAGCCTTTTTTTAATTTATCTCTTAATCATAGATGACATGACATATATTATTACTTTATTAGAAACAATATACAATCGGCTTGATGCTCAACAGTTTAGCTGCTCTACAAACGTGCAAAAAGAAACTTGGAGTACGTCGTCCTAACGTTACAGAGAACCACCACTTACGTTAGCATCTTTAAGAGTCTCTCCAAATCACACTAGCTAAATTCCTATTTAGCTAGTCATTCAGCTTTTTAAGAGGTGAGAGAACCAACAGGCTAATAAAAATTAGCTCTTCATATCCAACTCTCCTCTCTCTGACTCACTGACAACTCCTCTCCTCATCCATGGCGGCAGCAGCATGGGAGCTCCTCCTCCGCCTCTCTCTCACCCTCCGCCACCACCTCCCTCTCGCCCTCCGCGGGGAATCGACCTGCAGGACTCCAAAGCGGGCGAATCGACCAGCGGCGCAGGACCTCCGTGCGAAGCCAATGGCGCCAGGCAGGACCACCTCCACCTGCAGCGCTTCTGACCCGCCCCTCACGGCCACCAGTGCCCCCGTCGCGTGCTTCGCCCCCCACGGCCACCAGCGCCGTCACCACGCCCGACGACGACGCCTCGGCCTCGGTCTCCTCGAGCCCGACCAACGCAACGCCTATGGCCTCTGCCTCAAGCTCCTTGCTCGTGCTAGCGCCGAAGGAGGAGCACGATTTGGTGGGAGGAAGGAGGGGCGCGAGCACGGGTCGCTGGGCAAATATGCCGAGGGGAGTGGGGAGGATAGCGCGACTGGAAAGATAGCGATCCAGTTATAGAGTCCGTTAGATGTGTATTCCCTCCGTCCCAAAAAACAAGTCGTTTTGTAATTCAAATTTTGTTATGTAAAAAAGTCGTTTTACCCGATTTGACATGTTTGCATGTGCATGCAGACATGCAACAGTCGGTTAGCACCAAATCTGGCTAAATGATAGGGGCAATCAAGGTCGTTTTACAATTTTGTTAATCTCTCCTAAAATGTCTAGAATGACTTGTTTTTTTAGACGGAATATACAGAGAGTCTTTTGAAAATCTTACACGAATACAAGGAACAATACCATTTGATTTGCTCCCATGAGATGTTGACGTTCCTTTATAAACGAAGCGAATGTGAAACGAAAAGAACCGGCGCATATCCGATGGCTGATTGATAAGGAACCAGGAATCATGTACAGCGATCAGTAATGAGAAACCCGTGACACGAAGTGACGCGCCCGGCCGCCGGGAGGGGCCCCAGCGACCGCGACAGGCCCGCGCCAGCAGCCCAGCAGCAGCGTGCATGCATGTGGGTCAAGTGAGTCAGTGAGTGTGTGGGCCTGCGAAAAAAAAGGCGAGGACGTATACCGGGGCGCCGGGCGGGAGGGATGGCCGTGTACTACGCCGAATCATGGCGGATCTCTTCGATCTGGCGCGCTATAGGCTCCTGTGTGTCGTCATGGCCCGGTGATTATTGGGGCGTCGTTTTTATGGCACGATGATATGTTAAGACGGAGACATGGGCACGTCGTTTAACGTGGAGCCTAAGAGCGAGAGCCCTGAAATGAAACAAGGCCGAGAGGCAGAGACCAAACAAAAAAAGGGGACAATAAGATCTCCATTGAGGCCCTGAGCTGGACGGAGGTTGATGGGTGGCTACGGATCAGAGGGTGGTGGAGACCGGAGAGATGAGGACTTGAGCTCGTAATAAGGTCCTTGTAGACAATAGCACCAAACTGCACGGAGCACGGCTCGTCTGCGCTAGTGCGTTGTCGATCGAGACCGATTTGAAAAGACCATCCCACCTGATGCACGATCAGCGGAACTGCCGAAACAAGTTCCAAGCAAATAAAGTTGGCCTAATTTGGGCACGCACAAGCTCTCACCCGATCTGGATGTTGCGCCGATGGGTTACCTTACCCGCGGCCACGGCTACATCCTCCCGTCCTCCGCCGGACGCGCGCACACCCCTGCCCCGGGAGTCGATCACCGCGTGAGGAACTGAGGAGCGCCCAGCTTCACCGCCGGCGCAGCGAGGGACGACACAGGCGGCCGGGGGGCGGCGCATGCAGCGCGCGCGCGTCCCAGCTGCCGCCGGCGGCCCCCCATCCCAAAACCCCACGAGAAGCACGCGCGCGCTAGCGCCCATGCCATCCATGATATTCCCAGTAACGGGACGGCGACAGCGAAGCCGAGCTCCCCCGTTCGTCCCAGCAGCGCGTCCGGGGGCCGTGACCGTGAGTTCCTCGTGTGGTTTTGGGGGCGCGCGCGGGGGAGGGGAGTCCGACTCGTCCACGGCTCCCGTCGCGCCACGCAGCAGCAGCCGGGAGAATCATATGGGCGTATTAGGCGCGGGCCCCACCGCACAGACCCACCACGGCCATCGGGCTCCATTCTTTTTTTTTCCCCTCTCTCTCTCTACAGAGACTGAGAGACGCGCACCATTTAAGGCGCGGCCGGCACGGACGAGACGAGCAAAGCCCCGTACCCGTAGCCACAGCAGAAGCGCGGGCTACTCGGGCGCTCCCGTTCCCGTTCCCTTGCGCCGCGCTGCTGCTACTGCTTATCGCTGCTCCCATTACGCCGCGCGCCGCCGAGGCCAGCGCCGGGGGGTTGGATCTAGCGGCCGGGGCGCGAGACGATGGGCGGCGGAGGAGGAGAAACCACCACGGCGCTGGGGGAGCCGCTGCTGACGAAGAAGGGGAGGGCGTACAGGCCGCGGTGCCCGGGGTGCCGGGTGGACCGCCTGAACGCGGAGAGGGAGGGGGTGTTCCCGCTCAAGGACCTCTTCCTCATCTGGCTCGTCACCATCACCTGCAGTAAGCTACCGCCGCCACTTCGTACCCGAATCCACCCAACGTACCCCTCTGCTTGTTGCTCTCTTCCTCTATCTTCGTCGCCGGCGTCGGGTTTTTACTTCTTTTTAACCCCGCTCTTGGGATTAACGTTTTTCGGCTATCTCCTTCTTCCGGCATGGCGGCTGCGTAGGGAGCAGCCAACATTTTTCTTATTTGCAGCTAATGGTGTGCTTTTTTTTTGGGAGGTTTGGGTGTCTGTATTCCGGCGATATACAGCTTTGCTACACCCGTCATGCTGTTTATTTATTTTTCTAACGGAGGAAGCTTTATTCCAAAAGTAACAGTGTACTCTATGCAAGCCGGTTTCCTGGTGCTCGATTTGACCGTGGCCGGCGACAGGGTCGAGATTCACGTCCCAGTTTCCGTTTCTTCCATATTCAGTAGTGTTTCATATATTTGGTCAAGCGCGTGCACTAGAATTGGCTTCAGTTTGTTCACCTCCCACGTCTCGTCCGATCCTGTTCTACTACCAGCGTTGTGACGGCAAAGCTCCTGCGTGATCTACTGATCTAACTAGCGTTCTACTCTCTCTGCCCAGAGAGCCAGAATCAGGACTTCAGGAGCATTATGGTGTTAGCAAGTTCCAAGTGGGCAAGGTCCGTGTCTTTGAAAAATGGGTTGGGGCAAGGTCGGTAGGCCCTGAACCGGTATCAAGATGCAGCACGACTGGTGCTACTGTTTAATCTAGATCCAGTGCTTCTATTGCTGTTGCTAACACCATTTAATTAATCAGTACGATGACTTATATAATTATAATAAGGGCTGCGTATCGTATATGAATATACTAGTACTAGCTTAACAAACGTTTGGAATTGGCGTATCTATTGGAATTAGGAGGTGTAGAGTAGTATGCATCATGAGGACTCACGTGATCCCTGCTCCTTAGAATCTCGCACCATGCACCCTTTGTTTTCGACAGAAATCACTATACAACTTTATGTCTTGTCACTGATCAATTATTGCTATTGATAATGGGTGTGCTGTCACTGTTTTGATACTGAATTATTGTACATGTAGGATTTATTTCGTTTTTGTCAACAAACTAGTTTTTTTATTGGAATTAGGCTCAAGTATCCGAATTTACTGATTGCGTACTTTTTTATCTGTGTGGTCTATATTAGTCGTATTATCAATTGGAAATTCATATAACCCTGTTTTATTTTCTTTCTGCAGCCCTGCCGATCCAGTCTTTGTTTCCCTTCTTGTATTTCATGGTGAGAAACAATAGCGATCATTTAGTTTATTTTGTTTTAATTTATTTTGGACATGAGAAATGATTGTATTTTTTGTTTTATCGAATACTAAATGGGAAGTAGAATCCGAAATTTCAATTCTTAATATCTGTGTTTCAAGATTTTCCCCCCTTAGTCCTTCAAAAAAGACTTTTCCCCTTGTAGAGTAGGTAAGATATTATCACAATTGATCGTGTCTGCATTTGAGTAGCTAGATGACTACTAAATGGCGTCTGGTAGGGCATGTGCTTTCTGTCTAAAGAAACAGTCAAATAGCCCCAAGGGTGTTTGAATGAGCAATCCTGTTTCCATTTTATACTGAATTTGGAGACTTAAACCACTTTATGGTTTGACCTGGGAAAAGCCTTACCTGGCTTGCATTTTTTGCTAGATGATCCTGCGGTCTTAGTATCTTACAATTAAACATCGTAAAATGGAAAAACAGTTACAAACGAGAGCATTTGTTTTCTTTGCACACAAGCTGACGGTCAATGGCAACTTACTCCCTTTGGGCTAAAAAGAACTCAATGCTAAAATATTTTTCATAAATTTATTCTCGTTTTAACCATGGACTTTTCACTTGCAGATAAGGGATCTGCATATTGCTAAACAGACCCAAGACATTGGATTTTACGCTGGTTTCGTTGGTGAGCTTTCTGTAAATCATAGTTCCTCTTCTGTGTCTATCTTCCAAAAGAACTTGACCATAGCAGTGTATGAATGTGAACTGTGAAGGATATGCTTATAAATCATAGTTCCTCTTCTGTGTCTATCTGCTTTATCTATCATTATAAACTTACAGTGCTTTTGCTGTCAATGAAGGTGCTTCATATATGTTTGGAAGAGCATTCTCCTCAACAGTATGGGGAATTGTGGCTGATAGGCATGGAAGGAAACCAGTTATCGTGTTGACCCTTGTTGCAATGTAAGGATCTTCTTTCGACATATAACATAGAATGCGTGTAATTGTCATTTCTTTGGACTGTACTTTTTCTGATGCACACAGAATTTTGGCATTTTTTTTCTCAATTCCAGTATCATCTTCAATACTCTCTTTGGATTAAGCTTAAACTATTGGATGGCATTAATCACACGATGCTTGCTCGGGGTCATGTGTGGCTATCTCGGGCCAATTAAGGTACCTAAGAATATGGCTACTGGCATCCACCGTCATGCCCATTTACTTCTGTTCACTTACTCCTCAGATAATAAGTTTCATAATCTTTTGTTTATATAGTACAGTAACTCGCAAATTTTGTTTATTGCGCCTACTGTTTTCTGACACCTTTTTGCAAGAGGACGATATTCCACAGATTCAGTTTGTTACTTATTTAGCGCTACCGTTTTCTTGTTAAAATGCATTGAGTATTACCCTAATACTTGAGCCTTGTTCAGTTTCACTGCAATAAATTTATGCTATTCCCTTTTTGGTATTCAGGCTTATGCTACAGAAGTGTGCCGAAAAGAATACAACCATTTGGCTTTAGCAGTTGTAAGATGCTCAAACATTATTAATTATTTTATTCTTCTGTCTGAAGCCCAATGTTCATGAATTGTTGTTGCTGATCTACCAGGTTTCTTCCTCGCGAGGCATTGGTCTCATTATTGGACCGGCTATTGGTGGTTATCTTGCACAGGTAATATTCATTCTATGCAGAATATTAACTATCTATTGCCACCTTAATCTGTATGATTTGACTATTCTTTCTCTTATGACCATGATTTATAAACAATAAAATATATGAAAAATTATGTAGCCTTGTGAAGTCTTTCTTGTTTGCCGTTTTGTTTTCCCAAAGATCCTTTTGTAAATTGTGAGTGCTTGAGTTGTCTGGTTTATATTAACGATGATTACTCATCATGACCTAAAAAGGCAAGATATTCCTCCACTAATACATATTACCTCAAACCAGAAACCACATTGATATTTTTTCTATCCATGTTGCCACAGGTTAACTCTGATCGATGTTCTATAGTGATGTTTAGGGCAATCATACAGAAAAATATCTATTTGCTACATTCTTGTATTGACATATACTTTAGAGGAAGAAAAATCAATTATCCTTGTAAGCTTATGTGTTTGTGGTCTGCTGTTATATCAGCCTGCAGATAAATATCCAAGCATATTCTCCCAGACATCTATATTTGGGAGGTAAGCATCTGGTTTGTGCATCTTGTTCGTAATGCTGATTGCTTCAGTTATGCTAATTATGTTATAACACAATTTTTTAGGTTTCCGTATTTTCTCCCCTGCCTATGTATATCAATCCTTGCAGTTGTTGCTCTAATTGCCTGCATCTGGTTTCCGGTGAGTTTGCTGTTCCTATCTACCTACCATGCTCAATTTGTATCGAAGTATTTAAGCTACGAACTATTGTACAGCAAACACCATCATTTTATTCCTTTGTACACCAAGAGTGAAATAAGCAGCACCCTCATATAGATTTATTGAGAATCTATGTTCACTGAAATATGTATATCAAATTTGACATCTTTATGTTGTTGCTTAGCACTAAACATTATTGCGGTGCCACAATCTGAGGTTGTATTGTCGCTTAATATATGGACTGAGATTTAAATTGCATGTGGAATATTACAGGAAACTCTGCATAAACACAATGAAGATACAGTTGATAAGTCAGTTGAAGCTGTAGAAGAATCCCTTGCTGATACGGACACTGAAGAAAATGGAAATGGTGGATGTCTACAATTATTTAAAAACTGGCCGTTGATGTCGGCTATTACTTTATATTGTATTTTCTCTCTCCAGGATGTCGCTTATGCAGAGGTAAAATTGCCACTTGTTTGTCGAGTTGCCTTCCTGTTTTTACATTGCACAAGTCATCTTACTGGCATGTCTGGCATGTTTGAATTTTGCATCTGTTTTTCCTGTATCCTTGCTTCCAGTGCCCATGTTATTACTGTATCTGAATCAGGAGAAACTTGCAGGTATTCTCTCTCTGGGCTGTCAGTGACAGATCATATGGCGGATTAAGCTTTACTTCCACGGATGTGGGCAATGTCCTTGCAGCATCAGGTATGTCAAAATAAATGGGGAGGAAAATCACTAAAATTGGTGTTGGAACTCAGCTATTTATATTTCAGGCTTTGATGTTCTTTTGTATTGCAGATAAAGCTAGATATACTGACTGTAGTTTTTTTCCCCTTCAGGTCTCTTCCTTTTTCTATATCAAATGCTGGTTTATCCATTTCTTGCAAAATCGGTGGATCACATCACATTAGTCCGAGCAGTGGCGGTAAGGCAATAGATTACCTGTTCTGTTTAACTAAATACAGACACTTTAACTAACTAGATATTCTGATGTGCAGATATTGACTATACCACTACTTGCTAGCTATCCGTTCTTTCCTGCGCTGTCAGGGTTCGTTCTTATGTTGGTAGTAAATTTCGCATCCTTTATGAAGAACACTTTCTCGGTGAGTGCAAAAACTTGTTTTTTTTTAAACTTTTGCTGTTTAGAACAGATAGGCAAGTTTCATGTGTGATGCTGTTTAGCTTAGTGATGTCTAAGCGTGTCAGTCTTATTATTCAACGCAAATCATGTTTTTCCAACAAAATTTTATCAGTGTGTACAAGGCCCATATTTGTTGTTTTGAATAAACAGATAAGCTTTGAGTACCAACTACTAGTAGTTATTCTTATTTAGATTGATGCTTCAAGCATGTCACTATTTATCTCTATGGTTGCTGAACATGTCATGGTTACATATTTCAAATTAATGGAGGCATTGTTAGTTACTATAAAAACTCATCTGTGCTCTTATAAACCATTTTCAGGTAACTACAATCACCGTGTTCAATATTTTAATGAATGAAGCTGTGGTAAGTTCCACTTCCCAATAATGGGTAGTTTTGTTTCTTATATTTATATTCATTCATGTGTATGAATGTTTCTAACATCAGTATGCCGAAAACAGACACAGGACGTAAGAGCGGCAGCCAATGGCATCGCTGTGACACTAATGTCCATCTCTAAAGCTGTCGCTCCAGCTGTCGCAGGGATCATGTGAGTATTTACTATTGACATTTGAGAATTTTTTCAATGCATACATCATAAACGTGTGGAAAATATTCTTAGTCTGATTAGTCAGGGCAGCTTTTGGGACTGTTTTTTCATTCGTACAGTTCCATAGCAAACTGCAACTGGTATCCAATTCAAAGTTACTCCTTCCGTTTTAGAAAGCATGCAGCCAAACTTCTATAGCTTTGACCTGAAAAGACCCACTCGGATTGTTCATATGGAAATGTTATCACTCGATTTTTCAGAGAAACTATGTTCACAACACAGTACTTTCATAACACTTTACCCTTTCCATATGAGTAGTTCTCAAAATTGCATATTAGAAGCCATGTTAATGCCCTAAAGCTCATGGTCTTTACAAACAGATAAAGTTAGTCCAGTTTTCAAACCTTAAAGTGCATTTCTTATGAATATTACATAATTAACCCGTTCTGCTTGCTTATTCTGGCTCGTTCTCGCTTATTCTCCCTCTTGAATCAGCCAATATCTTTGGCGAACTATCACCTTAACATGTTGAATGTTTTTCCTATGCAGATTTTCATGGGCCCAAAGGCGCCAAACAGCTTCATTTCTTCCAGGTATTACACAGGAAAATCTCTCCTCACTGCATCCACCACCACCATTGATTATTGCGCACCTCCGTTAACATGTGGACTGAATCTTTGCAGGCGACCACTTGGTGTTCTTCATGCTGAATGTGTTCACGGTCACCGGTCTCGTGTTCACCTTCAGACCGTTTTTTGTCAGAGGCAGCGCGAAGCACTGAAACATGAATGAACAATGGCGCCCCCATGGTATCCTATACATCCAGGGGCAAGGAGATGCATATTTTTCTTCCGGCGCGGCCGTGCCTGCACAAGTCAGGGAAGAACAAGAACAAACAAGTGTGCGATGCACAGGAAAGCCGAGTCGTTGTAATTTTTGTAATTTCTGTTCCTTCTCATCCCCTTCGCAGCATGCCGCTGCTGTATGTGCCTGAAGAACATTCTGTTGCCGCGCATGTTGCTCAGTTTTCCACGCGTGTAAGTAGTGTAGAAATCGATCCGGTCTTGTAGGTGTTTGTGTATCGTGGTTAGGTGGAGCATTCGTTTTGTAAGAAGGTTACGATGCCCGTTTTACGGGCATGATGCATGAATGAATAAGAAAAAGGAAATACGCATGTGAAGAAATAAACATACCGTGTTCGTGATGGAATTCACTAATTCAAGGGTTTTCTCAGTTACGATTGGCGGATCTGAAGCAGATTGTGAACTTAAAAAAATAAATAAAAAAGAACGAGAATGTGACACTTCAAACCCATATACCAATTGGTACGAAATCTTGGACCTTAGACTATCTCCAGTCTCCAGGCGTTGCCATTTGATCAAGAAATTCCTGCCGTATCAACAGAACTAAGCCCTTACTAGGCAATCGGTAGGTACATTTTCTTCGGTGTTTGGAAATTTTCAGTTTTCATGAGAGCAAACCGAAGGTGCTGGGAAAAGAAGTACGATATCGGGCATCTCAGTTTTATTTCACCGAAGTTCATGGCGTCAGGTTATTAGCCAACAGTCCATCATGAAGTGGGCTCGATTGACAACGATTAGTGGGCCAGGAGTGTGGCTTTCCCTTGCAGTCAGATGGGCTAGCGAGATGGGGGTTAAGCTCGGGACGGATGGGCGGGCTGACGGGATGCATGGGCCATCTATTTTTACAGAGTTTGGACACTTGGAACTTTTCTTGCTTGAAAGCATGATCTCCCACAGGCACACAGGCTCCCCCACGATGGGCAACAAGAAATGACCGATCTAAGGAGGCCCAAGTTTTCAAAGCCATAATTTAGCCATGGGCATTTTGGTCTTTATTTGGTTTGAGACATCCTTTTTTTGGTCTTGCAATTTGAAACTTTTTATTTGGTCTCGCACTTGGAATTTGAAAAGTCTAACTTGGTTCAGCTCGTGGTGACCGGAATCATGCACCTTTTCGTTTCTTTTTTAAAAAAAATTAGGTGATACCTCGCGCGTTGCTGCGAGAATTTTTTAAACAAAATTGAAATTGAAATTTGAAAGTAGAAATACTAAGACGATTGCATTGCAAAATTCTTTTGCGAATGACATTATACATTAAAACATGTTCATTTTGTTAAGAGATAACAACTTTTAAATGATTGATCTTCCATGTATATCTAATGTGGGAATTTTGTTGTGTGATACCCAAAAAACTAAGTAAGTTGCATGCATGGATGCTATTAGTCACAGAAAATCGATGGAGGACATCAATATATGGTCATAGTGGATGGTGACGTGGCGTCTAATATACTGGGTTCCTATATGACGTGGATGGCTTGCATATTGAGAAAAATAGAGTTAATGACTCTATATAAGTTATATAGATGACTGGACCTGATTTTGGTGCCAACGTGGTCCGTTGGCGTAGGTGATTGATGGTTACCTTTCAGAGTTCGAAGCTTTCAGTAGATCAAAGCAGTCGTATTTCTGATCTGTAAATATGACTGTCATTCTTTGTCGTAGGGTCCATGCGCTGTCGTTCCAAGTTTGGACCAGTGTGGCAGTGTCCCAACCCAACACGAGAAGAGAAACTCGCGGCGTGGTAGGAGCACGAGAGGCAAGTGTCGCGTGGGACCCACGAGACCGGTCGGTCCCTGCGACCGGGTCTCGTCTTCTCTTCCTCCTCCCTGGCCTCGTGGGCTCCTCTCTCCACTTCCTCCATTCGCGCTTCGCCTCTCTGCCCCGTCTCCCTCCTTCCCTCCCCCCGCCAGATCCCTCGCTCGGGTTACCATGGCGGACCAGCTCACCGACGACCAGATCGCCGAGTTCAAGGAGGCCTTCAGCCTCTTCGACAAGGACGGCGACGGTACTCCCACGCTCCCCCTTCTCCCTCTTCCTCGATGCGTGCATCTCCTTCCTTTGCTCGATGTGGCGTGGTAGATTCACGAACGCGACGGGGGATCTCGTCTGGTCGATGATTGTGTCCGTTGCGGCTTGCACCAGGTGGATCGCGGGGTAGATAGATTTTGGGATTTTTTTTTTTGGTCTCTGTGCGTGCCGAGATGTAGATGCAGATCTCGCATCCTTTAGCTCCTGCGGGCTTTATCATGGTGCAGTACTTCACGCAGTTGCTTCGGGTAGGATCTCGAACGGGGTGGGAGATTGTGCCCTGTGCCCGATGAGGGTTGGCTCTGTTGACCCTGGAGCTGCGAAGTGGGAAACTGGGCGGAAATGCCGACGTAGATCGAGCGGTCGGGTGTAGGATCGGCCGTTTGGTTGTTCCGTGGGGAGTTCAGGCAAGGAATCATTTTACGTACCATGAGAATTGCCGCTTTATGTTATCAGGGATAGTGCTTATAGAAGGCACTGAAGCTCTTTGAAGAGGTGGCATGGACATGGTGCTGCTGCCTGAAGCTTCAAGGTGGTTAAGGGCGCAGCATGGTGTGATCCCGTGTTTCATGGGTTGTGGGAGCATGGTGACTGGTGTGTTACCTGACAGTAGGCATGGTTTGTGCCAGTATTAGGTATACGGAACCGAGTGCATTAATGTTGGAGCTAGTTGTGCTGGGTATCGTAATGTTGCATGGCGTGGCGTTATGCCGTACAGCCGTTAGCACCTTTGACAGGTTCTCAGTAAAGGATGCAACTGCTGCTTTGGATTTATGGAGGCTGTTTGGTTATCCCCTGTTTACTGTGATTTTGTGGTAAAATAAAATTGTTTATCAAAATTGTTGGACAAATTTTGGCAAAAAACTTAGGGCTACTGCTGCTGCTAGATTTGGTCAACTTACCAAAACTTACCGTCCACTGTTTGGAGGAGTTGGAAGTAAAAAGCCCCTTAGGATTTTGGTCTGCTAATGGATGGTCATGTCTGTAGCCTGTAGCAGTAATAATACCAATGAATGCATTTGCAGGTGAAATAATGATGTCTAATGTTTATCTGTTATGAATGAGTAGAGTTATTGTGGAGCTTGCATGCGAGTAGTAAGGGCAATAATTCATCATAATAGTGTAACTTACATTTGAATAGGAAAAAAAAAACTCTTGCAGTTTGTTGCTTGTTAAGTACAATAGCCTACTTCACACTGGTTTACCTGGTTTTTGTTCATTTCTCTCCCATAAAACATATCAAAGATGCATTTAGGGTTAAGAAAAAAAAAAGTTACCTCGTTTAGAACTGCAAAATCAAAACTTATGAACCTTTAGAAATGGCCAACCATGTTTCACAGTGAAAGCAGAACTGTTTGGTATGATATCACAAGTTAAACGTGCTTGCTGGCATTCCTTGAAGAGCTTAGGTGTAACACTTCAGTTTTGCATCAGGCTTTGAATGTATTTAGGCTAGATCAGGTGCATTATCAATCTCTTGACAATCCCGAGCCCTAGTCAGTAGCTAAGAAGCTGCAGACAATTGGCAAGTCTCTAATGGCTTTCTGTTTGGGCTAATTTTCTGTATTTCTGATCATTTCCTCAGTTGTTTCATTCTACAGTTTTGTATAATGCTTAATATGTTTTTTACATAACAGCTGAAGTCTTTAGGATCCTATAACAACACCAGTCCTCGGGATATTTGGTTCCTTGGGTGTACCTGTCGATATAATCTGATCCATTGATTTTACCTTTGTGATGCCTTGGTGTGGCATCTGCTAGGATTATAATGATAAGAAGAAGAAGAAAAAAAAAGTTCAACCAACCTTGGAGGAATTAGGTGTCTTTTAATTAAGAAGAAATATGCACTCAAATTTCGAGTGGAAGTGGACTTGAACCTGGGTGATGAGAGTGTACACTTGTCTACTGAGTCTGCTAGCATAATATATCATTCATGTTGCCTCAAAAAAAGTTTCCAGTGCTGGCGCTCTTCCAGTATTGCATTGAACAGGCACTATTCTTCACACGGTTGATATTGATTAGCATGTTTAATATATTATACTGTTGCAACTGTACGATGTAAGAATAGTCAAACAGTTGCTGCAACCTTAATTTTGCAGCTATAGATATCAATGAACTAATGCTATTAAAAGCATGGGGTTCACTTTCTAGTTTCTGTCCCAGTGTACTGTGAACCAAAATTCTTCTTGCATCATGCTTGTTTTGCCTACGAAAACAGGATTCTTGAATATCTTTTCAGGCATTGGTTTTGGGTAGTACTTGAAGTTCTTCATAATTTTCACTAATCACCATGATACAGTTTCTCATGCCAAGCTTTTAGGCATTAGTAGTAATATAGTTAATTTCATATTTTGTTCCTAATCTATCTTTAGGGAACTGTAACCCAAATTATGAAGTTCTTCATAATTTTCACTAATCACCATGATACAGTTTCTCATGCCTTTAAGTTTTTAGGCATTAGTAGTAATATAGTTAATTGCATATTTTGTTCCTAATCTATCTTTAGGGAACTGTAACCCAAATAATTAGGCCTTGAATGAAATTCCTTTTTAGAAATTCTGGGTTCCATGTGTGTTTGCTTTTCTTCCTTTGAACAATTCATTGCATCCTGATGAAGGAAAGCTAGGTAGATTCCTATGTTGCATAGGTAGTTGACTTTTAACCGTTCCATTGATTGTGTTACATAAATTCTGCTGGATGGCGCAGCTAATTTCGTCATAGTTTGCTTTCTAGTGTTATATAGCTGCCTACTAGTAGAACTGATCTGTACCTGTGAAATACATTAATTTACAATGTCAGTAGAACAGCTATGTTGTTTATGGTTATAATAGTGTTGATATCTTTTTGTCAGTTTCTAGTGGAGTTATCCTGTTCCTGTAGCACCAGTAGCGTGGTGGTGCTTTTTCTGCCTGGTACAGGGATTAACTACCGGCAACCTATCCACTGTAATGGCTCCTAGATCACCTTGATAATGAATATTTTTTTTCCAATATTTGACATTGTTGTTAGTTTAATAAGGTCAAATGTTAGTCTTACACTTAGGGTACGAGTTGACAGCATGACTGCTGTTACTGTTGACAGTTTGACACCATATCATGATTTGCTATATCAGTTTAATTTTCGGGGTAGCAGTAAGTAATGTTTCTCTCATTTAACAGGTTGCATTACCACCAAGGAACTTGGAACTGTGATGCGCTCATTGGGGCAGAACCCTACTGAGGCTGAGCTCCAGGACATGATCAATGAGGTTGATGCTGATGGCAATGGAACCATCGACTTCCCGGAGTTCCTCAACCTGATGGCACGCAAGATGAAGGACACTGACTCTGAGGAGGAGCTCAAGGAGGCCTTCCGTGTGTTTGACAAGGACCAGAATGGCTTCATCTCCGCGGCTGAGCTCCGCCACGTCATGACCAACCTTGGCGAGAAGCTGACGGATGAGGAGGTGGATGAGATGATCCGCGAAGCTGATGTGGATGGTGATGGCCAGATCAACTATGAGGAGTTCGTGAAGGTGATGATGGCCAAGTGAGATGTGTCCTTTTAAAGCCAGTTTCTCTCCTGATGGTAGTAACTAGTTTAGTGTTGGAAACTGACTGCATTTGGTTATCCCTTATTTCTGGTTTGTGGGTCAATGAACATGTTTGCTGTATTTCGTTCCGATTTGCTTGCGATTGTATTACATTTGTGTCGTCTTGGTACAATGATCATGCTTTCCCTTCCAAATTTAGGTGTTGAATCTCTTGTGCTATCTTGGCACTTTGGCAGCTATATCTGGTATATGTTCTTTGGTTGTTGCTTGTGGTGTTAGATCACGGAGTGGTTTCGCAGCAATGACCTAGACAGGTTCTAATGATTTTTTTTTTCTGTCAACAGCAGTGCTCGGGGATATGTCCTGTTTTGGTCTAGTTTTTTTTTTTCCAAGGAGTTTTGGTCTAAGAGTTGACTGCAGATCTGATGGCTGTTCTCCGTACGGTAGGCACGAAAACGAAACTATTAAATTGTTCGTCATATAAAAACGGTCGTCGGTATTAAATTGGAAAATTGGAAAAGGAAGGCAACAACAGAAACAGCACCAGTCTTTCCCAAGAGCAGTGCTAGAAGAGTGGAAGGTGTCGATTGGTACTTGGTAGATTTGTCCAGGCCCACATGGTGCAAAATCCGGAACAAGAATTATTCAACAGGGAATTCGTCAATAGAACTTTGTCTTTTGGACTGAATCTCCCCGTCTACCGTACCCATCCCCTTTCCACAAAAACAAACAACTTTTTTAAAGGTTAGGGATTTCCACTCCTTTAAACCTGGATAAATAAATAAAAAGGTGACCTGATTATTCAAATAACGTAAGATAGACGTTCAAGGACAGGCTTCGCCTTAAACAAATGAGAAAAGGCAAGAGAAATCGACCTAATAGTTCAGCACTTGAATGCTACGTGACATCTCAAAGTTTGCAGTACCTTTTTTCAATTAATTTAAACAGGAGATACATGTGAATTTATCTAAATTTTCACTAGTTTCAAAGTGTGAATTATGTTTAAAAAACTAACTATTAGATACACGTGGTGTTGAACGTGTACGTTTGAAAAAATGTTTTAAATGACGTGATTTGGCATTTGGGTATATGCTGTTTTTAAAATATCTTTCAAAAATGTTGTCGACTGGGGATGTGTTTTTTTTTTCTTTGCAAGGGTGTCATTGTTCTGCGTCTTTCAGTCTTTGGAAACTTTTAAAGAGTTAACTCAAATTTGTTGAGTTTACCTTTCCATAATGGAAATGAGTTTGATTTGAAGCTAGAAGGAGTCCCTATCTCTAGTATTTTTTAGAAAGAAGTATTTTGAAAAACTCACCTAATCCTCATGCATTCTTAATAGTTAATGCATTTTCGCAGATATGTGCACCCTTAATTCATGCCCACACACGAACGCAATACATTATTATTGACTTTCTTATTTTCCCAAACTCCAGAACTGATCTTCCGAAGATCCGATCCTCTCTGGAATTTATCTATCCTCCTCACCATTAAAAGACTCAAAAGCCAAACTAAAGCAGATTAGCAAAAGTAGATACCCCGTTAGGATTATACAATGAGCGGGCTTTCATGCCCTGTCAGTGCATCAGACACTAGATTAACCTCTCCACACACTCTCCTCTCTTTCTTTCCCACACTCTTTCCCTCTCCTTTGCCGAGTAATTCAGATCAAAGAGCTACCGGCCGGCAGCTTTTCTTTTGTACGGTGGCATGCAGCATGCGTGCAGGGCAGTTCAGCAGCTGCCAGTTCACATAATGGCCATCTCATGGCTAAAGCAAAAGATACAGTGTCCTCCTGATGTTAGTCTACCAGAGCTGCAGATGCCGTAGGCCTCATGCCAGCATGGGGGTTCATTTTACCTGAACTCCATGAGCTACCCTGTCCAAATTGTCCTGCCGCCTAACCTGCTCTCGTTGACGTCGAGTGCCTCTTTTCTATACATTTTTACACCTGCAAAATTGCCGGAGTTTTGGTCGGATGCTTTAGACTTTACGTGACGGTATGTACAATCATATAAACAATGATAGTGAAAACACATGGTTTCAAGTTGAAGTCAAAGATCAAGAAGCTGAAAATTTCAAACGTTTCTTTCTAACTTTGCAAAAAGGATCGTACAGAACAGATCAGCCGTAGATTAATCTCCTAACTTCCCTGACAGTAACAGCCTTGTGGTAGTAATAGTTAAACATAAGATGATTTAGCACCTAATTAACGAAAACGATACTCAATTCAACCAGCATTTGGTTGGTTTTTGATCGAAAAGCAGCAGCTCATTTGAGTGCCCCGCCGCTCGTGTCGTTGTTTGGAGTGCACGGCGAGCCGCCCTCGCGATCGAGCGCGACGCCGCCGCTGCTGTCTGAGTGCTCGGTGCACTCGACCTTGGTCGCCCTCACCCTCTTGCTCCACCTCACGCGCTGCCCCCACGACGCGACGCGCCTGCACGCCCGCTCGACCACGCCGCCGCTGCGCCACCCGGCGCTCTCAAGGGCGGCGTGGAGCTCGGCCGCCACCTCGGCCATGGCCGGCCGCCGCTCCACGGTCTCCGACACGCACCGCGCCGCCAGGGACAGGACCCTGGCGACGGCGCCCTCGGCACGCGCGGTCGGCGGCGCCGCCATCCTGCCGTCGAGCACCTCCCGCGCACGCCCCGCGGCGATCAGCGGCGCCGCCCAGGCGACGATGGACGACGGGCTCGAGTTCACGTCCATCACCTTGCGCCCGCTCACGAGCTCCAGGAGCACCACGCCGAAGCTGAACACGTCGCTCTCGGGCCCCAGCCGCCCCGGCTCCGTGTAGCACGGGTCCAGGTACCCTATCGTGCCCGCCGGCGCCGGGCCCGCCGCCGCGCCCTCGTCGTCGCCGTTCTCCTTATGGGGAGCTGCGGAGAACGTGACGGCGAGGCTGAAGTCGGCGAGGCGGGCGCGGCCGTCGCGGCCGAGGAGGACGTTGGCGGACTTGACGTCGCGGTGGATGATGGCGCGCGGCGCCGCGGCGTGCAGCGCGTGCACGGCGCGCGCCACGTCGAGCGCGATCTCCACGCGGCGCGGCCACGGCGGCGGCCCCGGCGACCGATGCAGCAGGTCGTGCAGCGACCTGTTGGACACGTACTCCATGACGAGCAGTGGCGGTCGCGAAGGCGGCGGCGGCGCCACCCCCTTCGCGTTCTCATCCGCCGGCGCCGGCCGGCCCGCGACGACCCCAAGGAAGGCGACGAGGCCCGGGTGGCGCGGCGCGGCGGAGAGCACGGCGATCTCGTTGGCGAGCTTGGCTGCCCCCTGGGCGTGCGACGGGCGCTTCACAGCGACGACGACGGCGCCGCTCATCCGGCCGCCGCCTCCCCGGAGCCTAGCCTTGTAGACGCTGCCATGGCTGCCCTTCCCCACGAGGTTCTTGGCCGCGAACCCGCCCGTCGCCGCCTCCACCTCCTCGTACGAGAATTCCTTCATGGCGTTGCTGCACCTGCACGTAGTGCTGCTTGCTATGGCCAAAGGATTGAAGCTGCAGTAGGGAACTAGGGGTTGGAGACTTGGAGCTAGCAATGGAAAGCAGTTTGTTAGCAGCAAGCAAAGCAACTAGGCAGGGAATAAAGGGAAAAGAGGAGGCAAAGAAGAAAGGTAAAGGCAGCAGCAGGGATCATCAAAGGAAGAGGAGGGTGTGGTAAAGTCGATCATTGCGGTTTTCTGATGAGTGAGAGAGAAAAAGATCGTAGTGATCTAGAGAGAGAGTGATGATGGTGGTGCTGTTGCTTGGTCCCCTAAAGAACAAATTTTAATTTTGTCTTCTCAAGGAAAAAGGCCCCCAGCAGGAAATTAAAGAGAGCGGGAGCTAGAAAACAACAAACCTAACAGACGAAGCAAAGGGAGGAGGACTAGAATCTCTGTTTGGATACTCTAACACTGTTAGATGTTACACTAACACTAGCACTTGGGCTGTTTGGATGCTTGTGTTAGTTTGACAATAAAAGCACCCTTTTCAATTATTTGACTCATGTAACTACTTTTGCATCCTGATTTTTTTGTGACCGGCCACTTTGAGGCCTTCTCAACTAAGGAACGTAAGGGGGTTCTGCTCAGCTTGATGACTAACCGACCGGATCGACGCCGTACTTGGGAATCTCCTGGCGTCGGATCGAAGGGAACCTCCTGACATCGGATTGAAGGGAACCTCCTAGCGGGTTTGGACGGGGGATGTGGTCGGCCGCTGCAGGTGGATGCGGGCCGATGACGGCGGCGGGGGCGCGGGCGGCCGGGCGGACAAGGAGATAGGGCGGAAGAGGAGATCGGGCGGACGGGTGGTGGCGCGGATGGATCATGCCGGCCGGCCGGCGCGGGTGGATGCGGCCGGCGGCAGCGGCGGCGGGTGGGGCGGGCAGGCGGAAGACGGACAGGAGAAAAGAGAGAGGTGTGGCGCAGATAGATCCAAGGAGGTTGAGGGAGAGGAATTTTTTTCCTTTCTTTTGTGGGCCTCACCAAAACTAACACAAAAAACACCCCTTAGAGGTGCTAGTTTTTTAGAGGTGTTAGTTGCAACTAACACAAACTAACACACATGTTTGGATGAATTCCTGTTAGTTTGCTCCAATCTAACACAAACTAACACTAACACAGGGTATGCAAACAGGGCCAATGGCTTACTTGCTGGTTCCCTCCTCTTGTTACTTTCTTCTCCCTCCCTCTCCTCTTGTAATTTCCCCTCTTTCTGTCTCTATCTTTTCTTTTTCTTTTTTCTGTTGTCTTCTCTGTCCTCTCTCTATTGTTTATTTTGTCAGACGATGCATGGGATGGGAGTTCTTGAAGCTGAGATGTGTGAGATTGTTGGAGTGGTTGTGCTTGCCACCGGAAGGGCCTCGCAGCAAGAGAACAAATCTGCAGCAGAGAATGTTTATCTCTGTCATAGGGGAATGTGTGCAGGTGTGGACCGTGGACTGGTTGGGCATGCACTTGGTCTTATGCCATGAAAATACAAGGCCATGACCCTAAAATACAAAATTACAAATGCGTGCAACATATATCATAGCCTGCTGGAAGCAAGAAAGTTTGTTTGTTTTGGCTTAGAAGATAAGTAAGGATCCTACACAACAACAAACACGAGCCTAGATCTGTAGTAGTAGGAGCTAGCTTCCTGTTGATTATTCTTGTTCCATCTTTGAAAAGTTCTCTTGGGATATACTTCAAGTCAAAAAAATATATTAGTTGTTGGATAATGGGGATTGTGTAGTTGTGCAAGCCAATCGATCTGGATACGTGGAAAATCTGTGATCTATGAATCCGTCATGGGAATCTAGTTTCACGAAATTCGCTTTGTTCAGCTTCCTCATAAAATACTATTGATTCAGCCTAGATTAGTCAAAATCAACATTTTTTTAGCCCAACCCAGCCAAGCGAACAGACCTTATGTTAGTATGAGCTATGATAGGAATCTAACTAGAAGTTGCAATATGGGAATTCCTGTTTGCTTGAGCTCGGGCACTGGTCTTGACGTTGCAAATATATTATCCTAAAGGGCAGCGGCCACTTCAAACCAAAAAAAGACCAGAGCCACCGTTTTAATATATACGTTTAATTTTGGACTAATTTTATGAATCTAGAGTAAATTACACAAAACAAAACTAGGATGGTAAAAATATCATAAAACTATATTTTTATCAACATGCCTCGCAAAATTATATTTATGAGAATCAACTTCAGAAAACTTGTACAGCCATGTCCTGTCACAAAACAACATATTATGATCATTTCTTGTCTCACGAAAAGTGTAGTTTTGTGAAACGAAATTAGCACCAACTAAATGGGTAGTTTTTATGATACGAACCAACAACAAGAAAAGTGTAATTCTGTAGTATACATTGGGTTCAGGTTCATGTGACCTGGGTCATAAAACTTTGCATTGAGTGTTTGGACGGACAGTTCAAACATCAGCTCCACGTCCATGCTCGGTCAAATGGTAGATCAAGACTTGATAATGATATCCACCGAGGAAGTTGATTAGCTGAGAGATACGTATGTTCTCTTCTCTCCACTCTGTCGCTCTATTGACCTTGTTGCTCCCCCTCTTTTATTTTTCAATCCTTACCACAAAGCGCTGAACTATGTTACCATCACGCACCTAAATCTGCGGAGCCACAAAAGTTCTTTTCCACATGTTTTTTCAACACCAAGGAAATGCTAACTGACAGTAGGAGATTTGACTTTCGCTTTGAAATTAAACAAGCAGACGCGACTATTTATTAAGAACCTGAGGTAGCATTAACTCTCAAGACTAAACAAGGACTTGTATGTTTCTAACGACATACCACAAATCTGCGGTAGCTCTGGTACAAGTACAATGGTGAGCATTGTCAATGCTGAGGGAAGCATCTGCCATTACACAAAGGTATATGTGGGCATTTTCAAAAGCCTACGCTGAAAAGTATGTTGATCTTGGCTGATTCTATACTGATTCAATAGTGTTTTGTGAGGAATAAAAATCTGCTGCACTGCACTGACAAGAGAATCAAACAAGTTCGTAGTGCCGGTTAGTTTTCTTATAGTGGAACCTACATATGTTGACAACTAATTATTTTTTTTAGTATTGGATGACTTCCATTGGCAAATGGAGTACTTATGATGACTTCATCAATCTAAATGTAGGCCGATGTAATTTCTCTCAACTCCTGAATCATTCTATATCAAGGACCCGAGCAAGGCTTTACTGGAGTTGGTTTTTGGCCATCGGCTCCTACTTTTTGAACAGAGGTCTTGCTAGAGTTCCTGTAACCATTTGTATTTTGCTGGCTATTATATACGCTGCCCATAAGGTTAATTGGACCATCAAAATGTAATGAACTATAAGTTGAGAACTTTGCCGACCAATCAAAAAGATTGCTAAACAGCGTGCAAATGCCATCTGAAATACAGAGCAGCTAAAAAGGAATCATCATTCCTCCCACAGCGAGTCAATGGCTCCACCCACGCGAAAAGAAGTTTATTGTTGTCTTCCTCGTGGCTCCTTCCACATCAAAAGGGAGAGATTCTCTCGCGTTGCGCTGGTCCGTGATGATGCTCTCCATGGTCCATGCTTCAATTCCTCCTTTCTTTCCCGCACGGCCGGCCGGCCGGCACAGACCGATCCAGAACAATAGTAGTGGAGACCGTGGAAGAGAATCAGAGATGGTTTGGGCCCCGCTTTTATTCTGCCGTTATTTTTGTTTATCAAGCAAGTAGTAGGAGCACAGAGTGACAGAGGAAAGCGCTACACTGTTCATCCATCCACGGCTTCACCCATCAATCCATCACGGTAGGCACATGTCACTTGAGCGAATTGATCCAGAGCTTACGACGCCAGACAAGTAGCTTGTAATCCCGTCAATTTGGCCATTGACGACGCAACAAAGGCAACGCTGCCGGCCGTCGGTTAAATTAGTCCGCGCGTCATGTGTGTGTGTGGGTATCACCGTGTGATTACCAGCTGGCGCCCGGCACTCGATCGATCGAATTCGAATGATTACCGCAGAGAAGAACGGCCGGGGGGCACGATCGGCGGGAGCCGGCAGGTTCCCGTGTGATTACGGCTCGGGTTACGGGTCGGCGGCGCCATGATTCTGTCCTCCACGGGCGCGCGGCGCGCACGCCGTGGCAGCGACTCGCGTCGGTCGCTTGGATGGGGGTTCGTTGCAACCGTAGCATAGCAGCGACACCCGGGCGCGTGCTTGGGGATTTGGTGTGCGAAAAGCCTTTTGCGGGCGAGGTGGAGAGCGAGAACGGGACTGCGGGAGTGGGGAGGCCGGAGAGCGCAGCGGAATCGTTGGGTTTGCGTTTGGTGCGCGTGCCGCGTGCGGGGTGCGGCGAGCGACCGAGCGCTGGCTGACTGGCTGAGAGCTCCAGGAAATCCTCTGCTCCGGCTGTCCTGTTGCGCTGCATGCCCGGCCAAGTGTGCACCACTTTGCGCGTTGCGCGGTGCGCGTGTGTTCATGTTGGAGCAGGTCAGATAGGCCAAGCGCGCAGTCCGGTTTCCCTGTTCTATAACAAAAGATTAACCGTGGATTGCTGCCCTGAAAAACGCAGTAGCACTAGCAGGGTACCTTTGCACTGGCCTCCAAAATTAGAACGATAAGACCAACACCAATATTCCACGAAAGATAAGATGAGACCCTCAGTACGAAACTGGGCCCCGATGTCCGCTTCGCCCGACCCTGAGGGGGCAACCTGAGCTTGACGGAGCATATCCAGCTCGCCCGACCCAACGAAGCAACTAGAGCCCGTCACCTGACCTAGAGCGACTCCCCCTTGCCTGGCCCCCTGAAGGGCCCCGAAAGGGCATGCGTGGGTTGCGCGTTCTCCGCCTCACCGACCCCCCGCAGGGTCAGGGATCTGGACGGGCGGATCACACTTCCTCTCTGCTTCATGTGGGCCCCTACGGTGGAGCCAGAAGCAGACGTCATGGCACAAGAAGTCAACAATCTTGTATCACATGCTACGTATGCCTACGTTTAGGCCTTGGCCGCCACGACACAGCCTGACAAAGCCTTAATAGGTGGCGCCATTAGAGACCATGAACCGCCTAGGTGTCAATTAAACGCTATGCCATCTCTTCCCAATGGCACCTCCCGTAAATGCAAGATACGGTATAAAGGCGACAACTCTTCTCCCTGGTCGTGTGTTTGTTTCTTCCCTAAACTCCAGTAGCCACAGTGCCACAACAGTTGCCACTGAATCATGAGCAATCCCTGACACCGACGGCAGTAATCAGGTGGTCCGTGGCACAAATTGGAGGGTCGGACTGACAACTCTCCTCCCGTTCTTCGCCTTGTACTTTTATTTTTCCTACATCCTTGTAAACACCGCTTTTTCCTTGAACTATAAAAGGGAAGTTAACATCATTTAGAAGGGGTTCGACTCTCGATTCTCACATTCACCACACTCACGCACACAGAGACCTGCGAGCCTCCGCGTTTCTCTCTCTCGCCCGTTTGTAACCCCTACTGCAAACCATTTGTGAGCAACACGAGCAGCTTGAAATGGATGTAGGGCACGTTGCTTGAACCAGTATAATCCTTGTGTCCGTCTCGCAAAAACCATCCAGATCCCCCGTGCAAACTGAGAAATTTACTAGCAGGTGATCGAAATGCCGACATAGAGAGAGGTGGTATTTATATCCATTCTGTAAAGATTTTAGAATAGAATCTTTTCACCTTTATAGTATTAAACTTATACTAATTAACTAACTAATTACAAAACTCGTTTGTAAATCGCGAGATGAACCTAATAAGCCTTAGTAATCCGTCATCAGCACATGTTTACTGCAGCATTAATGTAGTAATTTGTTGTCTGATCACGGCATAACTAGGCTCATTAGATTTGTCTCGCGATTTACGGACCATTGGTGTAATGCGATTTTTTTAATTACATTTAATATACCAGACATGTATCCAGTCATTTATTTTGCATTTTGAATTTGGGATCAAAACATCCCTAGAGTAGATTCCACCTAGCGGTACTATCAGGTGCTGTCTTTCTGTTCTTGTCCCTTTACTTTCCCTTCCTCTCTGTTGTGCCATAGCGTTAACATGAGCACTCCCACCAATCCTTCCAAAATAGAGGAGGGATTTGGGGGTGTCAATTCTTTGTGGGGGAGGTAGCATCTTTAGTTTGTTTCAAAATATTTATTCCCATTTCTTGTAATATTTGACCATTCATTTTATTTCAAAATTTACTGAAAACATAAGTCACGCTTCGAATATTCTTGTGATAAAGAGAGCCACAATAAAATAAAGTAATACTTACTACATATTTTCTAAATGAGACAATCGCCAAACATGATTAAAAAATGTATGGAAGCACTCCGTTTCAGATTTTAGATAGTTTTGTTTTTTAGTTCATTTCTTTTATCAGAGCTAAGATATACACTAGATAACTAAAAAAATATGAACCTAAAATATTAAATTATCTAAAATTTAAAACAGAGAAAAATATTTTTAAATTTAGCCCTTTGACCCTGTGAGCCCGCCTGAAACCACATACACACACCAACCTGCTCCCCGTCTCTCTCTGGCTGTGCTCTCCTCCAATTTGGGCATGCCGCGGACTAACGGTCTGAAGTCTGAAGACGACGACGACTACACGCTGCACGGAATATGTGTTTCCACTCATGCTGATCATGGTAACTTAAAAGCGAGGCAGATAAGTTGTTAAAAATCATCCTGCGAAGTTGGAGTTGAGGATAGAAGTATAGAACAGCCATGCCGATGATCCCATTCGTGCTTCCTTGCCACTGACGGACCTACGTTAGGTTTGCAGCCATGTTGATAATCAATTTTTCATCATGCTAAAATTTTTAAAATTCAATTGGTTTTTATGTGTGCCCCTCCTCAATTTGTGCTCAAAGTCCGCTGCCGGCGATCGTTCTCGCGGCATAGTTGTGTTGTGCTGCTTGCCTGCTTGTAGCTGTACTGTAGCCCAACTTGCAAAGCAGCAGGTGTGCGCGCGGCGGCCGACGACGACGTCGCTTTCTCCCACTCGTCTCGAGGTTGGTGTGGTGCGCCGGATTTTGTGTACGCGCCCCGCGTACGAACGTGAAGTTGGCATCGCCGCCTTGCCGGTCGTCATCCGGACGATCGATGCACAAATATAATAGGTTTCCTTTTTCTCCGCTTATTGTTTGATGACAGAATTATTATCTCTTTCTAAATTGTTTGCGAGGATTGTCGCCAAGATTGATGGCGATCAAGGATTGGACGACGCGGCCAAAGAGCCAGATCCGTCACGTATCGGAACAAGAAGATACTGAACCGTCAGTCCCCCGCTCGAAGTCGAAGGGAAATGAAAAAATGGAATGGAGTTGTTCACCATACCGAGCCTAAGAAACAGAAGAAGGCCCATCGGCCTGGGTGACTGACAGAGTGTTGCATGTGGCCCATTTTCATTTGGGGGCGGGCCCCTTTCTGCCCCCTCTACTCTAACCACAGCCCAAAAATGCCGGGCAGTTCAAATTGTAGCAGCACATTTTGTTTGGTCAGGAAGTTTCCAAAAGAAAGAACACAGACAGCGTGCCTTCTTTCCGAGAACGTGGTTTTATTCTTGGGTCTCCCAATGGGCCATCATCTTGTGTGTCAAAGGATTCCCCTCAGAAAGCAATTTAAAATGTTTTAAACTTATTCATCTGGAGCAGTCTTGAGGGTTACTGGCTCGGTTCCACTTCCACAAAATGTTGGGCAAAGAGGTAAAATTCTGTTTGGAGAGGTTCCATCGCTCCATGCTAGCATTTCTAGCCATATATAACAGTTCTAAAAAATGGAATGCAAATGACAACTGCCAAGAAGGAATAGAAAAAAAATCAGAAGGAAGCTATTTTTTTTAACAAAACCTGGAAATCTCCTGGAACAAGCAACGAATCCGCTGGAAAACCGACTTATTTTCTGTCCCCATTCGGCGTCCCCACCGCGTCAGTGACTCAGTGAGGCGACGGCACAGCCTGGGCAGGAACCAACCGGCAGGCAGGGCAGCCCGAAGGCCGAAGCAGCGCCGCGCCGTTTCAATTCGGCGTGCGCCCCTCTCTCGTCTTCCTTCGCCTCGCCCGCCCGCTCCGGCCGCGGCATCCCCCAAATTTCCCCAGCAATTGCCTTCGCATTCGCATTCGCATTTGATTTCCCCCCATCCCCAACTGCCTCCGCCGCCCTCGGCACCCACGCCGCCGCCCGCCCTTCCACCATGGCATCCCCCTCCCTCACCGCCGCCGCCTCCTCCCCGCTAGCCCTAGACGCCATGCCCATCTCCTCCCGCCCCCCGGCCGCCGCCGCCCCGCGGAAGCGCCCGGTCCTCCTCCTCGACACCCGCCCGCACCCCGCCTCCCCGACGCCGCCCCTCCTATCCTCCACCGCCGCCGGCGCTGCCGCGGCAGCCGCGACCGCGGGCGCCGCCGCCCCGGCGCAGGCGCGGCGGAAGAAGCCGTCCCACCCGCCCAAGCCGCGGTGGCAGACGGTGCTCAGCGTCGCCGCGAAGAACGCCGCGCTCCTCGCCGCGCTTCTCTACCTCGGCGACCTCGCGTGGCGCTGGGCCCACCCGCCCCCTCCCTCCCCGCCGCCCGACCGCGCCGCGCTCGAGGGCTACGCCGCGCGCGTCGACGAGGTCGAGGCCTCCCTCGCCCGCACCTTCAAGATGATGCAGGTGCAGCTCGAGGCCGTCGACCGCAAGATCGACGGCCTGGTCGGCGCCGCCAGGGCCGACCTCGCCGCACTGTTGGAGGAGAAGCGGCTCGCGCTCGAGGGCGGGCTCGCCCGGCTCGACGAGAAGGCCGGCGAGCTTGGGGACGCGCTGGCGGGGCTCAGGCGGATGGAGTTCCTCCGGAAGGACGAGTTCGAGAAGTTTTGGGAGGAAGTGAAGGGCAGCCTGGCCAAGGGTTCCGGTAGTGAGGTCGATCTGGACCAGGTCCGCGCCCTGGCCAGGGAGATTGCCATGAAGGAGATTGAGAAGCATGCCGCAGATGGGATTGGCAGGGTTGACTACGCGGTGGCATCAGGTGGGGGAAGAGTTGTCCGCCACTCCGACGCCTATGTGCCAAAACGTAGTGGCTGGGGGTGGTTTGGTGGAGGTAATCCTGACCCTCAGAAGATGATTCAGCCGAGCTTTGGGGAGCCTGGACAATGCTTCGCCGTGCAGGGCAGCAGTGGGTTTGTGGAGATCAAGCTTAAGACTGGGATAATCCCTGAGGCTTTCACACTGGAGCATGTGTCCAAGGTAAGAGTTTTTGACAAATGCCAACTAGAGAACTAGCAGTTGTTATCATGCTATGTGCTTTGTTAGTGTTTACAGTGCTAAAGTTATTCGTTTATTTGTGCCTTCCTATTAAATCATGTATGTATGAACATATGATCCACTGCAAGAATTAGGATGTGCCAACTCTCTGTGAAGATGCTAGTAGAACTTAGCATATTGCTTGGCATGTTTGTAGCATTGAGTCCCATTGTGTAAACTGCAGGGAAATATTTTTCCAAGTTGATTCATTTGACCCGCATGAAAGAGTAGAATGCATGAGTACTTGTGAAACCATTAGTCGTTAAAACTTAGAAGATCGGAATGGTTGCTTACTTGCTTGTGGGTTAAATGCATCTTGTTTGTAGCATTTGTGTCCTATCATAGTCAATTGAGTATAGAAGCCTTCTCGAAGTAAATTATGTTTGTAGCATTGTGTCCTATCTTAGTCAATTGAGAATAGAAGCCTTCCAGGTAAATTGTGTTTATATTAGTATCATCCACCTAAATTTTCGGAACCACAAAAATCCTATGTCAACATGAATGTTTCTCTCTTGAATTCTTTTGTGCTATATGCCTTTATTTAGATCTGAGTGTTTCTTTTGCAAACCTTGGTTTATAACCTTTTAAATCGATCACTTCCGACATTGAGCTGTTCAGGTGATCTTATTAAATAAATACAAAGAACCAAAACCATCTAAAGAAGCTGTCCGCTCTTACGAGGCATACTGTATACTTATCCCAGGTTATGACCTTACATGATTGTTGGAACTGTGCTAACAGAATATTTACTGTTTAAATTGGAGTCTTTTATATAAATATTATGTTGACAGTATTTAATGGTAAGTGTTCCAAACATCTGGATGCAATTGTTTGGTTAGGGTTGAATTTGAATGCGAGATGAATGGAACTCTGTTTATCTATGCCTAATCTTTCTTGTCACATTTTGTTCTGAAGTTTACCTAGATTGTCTACAAAGTGCCAACTGATGTTTTTAATTTTTGTTGTCTCTCTTGACTGTTGCAATTGTTCTTGTTGGCTGCTTTTATGTTCTGAATACACCTTTTCTTTTGTCCTGTTAGTGTTACTACAACTGATAGCTATGTTTATCAAGAGGCAAGTTAATTACTATGAGAGCATTTTCTTATCTTTGTTTTATTGGAAAATGGCATTGCTGACCTGCAAGGTTTAGTTGGTAGGTTGCTGGTGTTTGAAATAGAGAAATACTATCATCTTAACCAAAAAGGGGAAAGTCATTAACTATGTATTGATTAGCAGTACTTATGGAGATTCAGCTATAGCTTAGGTAAAACCAATCAGTTAAACATAGTTATTGGGCATGCATTGAGCATTCAGCCTCACAGGAAAATAGGAAATTACATCTGTTGGCTTTGAAGAAAGCACCATGATATTTTGTATCTTTGCTGTGTTTAATGTTTACCAAGCATCATTTAATTCCATAAAAGTACTTCCATTTTGTTTCAGTAGGAATATCTCCTTTGTTACACATGACCGACTACTAGGTGTATGGCCTGCAGAATGTTGCATACGACAGGTCCACAGCTCCAAAGGATTGCCGGGTGTCTGGATGGTATGATGAGACTCCTGGTGAAACCCAATCGAGTCATGCTGCCAAGATGTCTGCCCTGGCAGAGTTCACATACAACCTGGACAAGAACAATATTCAGACATTTGATGTTACGGCCTCAGATGTAGGCGTGGTCAATATGATCCGGTTGGATTTCTCTTCGAACCATGGAAGCTCACAGCTGACGTGCATCTACCGGCTCCGGGTGCATGGCCACGAGCCTGTCTCACCAGGGACCACAGGTTTTCAAGCCTGAGAGCAGCGGTGAAGGTTTTCAGTATGCTTTAGGGCTTGCTCTTTTTTGCCCATTTTGGTTTAGCCCTAGGATGCTGTCGTGTACAAACTGTAAATCTAACAATTGTTTGTTGGTACCTGGTAACTTCTAGGCCAATGGTTTGTGGCAGATGTTTAGTTTGTGCATTACATTGATATGGATTTTGAAAAGCCTTGTCATGTATCACTGCGGTTGGTGGCTAGGCGCAATTAGTAGCTTGAACCTGGTCTGGATAGTAATTTATCCAGAAAAAACGATTCTGTTTTGAAAAGAGAATAAACATGGTAAAATCTTTTGGCTTTGGGAATATTTTCCCCAGTTCTGAGATAAACCAGTCATAATCTGTCACAAGCTAGTGTTTAAATGAGGGAAAAGTGATGAAAAATAGTGAAAACCTTTTGCATTGGTCTGCGTGCATAGAGAGAAGAAATGAACAATGAAATTATGTCGCTTTGTTCATTTGGCTTATCAGCCTAGCCATGCAGATTATTTTTCTCAATATCCGAAGAATAGCTACTTAAATCCATGAGACAATATTCCAGGATTAACGGAGCTGGAAGATTGTAGCACACCCCCATATCGATTTTTACTGTGAAGTGTGTATCCGTTATGTGACCGATATTGTTAAGCCCTCCGCTGCCATCCGGACGGCAAGCGCGTCGAGTCGCGTTCAACCAACCGCCCTTTTTCCTTTCTCCGCTGTCCGCTCCACGCTTTCATTCGCCTCCCCTTTCTCTCGGCCTTTCCTAGCGGCGAGCCGCGCGCGACCCGGCGACGACAGGGCGAGCGGCGCCGCCCTTGGCCGGGCTTCGTCGGGCGACTTCGCCGGCAACGACCATCCGACAGGTATGCCTGCTCATTCCTCTTCCCTCATGCTGTACGAAATCAAACGCCCAAACCTTGCTGTACGATGCTATTCGTATTCGGATCTGACCATGTATTTTACCTACTAACTACGATTTTTTGCAAAATTTATCGGGTGCTCATGTCTAAATCCATGTCCTGTACAGGGTCCGCCCCTGCTGGGGGTCACAGCTTAGTTTTACCAGGAATAATCTGATTTGAAGAGCATAAAAATCAGAACAATAATTGACCTCATGTAAACACAGCGTTTGCTTAATTTCAATACACGCTGTTTGCCCTTGGGATATCCAATCATACATGTGCAATCTGCTGTTAATGAAGCCTTAATGTTTTTAATGATATCACCTTTCCTTTTTTGGGTCACAGGGATGGCCGGGAAAGGAAGCTATGTTCCTCCGCAGTATATTCCATTATATGGCGTAGATACTGAAGAGGATCGTGTTCCTGCTGTGGAAGAGAACCATGCCGCACACCATAATAAGCTTAGCCGGGATCCAACACAATGGTCTTCTGGCATTTGTGCTTGTTTTGATGATCCACAGAGCTGTATGCCACTCTCTGACTTCTTGATTTACAGAAGAAAAATATAAAGGTGCTTTTTGGTTGCATGATAGGTTTATAATAAGTAATCACAATACTGTAATGGATTTCAGATGTATCATGTTTGGTGGTTAGGGATGAATGTGTGCTTCAGGCAGAAGTTTAATTACAGCTATGACTCTGATATGATATATTAAATATGACAGAAGCTTCATTTTTAACCTGCAACCCCTCTTACCTCTTTGTGAATATCGCTTGCTGATGGATTTCTTGGCTGAACTAGTTCGTGTATTCAAAACAACAATATCTCTGCATGTTACTTGGCATGTCTCCAATCTAATCAATTCACTACTCACCATGAACTAATAGTTCTCATGAAAGTAATGTGGTAATGTGTAGAGAATTAGGCAAACACCACACGCCCTAGGAGGGGGGGTGACCTTTCATTATATAGGCCGAATAGGCTTGGAGTACAAGTCAAATACAATACAAGACTAAACACCTATACAACTCTAATACCCGCCCGCAGTCGCAGGAGGGGAACTAACACCAAGACTGGACCGAAAATCAGTAAACAACTGTACAGGAAGACCCTTAGTCATGATGTCAGCATACTGATGGGACGACGGAACGTGGAGCACCCGAACCTGTCCCAAAGCAACCTTCTCTCGAACAAAATGAATATCAATCTCAATATGTTTAGTGCGACGATGATGAACTGGATTCGCAGCCATGTAGACAGCACTGACGTTGTCACAATAAACAATAGTTGCCTTGTCGAGAGGAAGATGAAGCTCCTGAAGAAGCTGGCGCAGCCAACAACACTCAGCCACAACGTGAGCTACAGCACGATATTCTGCTTCAGCGCTGGAGCGAGATACCGTTGTCTGTCGCTTAGAAGACCAAGACACCAGACTATCTCCGAGATAAACACAGTAACCAGAGGTAGAGCGCCTAGAGTCTGGACAGCCTGCCCAATCCGCATCAGAGTAGGCAGTGAGGGAATCCACTGAACCGGAACCAATGTAAAGACCATCGTCCAAAGTACCCTTCAAATAACGAAGAATGCGTTTCAAAAACGCAAGGTGAGGGTCCCTTGGATCATGCATGAACAAGCAAACCTGCTGAACAGCATAGGCAATATCTGGCCGAGTCAGGGTAAGCCACTGAAGAGCACCAGCAATGCTCCTGTAGAGAGAGGGATCAGCGACTGGCGGCCCTTCTTCAGCAGACAACTTGGACTTGCTATCAACGGGAGTGGAGGTCGGGTGACACTCGGTCATGCCGGCGCGTTGAAGAAGTTCCAGGGCATATTGTCGCTGAGAGAGAAACAATCCATCCGAAGTGCGCTTGACGGAAATGTTCAGGAAGTGGTGTAAAGAACCAAGATCCGTCATGGCAAACTCGGAGTGCAGGCGCTGAATAACAGAAGCAAGCAAATCTGAGTTGGAGGCAGTGAGAACAATGTCGTCCACATATAAGAGAAGGTAGGCGAGATGCGAGCCACTCTTGTAAATGAACAGGGAAGTGTCAGAAACCGATGGAACAAACCCAAGTTGCTGAATATAAGTAGCAAATCGCTGGTACCAAGCACGAGGAGCCTGTTTCAGACCATAGAGCGACCTCTGCAACAGACAGACATGATCAGGATATGAAGGATCAATAAATCCAGGTGGCTGCTGACAATACACAGTCTCACTGAGATAACCATGGAGAAAGGCATTCTTGACATCAAGCTGATGGATTGGCCAATGACGAGAGCTAGAAATACTCAAAACAGTCCGGATAGTAGTTGGCTTGACAACCGGGCTGAAGGTCTCATCATAATCCACGCCATATTCCTGATTAAAACCCCTGACAACCCAACGAGCCTTGTGTCGAGCCAGAGAACCATCAGAATGAAATTTGTGTTTATAAATCCACTTCCCTGTCACAACATTAGCGCCAGGTGGCCGAGGAACAAGACGCCAAGTACCATTATCCATGAGAGCTTTATACTCATCTGCCATTGCAGCTCGCCAGTTAGGATCAGCAAGAGCACTGCGATAATTCCCTGGAATAGGTGAAGCGACGACATGCTCAGCAGAAAGATTCCGATAACTGACAGGCTGAATAGTACCGGTCTGCAGACGAGTGAGCCGCCGAAGAGTCGGCGGAGGTGAGGCACCACGCATAGGACGTGGAGGCGCAGGTGGCGGCTGTAGTGCGCTGGCTGTTGCACCGTAGCGGCGGACAGGAAGCGGACCATTGACCGGACGACGGCTGAAAACCTGCCCTCGAAAGCGCCCTGGAGGCAGTACTGGACCAGCCTCAGGCGCTCCAGGTGGTGGCTGCACTGGGACAGCAGCTGCAGGCGCTGCTGCAGCATGAGGAGCGGGCGCCGCGGCCGCTGCTGGTGCGGCTGCAGGAGCCGCTGTGGCTGCGGCACGATCAGACGGGGGCACGAAGCCACTCCCGCCCGATGTAGAAGGCTCCGAACGTCCAGGTGGGGGCACGAAGCCGCGCCCACCGGGAGAAGACTGCGGTGGCGCAGCGTCCGTAGTGGACGGGGCGACCGCTGGAGGGGTTGGTGAGGGTACTGAACCGCTCTCACCAGCACATGAGGGATGCTGCTCGGCGTCCAAAGTTCCTGCTGCATTGTTAGTAGAGCAAGGCACAACAAAATCCAAATCGTCGTCTCGTAGAAAATCATAGGAAGAAGAAGGAATCCGACCATCGTGTGCAAAGGGAAACGAAAGTTCATCAAAAACAACATGACGAGAGATAACAACACGACGAGTGGTAAGATCAAGACAACGATAGCCTTTATGTGCCGAAGGATAGCCCAAGAAAACACATGCAGCTGAACGAGGTGCGAGCTTGTGAGGGGAGACCGCTTGAAGATTCGGGTAACAAAGGCACCCAAAAACTCGCAAGTGGTCATAGCTAGGAGCGCTGCCATGAAGCCGGGAAAAAGGAATTTCGCCAAAAATAGAGGTAGACGGACGCCTGTTCAGGAGGTATGTAGCTACAGATAAAGCCTCAGCCCAATAAATTGGAGGCATGGACGCATGCATCAGGAGAGTGCGCACAGAATTATTAAGGGTACGAAGAACTCGCTCGGCCTTACCGTTCTGAGCGGACGTGTAAGGGCAAGAATGTCGGAATAAAATACCACGTGATGCTAGAAAGGTTGTGGTAGAAGTGTTCACGAATTCTCTACCATTATCAGTTTGAAAGCATTTAACGGGAAGGCCGAACTGTGTCTGTGCATAGGCAACAAACTGAACAAAAATCTCATGAACATCGGACTTAAGGTGAAGAGGATATGTCCAACAAAAATGAGTAAAGTCATCCAGCAAGACGAGATAATATTTATAGCCTGAAATACTCGGAATAGGAGACGTCCAAACATCACAATGAACTAGCTCAAAGGCAGAAGATGTCTGAGAGGTAGATGCACTAAAGGGAAGACGCGTATGTTTGCCTAGCTGACAGGCATGACACATAGAGCGATCTACTTTATTACAAGTGATGTATTTATTCTGGCGAAGCGAGGCAACGGCGGCAGGAGCAGGATGTCCGAGACGCTGATGCCACAGGGAGGCGGAGGCGGCGATGAGGGCGTGGGCAGTGGTAGGTGTGGCAGCAGTGATGGTGTACAAGTCTCCGTCGCTATTGCAGCGAAGAATCACGCGTCGCGTCCTGAGGTCCTTCACAGAGAAACCAGAGGCATCAAATTCAATTGAGCAACGATTGTCACGAGTGAACTGGCGAACGGAAAGAAGATTACGAACGATAGAAGGGACGACAAGGACGTTGTTCAGAGTAAATTTGGATGCAGGTGTATGGAGGACAGACTGACCACGAGACGTGACAGGAAGATGAGTACCATTGCCTACAACAATAGAAGAGGGCAGCGGGAAGGAGCGGGAGAGGAGTATACCTTCCGAAGAATGCATATGGGTGGAAGCACCGGAGTCGAGGACCCATGGAGTAGACCCTTGCACCGACATTTGCTGGAGGGCAGCAATGAGACCCGCCTGGTCAAAATTGGGCGCCTGCTGCTGGCTGGAGTACTGCGCAGGTGCGAAGGCTGTTTGGGCCGGAGGAGCATAGCCTAACAGCCCTGCACCCGGCATGTTGGAGCCACCAGCACCTTGTGGGCGCCAACCGCCCGCCTGTCCCCCTCCCTGACCGGGCCATGGAACGCAGAACCACGGAGCGGTAGGATAGGGCAAGCGAGGATGTCCACCTTGCTGGCCGCCACTTCTCTGCTGGCTGCCGTAGCCCTGCTGACCGCCGCCGTAGCCGCGCTTCTTCTTGGGACGACGCTGCTGCTGCTGCGGAGGCGCGTCGGAAGAGGAAGACGACATGCGGCAGGCAGAGCCACACCCGCTGGAGGAAGCAGAGGCGACGAGAGCAGTGGACGTCGCAACCTTGGTCTCATTGGCCAAGCGCAGCTCTTTCAGGGCAAGCTGATCGAGTGCCTTGGAGAAGGTCATGTCGGCGGTGGCAGCAATCATGTCGGCGGTGGTGCTGTACTTGGGGTTGACGCCGCGCAGGAGATTGAGCACCATGTTTGGCTCAGAAACAGCCTGTCCTGCATCACGGAGTCGGTCGGCAGCCTTCTTCATCAAATTCCCGTAGTCTTCAACAGAGAGATCTCCCTGAGTCAAGGTGTGGAAGTCATGACTCAGGTAGATGGCGCGAGGAGCCTGATTGGACCGGAAGTGCTGCTCGATGGCGACCCATAATTGGCGGGCAGATTGCCCTGGCGCCATGGTGAAGTCCAGGACTGGTTCGGAGACGGAGCCATAGAGCCAGCTCCGGACGCAACAATCTGCTTGAGTCCAGGCAGCGCTAGGGTTTGCAGGGGGTGCTGTCTCATCTATGTGCTGGAGAAGACCGAACTTGCCGCACATCGCCTGGAAGAAGGCGCTCCACTTGGTGTAGTTGCCGGAGCGGAGTTCCAACGTCACAGGGACGTGAGCCTTGACGGGAATCGACGCGTAGGGGCTGATTGCTTCACCCATTGCAGGAATTGGGGAGGGGGAGGAAGCGGAAGTGCTGCTGGAGACTTCGGCTGGGGAGGAGGGAGCAGCGAGAAGCTCGTTGATCACCTCGGACATCAACAGGAGGATCTGTTGGAGGGGGGAGGGGCGCGCCTAGGTAGGGCTGCGCCGTGGTGGGTGTGCAGGGGAGGGGCAGCGCCTGGAGGCGGCGCCTGGAGGTGGGCGCACGTGGGGGGAACCCACGGCGAGTTAGGGCAGCGGAGGGGAGGGGGGGGGGGGGGGGGGGCACGGCCTGGCCTAGGATAGGGCCCGGACTCGTGATACCATGTAGAGAATTAGGCAAACACCACACGCCCTAGGAGGGGGGGTGACCTTTCATTATATAGGCCGAATAGGCTTGGAGTACAAGTCAAATACAATACAAGACTAAACACCTATACAACTCTAATATAATGTTCCATAGTTCCTTATTCTGATAGTGCAATACAAATACAAAAGCTTTCCTATCTGTGAGCATGATATTCTCAAGTAAAGACATGTGCGGTCTCACTGATACAGATGGGAATGACTAAATGGTCAAACCTGTACACATCTGAGAACGAGTGGGAGTTTTGTAGCAACTTAGAATATATATCTGTGTTCTTATTTATTTGGAGCTTCGAATTTTTTTTTACAAGTTTAAGAAAAAGATTGTAGGATTGGATTGATAGGAATATTGGATTGTTTCAATAAAACATGTTAAATAGTATTATCATGCTTGTTGCTCCTTTGAATGGCCATTCAAAATCATAGGAATAAGGAATCAATATGTACCTGTTTGGCTCTACATGGCATAAGTAAAAATAGGAAAGTTTGGTTAATAAGGAACAAGGCATTTCTTAATATGTAAATGTCTGGCTCAGCATGGCATAAGTAAAATTAGGGGATTGGATAAAGTATCATTCCCAATTGTTTGCTAATGCTTTATTTTATCAAAGGTTTACAGTTGGCTCAACTTCCAACAGAATGTAACCATGCTAATTATGACCAAATAAGAAAGGAATGAGATGGAAATGTGTTTGAATAACAGATGTTTTGTCTAGTATTTCACAGTCCAATTGGAAGTGTCATCATCAAATGCATAATCCTGTGATACTGAAAAGTCCTATCTATTTGCATAATGAAATGTCCTCTGATTTTGTTACCATCTTTCTAGGTTGTATTGGCGCAACTTGCCCCTGTTTCCTTTTTGGAAAGAACGCACAATTCTTGGGATCTGGAACACTTGCTGGATCATGCACTACACATTGCATGCTTTGGGGCCTTCTTACAAGTCTCTGTTGTGTATTTACTGGAGGCCTTGTATTAGCAGTTCCAGGGTCTGCTGTTGCTTGTTATGCTTGTGGATATCGCAGTGCACTAAGAGCAAAGTACAATCTACCGGTATGCAGTTTGAACCTCTATCAGTTGTTATACTATCATTTATTGTTTTTTATTTTCTGTACTGCAACTTTTCACAACTACTGTAATGTGACTACTGGGGTGTGTGCACCACAATATTTTTATTGTTTTCAGTTCAGTTTCACCAGATACATACTAGGAGTTCATAGAGGTCAACATCCTCTGTTTCTGATGGTGAACTTACCATAGTACATGTGTCTTCCCTAATGCTGAAATAGATGATATAACTGTTTAATATATTATAAGGGACAAGTTTATTTTATCGATACTTTTCATATTACGAGATTCATCAGATTGTGTAATAGACTAATAGTTCAGCCATTACTTCACAGAAAATTTTATTTGCAATTGCATTGCATGCACTGCTGTCAATGAAACTGGTCCGTATTGGAAAAAGCATGGACTCTTAGCTGTGCTAACAATTTCATTGAGCAAAACAACCAGCTGTTTTTTCTCATTTGTCAGCAAAAATGGTAGTTTCTTATTTTTGTGTCTCAGAGATTGAAGCATGGGTGATAAACAGGCATTTGCGAATAGAACACATAGTTCATATGTTTTACAGTAGTGCAGATAATCAGTTTTTAACATCATAGAAAATCTGGTTAAGTTATTCTAGAATTAGTTATTTTCATTTCAACTGTATGAACTTCAGATTCTACTCTCATCCACATCATTATGAATTTTTCTGTCTCTGTGTTGAACTAGTGATGCTTTATGGTTTTTAATAAAACCAAACATTGCTCACTCCAAAATATTTGCCTTGTGTAGGAAGCACCCTGTGGCGATTTGATGACACATTTATTCTGTCACCTGTGTGCCATATGCCAGGAATACAGGGAGATTCGGGAGAGAACAGCCACTAGTACTTCAGCTCCTAACGTGACTCCACCTCCAGTTCAGACAATGGATGAATTTTGATGCTAATTGATAATATGGATGTATCCTCCCTGAACCTGACAAATCATTGGCGGGTGGCTGGGTGTGTGACCTGGTGCTGAGTTTGCCTGACAGCCTGACATATTTTTGTTCTTGTGCTCCCAGAGTGTTTTTATGAGGTTTGGTTTCATATAGTTGTTGTAAATGTAACCTTTTAAATAGTGAATCACTGACAGTTCCCAAAAACTTGTAAACGAAACTGTATCACGGGACTGTAACAGAAGAGTTACATGTAACATTTTCCCATATGTATTGGCGAGAGGATGAGAATAGAAAAGTTAGTTGTGGTCTTCTCTTGTAGAATGTTCGTTTTTGTATTCACTGCTTGCAAGTGGTACGAGTTTAAATAGTTAAAGTGCCGGGACTGTAACAGAAGAGTTACATGTAACATTTTCCTATATGTATTGGCGAGAGGATGAGAATAGAAAAGTTAGTTGTGGTCTTCTCTTGTAGAATGTTCGTTTTTGTATTCACTGCTTGCAAGTGGTACTGGGTTTAAATAGCTAAAGTGCTCCGCCTGCAGTCTACTGATTATTTTTTTCTTTTTTTTTGGAGAGTGGTTATATAAAATTACAGATGATTTTTAAAGTTTTCAATTACATAGGAGTGACAGGACATGCAAACTATTCAAATTACATCGCACATATATACAGAGTTGCAGGCACTCTTTTATTCTGCTTTTCTTATGCACAGTAATGTTCAGTTCTCCTTTGAAAACAAAAAGAAAAAAGTAATGCTCAGTTCTCCCTTTCCTGCATCCATCCATCACTCAGCTAGGGGGTTCACCACATGCCCAAGGAACATGACAACACCGCTCCTCTCCTCGACGATGGCGAACAAGAACGGGCGGTCCGCCACGAAATCCACCGGCGGCCGTGGCCTGCGTGCACACTGCATCATGCACACGGCCGTGGCCGCGGCGGCCACGGTTCCCAGCTCGTCCACCTCAACGGTGGCCTTGTGGTACACTCCACTGATGGAAAGCCCATTTCCACCGGCCACCATGCCGGAGAAGTCGCCGCCGCCGAAGGCTCTGGTGACCCCCAGCTTCTTCATGTCCTCCGTCGCCTCGAACTCGAACGTGAACTTGAACTTTGGCACCATGAACCGCCCCACCGGGACCTCCTCCGCCGGCGTGTGCTTCCTGATGAACCCCGGCGTCGAGACGGCCTTGTCGTAGAGGTCACCGATCTCAAGAGCCTCGCCGTCCGGGAGGAGCAGGAGCATGTAGAACGCAGCAGATTGGCGCGCGCCGTCGCTCTTGTAGGGAAGCTTGAGCGCCCTGAAGCCGGGGAACACGGCGACCAGCTGCTCCCTGAATAGGCTCGTGGTCATGAACGGCGCGGCCACGGTGCCGCCGCCGGGGAGATGGAACGGCGCGGGGAAGGTTCTCGACGGCGGGTCGAACGGCCGCGCCCACTTTCCCTTGAAGTAGAGCGCGTTGGCGAGGACGAGCACCGTGGAGGAGCCGACGGAGCGGGGAGGGAGGACGTCGCGGATGCGCCCTTTGGTCGCGTCGCTGACGAAGGCGTTGACCTGCCGCCTCGCCAGCTCGTGATCGGAGAAGAAGTCAACGGGCTCCGCCACCGCGGCGTAGCGGGACGCGGCGACGTCCACGAACTCCGGCGTGAGCGCCCGTCTCCGGTCGACCCAGACGCCGCAGGCGAACGAGGCCGTCCGCGCCGCGACGTCGTCGCGGAGCGTGGCGAGCAGCGCGGTCGCGCGCGCGCGGTGGAGCTCGTCGAGCGACGCCGAGCCCAGGAAGCCCAGCAGCTCGCGCCGCGTCTCGCCACGCGCGCCGGCGGCCACCAGCGCGAACGCCGCGTGGAAGGACAGCGGCGAGAAGAGGAAGTTGCGCGCCTTGCCGCCGCCCGCCGCACGCAGGCCGACCTGCCTCGCAAGGGGCAGGCACGGCACCCCGCTCTCCGCGTCGCGGTCCGGCTCCGACACGGCCACCGTGGGGACAGGACGGACGCCGCCGCCAAGGAACAGCACATCCGGCTCTCCGCCGCCGCCGCCTGGTTTCGTAGCCGCGGTCCCGCCGACGACGTAGCCTCCAAAGGGCACCTCGCCGGGCGGTCGCCACGGCACGTTCAACGCTAAACAAGGATCATCGAATGGGTTCGCGAACACCGGCGCGCCCCACGGGACAGGACGGTCAGGTGGCGGCGCGAGCAAGGGCGCGTGCTGCGCGTGGCGGTGGAGCGCCGGCGCCCAAGGGTGCGGCGGGGTGAAGGCGAACCAAGGCTCCGGCGGCGTGGCCCCGAAGCTCATCAGGTTCAGGTTGCCCGCCCCGTCGTCGTTGCCGAGGGAGGATGCTCGCGTCGCGACGCGCGTCCAGCCGTCGACGCCCGTCTCCGGCCGTCCGTCGCGGCGCGGCGGCGAGCTCATCGCGTGTCCGTGCGCTGCGCGGCTTTTCAGGGCTCACGGCGCTCCGGCGGCGTGTGTAACTCTGGTAAGCAGAGCCAAACGCGCCGCGTGCACAGTTCGTCGCACTAGCACGACCGGCGAACCGAAACGGAAGTTAATACAGCGTCGAGCTGTTAGTGGTACGAACAATACGCACTAATGCATGATGTCCTGCGCGTGTTCGCTCGCCGGAATTTCCCGGCGATCGCACGGATTGAAAGCTGGGCTTGGATGCGATGGGAATGCCGGATGTGTGATGAGGTGCTCCATTTATTGAGAACACGGCTTGCATTGAGCAGCATTGTTTCGTGAATGGACACGTTAGCTCCAAGTCAACGGACGCTCGAGTAAACTAACGAGTAACCTTTCAGCAATCGCGTAGAGCTTGGTTGGGTCGTAGAGCTTTTGAGTCTGGTAGCAAAGCCACACGTAGGCGAACGAGAGATGAGCTCATGGCATGGCGTCCGCTCGACGCAATTTTCACGTCATTCAACAACACACGGGACAATTATTTAAATGAGCTACATGTTGTTGGGTTAGCTAACACCCGAAGAATGCTAGCTAATTCTACTACATTTGCAGATGATAGCATACGAGACAATATAGCGTTTAAATTTTATTTGTACATATAGAATGCTTTAAGGGGCCTTTGCGCCCCCTCCGCTCCTCTTGTGATGGTAGCGGCTCGCCTAACACAATGGTGAATTTTTGTGTGCACGTATGGCAAGAGGGCACCTTGAGCTGGCGGGTGTTGCTCAAAGGCGAAGATGGACACAAACTGGAGAAGATGGAGCGAGCTGATTCCTCCAGTGTGTGAAGAGGCTAAAGGATAGCGCATCACCTGAACAATTTATGTAACCTCTATGTCATGCATCTTCTTTAATTTGGTGTGGTTTCTGTATCTAGTACGGGGTTTTCCACGTGTTCGTTGCATTTTTCGTGTTAGCCTAAATAGCGTGGCATGCGTGCTATGACTGAAAGCTGGTAACCCCAGCAACTCGATGTGTACCCGAATCTTATATGCTATATATATTTATTAAAGCCGGGAGAATCCTTTTTCAAAAAGAAAAAAGAGGGCTATTATATACGCAACTACTATATGAGTTAGCTATTAGCACACTGGCCAACAGCTAGCTGGAATTCAGCCTTCTTAGGTTGCTTGAGCGTCCGTTGACTTGGAGCGAGCTAACGTGTCATCCACGAAATAAAGCGGCTCAATGCAAGTCGTTCCCAATAAATGGAGATCGAGTACCTCGCACATCCAACGTTCCCATCTCACCCAGGCGCTCTGAGCTCGGAAGCTGCGCAGCTCACGTTGCACGCGACTATGAAGCTCGCATCGTCGCGACGGATGCCCGGAGATGGACAGTGACTGCGGCAACGACGGCGGGTGGCGCGAACACGGGCCAAAGGCAAGGGGCGCCGCCGCCGGGCAACCTATTGAGTTTCGGGGCCATGTCGCCGGTGCCTTCGCCCCGCCGCACCCTTGGCCACCTGATGACAATCCTTTCCCGTGGAGAGCAGCGCCCGTGTTCGCGAACCCATCTGGTGATCCTTGTTTAGCGTTGAATGTGCCGTGGGGAACGGCGCCCGACGAGGTGCCCTTTTGGAGGAGGCTCCGGCAGCGGTGGCCGGGCTGCGGCTACGAGGGCCGGCAGCGGCGAGCTGGATGCGTTGTTCCGTCAGCGTCCTGTCCCGACGGTGGTGGTGTCGGGCAGTCGGAGTCCTCGTACTGCGACGCGGACGGCGGGCCGTTGTGCTGCCTGCCCCTCGAAAAGCCTGCGGGCGGCGGCGATGCGCGCAACTTCGTCGTCTCGCCGCTGTCCTTCCACGCGGCGTTCGTGCTGGTGATCCTGGCCTTCCTGTGCTCGGGGTCGCTCGACGACAGCTCGACCGCGCTGGTCGGCACGCTCCGCGACGTCGCGCAGTTCTCGTGCGGCGTCTGGGTCAACCGGAACCGGGTGGCTGCGCTCACGCTGGAGCACGTGGACTTCTCCTCGGAGCCCGAACTGGCAAGGCGGCGGGCCCACGCCTTCGTCAGCGACGCGACCAAACTGCTCATTCACGACGTCCTATGCCTCTGTCGACTCCTCCACTGTAACAACCCAATAATGGGCCTTCGGGCCTCTATTAGTTCAGGCCTGCGTGCCTTGTTGGGCTAAAGCCCATGTGATGAGGACATGAAATACATGAAGCGTGTTAAACACACATGGAAGGCATGGAGGACCAAAGAGGTCGATTGGGGACCAAGTCAAAGTATTCCCACGTTTTACACCAGGCTATCACGTCACTTTTGGTCTAAGGAAATAAAGAGATTGAATCCAACACGTTTTGGAAACGCTGGATTCGGACTGCAGGAAAGTCCTGACTTTCAACGGCCGCCACGACTTCATCCGGACTCCGTTTGGGGCGTTCAAGTACTTGATGGAAAGCTTATGAAGTCTACTTTCATATGGATCCGGACTCATGTACCATATCTGTCCCGAGGCGGCCGCAATCGTAAATCATTGACCGAAGGTTTTTCTGTCCAGGTGCTGCGACACCTTATTTTGGCCCACGGGCCGTGTATCAAGTTGGGTCCATTAGGGACGCGTCCTAGGGTTGGAGCACGACCCCAGCACCTCTGTGGACGTCCTCCCCCTATCATATACCCCCTAGCCGCCGCCAAGAACACTTGGGTTTTGTTTTACATCTAGCTTTAGCTACACCGAACACGCACAAACACGTGCTGTCCTCGTGTGATTCAGAACCCCACCTTCGAGTGATATTAAGATTGCTCGCCTTCTTTTTCTTGTTCGTTCTTTGATTGCGTACAGGAAGTTCTGATCTTGATTGCAACAGGGTCGGTAACCACAGGGAGTTGGTTCAGCGATTGCATTGGCGCTTCGGGTTCGCTCGTCGTAGTCGGATCGTGAGGGTCGACTTCCATCAAATCAAAATTATCCTCCACTCACCGAAAGATCGGGCACTTCAGCTCTATCAAGTGGTATCAGAAGTCCAGGTTGATCGGTGAGTTTTATCGAGTGTTGTTCCATTACTTACAGTCCACAAAAACCAAAAAAAAATTCAGGTTAGATCATTGTCCCAACACCATTCTTCGCCTTGCACTTTCTTTCAATAATTTGCGTTGTTGAATTTGTGTGCTTCGCGTTCAATTGTTGCTGGTTACTTTGTGTTTCCGCCGCCACCGCCACCACCACCCGCTGCCGCTGCCACCACCACACGCCGCCGTCGCCGCTCTACATCTTCACCACAAACCCTACAACCCCACGCCGCTCATCCGAGTCCTACTCGGTTCGGCCGCCGCATGTTCGCAGTTTGGAAAGAGATAGAAAAGAAAAAGGAAAGAAAAGAAACAGGAAAGAAAAAAAGGAAATAAAAAAAGAAAGTTTTGAAAAGAAAGAAAAAGGAAAGAATAAAAAAAAGGAATCAGCAGTTCGGTTTTCGTTTGGAAGTTTCTTTTTGGCAGTTTCGAACACCTTCACGAAAACGGCCATAGCTTTTCGCTCGGATCTCCGATTTCAGCGTTCTTTTTTTTTCTGAAAACCTTACGAAATTTCAGTGCCGGGTGCAGTCAGTTTTGAGGCCAAAAAACGCCGTTTAGACAGCGTAACGTGGCCCGAAAGATTTTCCGTTTCTGCATACCCACTTCCTTGTTCCCTTTGCTTGCTCCATAGCGCGTTGCCCTTGTTTCCAGCAGCTTTGTTACGTGTTTAGCACTATAATTCAGCTTTGCATTATTGTTTGATTGTGCTAATCCTTGACTTGAGTGCAGCCTACCCAGAACTACACATATTCCTACGACGAGCCGACTTTGTTTCTCCAGGCAATCGCTGCTCCAATCTTTCGCAGGTGCTACTTGTTGCTTGCAGGTCGCCCCTGTTGCTTGGTAAGAACGGATAAGAATTTGATCGCAGCATCTTTGTGAGCATCTCATACACACACATACACACCTTTGCTGTCCTAGGATTTTTGTTTTTGTCTTTGCGCTAATCATGTCAGGAGACGTCAACGGCATCGTGACACGATTCGATGCGTGGTCCACGTCGGTCACGGCGTTGCACAAGGACTATGACAGTGACATGGAGCTAGACGATGGAAGATCGCCACGGTTGTGCCCGCCGTGTGGTATGTCCTCCACACATTGACTCATTTGCTACGATTCAATTTAATATACCCTCTTATAATGGCAAATATGATCCTGCTGCATATCTTGATTGGGAATTAGAGGTTGAACAGAATTTTTCATGCCATGATATTCCTGCTAGCGCACAAGTTAAAGCTGCTATTAGTGCATTTACACTTTTTGCTTTAATGTGGTGGCGTGATTATAAACAACGACATCCCACTGCTATTCCAACCACTTGGGCTCAATTAAAAACTGCTATGCGACATCGCTTTGTACCTTCATATTATGCCCGAGATTTGCTTAAACAAATGCAGCAATTTCAGCAAGGTCAACAATCTGTTGAGGACTATTACCAGGAGCTACAAAAAGGTATGATTCGTTGTGGTTTGTTTGAGACGGATGACGCTGCTATGGCACGTTTTCGGGGTGGTTTGAACCGCGAAATTCAGGACATACTTGATTATAAAGATTGTGTTGATATGCCCACATTGCTTGAATATGCTTGCAAAGCTGAACATGAAGTGCAGGGACGCCGCTCGACGACATATACTAACTCTTTTGCAGGACGAAGCCCGGCATCCAGTATAGATCTTGCTCTCCCTGCGCCATCCACGCCTAGCACTACACCGTGCGAGAGGACGGTCACACCTACAGCGCCCACGATCACAGGTGCTCCACTCACGGATGGTGAGACCACTTCTCCTGTGCTGAATTTTTCCACACCTCATGCTATTATAGAGCAATTGTTAGTGGAACCATCTCTTGACGAATCTTTGTCACATGATGATGAGCTTGTTGTTCCTTGTGATAAAGATGAATTGGTTGATCATGCTTCAGTTCTATATGTTTTGGAACCAACCATTTGTACTGAAAATAAACATGTTATGCATATTGCTAGCGCAAATGATGAACTAAGATTGTTGACTTCTTTACATACTTTGGGTTACATTGAATTTGATGATTTGTGTAATCTAGATTGTTTGCAAGAGAGACTTTTTCACAATGCTGATTTGCCTTGGTTTGCTAAACACACTTATCATGTTATTGGCAAATATGACAACAAAGGACAGTATATGATACAAAGAGTCTACATTGGTTGCGATATGAGTACTCCTTTTGTTGTGACAGATTATGATCAATTAGAGGACAGCCATACTACACATCCTAATTTACATTCCTCTAGTTCTATTTTCATGAAACAAGTTTACTATAAAGAAGGGGAGCCTTGCTGGTTGCTCCCTATGCCTGCTTTGTCTTTTGTTGGTACTAATCTTGTGCAGGATCATGTTGACAACCATATTGTGTCGTCCGATCCAGAAGTCTATATTCCTGCTGAAATGTCTATGCGAGATGACACATTTGACAATTCGAAGCATGGTACCCTTCTCCTCCCAATACATTTGGTTTCTTTTGTTTTCGCAACCCCGTTCTCCTTTGCGTTGTGCAGGATCAGTTTCAAGTACAATTGACGCCGAGGACGGCTTTTCGTCAAGAAGGGGAGGATGATGAGGACATGAAATACATGAAGCGTGTTAAACACACATGGAAGGCATGGAGGACCAAAGAGGTCGATTGGGGACCAAGTCAAAGTATTTCCACGTTTTACACCAGGCTATCACGTCACTTTTGGTCTAAGGAAATAAAGAGATTGAATCCAACACGTTTTGGAAACGCTGGATTCGGACTGCAGGAAAGTCCTGACTTTCAACGGCCGCCACGACTTCATCCGGACTCCGTTTGGGGCGTTCAAGTACTTGATGGAAAGCTTATGAAGTCTACTTTCATATGGATCCAGACTCATGTCCATATCTGTCCCGAGGCGGCCGCAATTGTTAAATCATTGACCGAAGGTTTTTCTGTCCAGGTGCTGCGACACCTTATTTTGGCCCACGGGCCGTGTATCAAGTTGGGTCCATTAGGGACGCGTCCTAGGGTTGGAGCACGACCCTAGCACCTCTGTGGACGTCCTCCCCCTATCATATACCCCCTAGCCGCCGCCAAGAACACTTGAGTTTTGTTTTACATCTAGCTTTAGCTACACCGAACACGCACAAACACGTGCTGTCCTCGTGTGATTCAGAACCCCACCTTCGAGTGATATTAAGATTGCTCGCCTTCTTTTTCTTGTTCGTTCTTTGATTGCGTACAGGAAGTTCTGATCTTGATTGCAACAGGGTCGGTAACCACAGGGAGTTGGTTCAGCGATTGCATTGGCGCTTCGGGTTCGCTCGTCGTAGTCGGATCGTGAGGGTCGACTTCCACCAAATCAAAATTATCCTCCACTCACCGAAAGATCGGGCACTTCAGCTCTATCACCATGTACCCTTTATTTGGCTATATGTTCTGTGTCGGAAGGAGAACAGGGTATCGAGAAATATACTAAACCTAAACTACCTTCCTTGAGCCTACTGCTTTCTTTCCCCCTTCGCGTCGCCGGCGACCCAACTCTGTCCAAGGCTCGCTGGTGCGCCACCGGCGCGGTCGAGGACCGTCACATCTGGTATCAGAGTGGTGCTTCTCCTCGCAGCAACGAGTCCCGCCGGAGCGGTTGGTGTTTGGGGGTCGATTCGAGAAATTTTTCTCCGATTGAATCTGAACCCGTAAATCCCAGACGCGGCCGACCTTGTTCGTGGGAAGTCGATCTGGCGCCTGTATCTGCTACCCAGTCCATCACATCTCCACCAAATTCCCCAAATTCTGCCACAGCACCGCCGCCGCCGCCGCCACCACAACTCCGACTTCGTGGCAAGAAGCCGAAGACCCCAACACTGACATTCAGGATGGTGACCGTGGAAGACAAGCTCGATCTGGTGATCAAGGAGGTCAAGACTCTTCAGATCGTCAATTGAAGCTGACCTCCAAGGTGGATGACATCAATTTGTGGACGCTAAAGGCTGAGAAGACTGCAAATGAGCTCAGTGACACCATGAAGAATCTCACATCGCGCATCTCCGCGTTGGAAGCCCTCTCATCGACTGCTCCAACCAAGGCCCCGCTGCGCGAGGAAGAGGGGCGGGCCAACGACCACCTGCGATGAACACAGCCACCAGGGTGCAGATCCAGGGTCTTCGACCTTAGGTCCCACCCTGGTCAAGGTTGATGCCGCTTTGTATCCGGCAATCATGCAGGAGCAAATTCTAGAAGCATCATCACGAAGGTTGTCAAGCAGACCCAGGGAATCTATGAGATCAGCATCAAGGCCATCGTCTCTGGTTTCAGCAGCAGGGCCAGTTAATTCTAGTATTCTGGGAGCTACTCCTCTGGCTGATAAGCAACAAGCTGACAAGTACAACCAGAGAGCAAGGTGGGACAATAAGTATGAAGCATTGAGAGCAAAGCGCCAAGCCAATGGCCAGTGTATGAAATGTGGGGAACCTTTCAGCCCACAACACAAATGCCCAAGTCAAGTCAGTTTGAATTTAGTAGAGGAACTAATGGAGTTACTTTAACATGATGATCCTGAAAGTGACAAAGGCAGTGAGCATCTGAGTCAGGACAGTGATGAAGAGTTGTTGACACTGTCTGAATGTGCAGCAACTGGGACCCAGGGCAAGAAGACTATCAGATTGCAAGGTTATATTGGCAAGCAGGAAGTGTTACTTCTAGTGGACTCAGGGAGCTCAGGAACATTTATCAATGAAGACTTAGTAAATAAGCTGCAGTTGTCTACACAACAAGGGGCACCCACTCAGGTTGCTGTGGCTGGTGGCACCAAACTCTCCTCCACCAGTACAGTGAACAATTTATCCTGGTGGACACAGGGACAGACCTTCACATCTACAGCCAGGGTGTTGCAATTGGGAACTTATGACATGATATTCGGCATGGACTGGCTGGAAGAACACAATCCAATGTGGGTGGATTGGAAAAGAAAAAGGCTCAGGTTTACATACAAGGGAAAGAGAATTATGTTGAAGGGTGTGAAGGATGATGTTACCCACTGCAAGGAATTGACCAGTAAGAAGCTCAAAGGGTTATGGAGGAAAGGAGCAATCTCTCAGATCATCCAGCTGTCAACTGAGATGCCTGCGGAGGAGCAAAACTCTATACCTACACCAATCCAGAAACTGATAGATGAACATGCAGATATATTTCAGATGCCTACAAAGCTACCTTCTCAAAGGTCTTTTGATCATTCCATTCCTCTACTGCCTGGAGTATCTCCTGTTAATGTAAAACCATATAGATATGCTCCTCAACTCAAGGACGAGACTGAAAGACAGATAAGAGAAATGCTAGAGCATGGAATTATTCAGCCTAGTAAAAGTCCCTTTGCATCATCAGTGTTGTTGGTCAAGAAAAGGATGGCACTTGAAGGTTCTGTGTTGACTACAGACATCTCAATGCTATTACTATGAAGAATAAATATCCACTTCCTATTGTAGATGAGCTGCTTGATGAACTGCATGGGGCACAATTTTTCACCAAGTTGGATTTGCAGTCAGGATACCACCAAATTAGAGTTCTACCTGAAGATGAAGCTAAAACAGCATTCAGGACACATAGTGGCCACTGGAAGTTCAAGGTGATGCCATTTGGATTAACTAATGCACCTGCTTCTTTTCAATCTCTTATGAACACCATATTTGGTGACCACCTGAGAAAGTTTGTCCTGGTATTTGTGGATGACATACTCATCTACAACAAATCCCTTGAAGAGCACAGGGAACATTTGGCACAGGTGTTTGCTATACTCAAGAAACACCAGGTATTTGTCAAACTTTCCAAATGCACATTTGCACAGCCACAAGTTGAGTATCTGGGGCATATTATCAGTGGCAAGGGGGTTTCCACTGAGCCTGAGAAGATCAAAGCCGTCCAAGAATGGCCAACACCAAATTCAGTGAAGCAACTGAGGGGTTTTCTAGGTTTGTCAGGATACTACCGCAAATTCATCAAAAATTATGGTCTTTTGAGCCGGCCATTGACACAAAGCTTCTAAAGAAATCTGTGGTATTCATCTGGACACCAGATCATCAACAGAGCTTTGACAACCTGAAACAAGCACTCATATCAGCTCCAGTCCTGGCACTACCCAATTTCAAGAAACCTTTCATCTTAGAAATAGATGCATCTGATAAAGGAATTGGAGCAGTGCTCATGCAGGAGGGTCATCCTATAGCATATCTGAGCAAAGCACTTGGGCAGAAAGCACAAGCAATGTCTGTGTATGAAAAGGAGTGCCTGGCTCTACTTTTGGCTGTTGGCAAATGGAAGTCTTATTTGCAACATCAAGAGTTCACAATTGTAACGGATCATAAAAGCCTGGTACACCTGGGAGTGCAAAAACTACAGGAAGGATTGCAGCAGAAAACATTTATCAAATTGATGGGCCTCCAGTACAGAATTATCTACAAGAAGGGCACGGAGAACAAAGCTGCAGATGCCTTGTCAAGACAACCAATGATCCCAGATCAAGCACACATATTGGCTACATCAACAAGCACACCGAGATGGCTGGAGATAGTGACTGAAGGCTATTTACAGGACGAACAATGCAAAAATCTGTTAACTGAGTTAAGCATATCATGCACAAATGATAAAGGTTTTTCACTCACTGATGGTGTCATCAGGTACAAGGGCAAAATTTGGTTGGGCAATCATGAAGAAGCTCATAATGCAGTACTACAAGCTCTACATTCCACATTCCAGTGGGTTAGGTGGTCACAGCGGCATCACGTCCACTTATCACAAAATAAAGGCATTATTTGCTTGGCCAGGAATGAAACAGGACATCAAGAGCTATGTGACTGCTTGTCAGGTATGTCAACAGGCTAAATCTGAACATACTAAGTCTCCTGGATTGTTTAGTCCATTCCCAATTCCTACTCATTCATGGCATACCATTAGCTTGGATTTCATAGAAGGATTACCTAAGTCTCAGAAATTTGACACCATACTAGTGGTCATTGACAAGTTTAGCAAATATGCCCACTTTCTACCATTGTCCCACCCATGCACTGCACAGTCAGTCACTCAGTTTTTCTTTAATTCAGTCTACAAGTTGCATGGGTTACCATCAGTTATCATATCTGACCGTGATCGAGTATTTACAAGCACATTATGGCAAGAGCTATTCAGATTGACTGAAACAACCCTGAACATGAGTTCTAGTTATCACCCCTAGACCGACGGTCGAACTGAGCGTCTCAATTAATGCCTAGAGACGTACTTGCGTTGCATGACTAGTGCTTGTCCTACAAAGTGGTCTAGTTGGATTTCTTTGGCTGAATTTTGGTATAACACCACATACCATTCAGCTCACGGTAAGTCACCATTTGAGGTGTTATATGGACACCCTCCTCACCACTTTGGTATCTCCAACACGAATAATTGTGCAGTTACTGATCTGGAGCAATGGTTCTCTAAGAGGGCAGAAATGCAACACTTGATTCAGCAGAATTTACTGCGTGCACAAACTCGCATGAAGCACCAGGCTGATCAGCACAGGCATGAAAGGGTGTTTGAAGTAGGAGATTGGGTATATCTCAAGCTACAACCTTATGCACAAATGTCGGTAGCCCGACGCTCGAGTCAGAAGCTCAGTTACAAGTTCTTCGGACCTTATCTTATTACTCAGAAAATTGGAGCAATGGCTTACAAATTGCAGCTTCCAGCTACCAGTGCAATCCATCTGGTGGTACATGTCTAACACAAGTAAGTTCTGATGCCGATTTAAATTGCATTTCTGTTGACACTCTTCCCATACCAGATAGAGTGCTTGCCACTCGCTACCAGAAAGTTGGCAGTGCTGTGGTTCCGTATGGGTTAATTGTTTGGAAGAATCTGCCTACATCCTGGAACACATGGGAAAATCTCAACTATATGAAGCGCAAGTTCCCTGGATTTACAGCTTGAGGGCAAGCTGTTGCTCGAGGAGAGGAGCATGTAACAACCCAATAATGGGCCTTCGGGCCTCCATTAGTTCAGGCCTGCGTGCCTTGTTGCGCTGAAGCCCATGTATCCTTTATTTGGCTATATGTTCTGTGTCGGAAGGAGAACAGGGTATCGAGAAATATACTAAACCTAAACTACCTTCCTTGAGCCTACTGCTTTCTTTCCCCTTCACGTCGCCGGCGACCCAACTCTGTCCAAGGCTCGCTGGTGCGCCACCGGCGCGGTCGAGGACCGTCACATCCGCGGTGCTCGTCCTCGCCAATGCGGTCTACTTAAACCCAAGGGGACATGGGCGCGGCCGTTCAACCCGTCGAGATTCGAGAACCTTCGCCGCGCCGCCGTTCATGACGGCGAGCCTATTCAGGGAGCAGCTAGTCGCCGTGTTCCCCGGCTTCAAGGCGCTCAAGCTACCGTACAAGAGCGATGGCGCGCAGCACGCTGCGTTCTACATGCTTCTGCTCCTCCCAACGGCGATGCTGTTAGAGCAACTTCAGCCCAGCCCTCAAATATGGGCCTCTATTTTGCATTTTTAGTGGGACTGTAAAGTTTAGGGGCTTCAAATTTTGTTTTTACTCCAACTAGCTGATCAAATTAGGGCCCCAAATCAATCTAAAGAGTGGTCCCACCTGTCAGCATTCTCCCCCTCTCTCCCTCTCGCTCGGGTCGCGAGCTCCGCCCGCCGCTCCGCCTCCTTCCAGGCCACCTCCGCCGCCTTCTTCTCCGCCGAGCGAGCTACGTGTGGCGTCAACAGCGGATCCCGAGAAGCTCCGCTGCTGCCTGCACAAGGCCACCGGCAAGACCGTCGACATCATCGTCCCCAAGCGGCCGGTCGCCGCCGACAAGGAAGCCGCCGCCGAGAAGGAGGCCGCCGCGGCGGCGGCCGCCATGGAGGAGCTGCTCCTCCGTAGCCTCCTGCTGCAGCAGCAGGGGCAGTACGACACCGGCGGCCAGGAGCAGGCCGCCGCCTGGGCCAGCCAGGTGCTCCCCGGCGCCGAATGGACTAGCGCACTCCAGCAGCCGGCGGGGGGATACGCCGCGGCGCAGGCCTCGCCGTACCCGTGGGCCGTGCAGCCGGCGGAGGCGGCCTACCCGTCGTCCTACCTCTCCGCGTACCCAGCGGCTACGGCCACCGGTGTCGCGCGGCGGGTGGCGGAGCGTTGTGGGGGCGTTGCCGAGCTCCCCGAGCGGCGTCGCCGCCTCGCTGCGCCGCATCGCTGCTGGTCGCCGGCCGGGCTCCCCGTTCCATGGGCTCCGGCGGCGAGCTTGCGGGAGGCCAGCACGGCGAGTTGCCCCACCGCCGGCAGCCATGGCGCAGCGCGGGGAGGGCGGCCGAGGATCGGAGGGCGCCAGGCGCGACGACGGCCTGGTCCGCCGGCGCCATGCGTAGCGGGATGGTGGCGGCAGTGGCTACAGGTGGAGATGAGATGAGAGAGGAAAAAGTGGTGGGGCCCACGGGTGGGTGGAAATGGAGGGCCTCCATTCCTAGGGGCTTTGATCAAAATTTGGAGGCCTCCACAAGCCCGTTTAGGAGCCCGGTTGAAGTTGTTTTTTTTTCCACTTGAGAGACTAAAATATGTATAAAGGCCCATTTAAGGGCTGGGCTGGAGTTGCTCTTAAAATCTGTGACCTCTACGACAAGGCCGTCTCGACGCCGGGGTTCATCAGGAAGCACACGCCGGCGGAGGAGGTGCCGGTGGGGCGGTTCATGGTGCCAAAGTTCAAGTTCACGCTCGAGCTCGAGGCATCGGAGGATATGAAGTAGCTGGGGGTCACCAGAGCCTTCGGCGGTGGTGACTTCTCCGGCATGGTGGCCGGTGGAAATGGTCTTTTCATCAGTGGAGTGTACCACAAGGCCACCATTGAGGTGGACGAGCTGGGAACCAGAACCATGGCTGCTGCGGCCACTGCCGTGCTCATCGGTCAGTGTATGGGTAGGGCCGCCGCCGGTGGTTTTCGTGGCGGACCGGCCGTTCTTGTTTTCGTGGCGGTGTTAACGTTGTGATGTTCCTTGGGCATGTGGTGAGCTGAGTGATGGAACAACGATGGATGCCGAAGCAATAGAGTACGTGTACTCTGTACTGAACACGACTATGCACAGAAACAGCAGAATAAAATAGCGAGTTAGTGACTGTGTAACTTCGTATATATGCGCGACGTAATTTGGAGAGCTTTTGCTTGTGCTAGCTCCATTACCAGCAAATCTATTACGACTGTCATCACATCCATCCAGCGAACACAATGACCTTGTTTTACGAGAAAATGCCGTCGCTATACTAGACGCTAGCACTGCCGTGCCGTCACATAATTATCAAAATGGTTTCTGATACGTATCATTTGTGGTACATGATTACCTTTTATTTTATCAGAAATGTCGTATCTTATGATTAGAAAAAAATAAAGTTGCTAGATCCCTTCACACTCCCAGGTGTCAGATGCATCTGAAACACAGGGTTATGGAATAGGCAGTACCGATTCTTTTTGATGGATCATCTGCATCTTTGTGTGTTTACATTGTAGTTCAGTTACATATTTTGTTGCGTATAAGAAAGTAAGAAATCAGCACAGATATTTTTTATGCTTCATATATAACACTAAAAGGAAGTTCATGTTCACTAAATAGAAGATCACAATAAACTCTCAAAAACAAAACACGCTCCCACGTGCGCTCTCTATACGACCTTAACAGAACCAGTTTCTCGCACCCATGGCAGACTACGCTTCCTTCGACATTCGACCACGGCATCACCTGTATCGGCTGCGCGCGAAACTAGAAAACTCCCCCCAAAAAAAGCCAAATAGCAATAGATGCATGCATAAAGCGGGCGCCGGGGGGGGGGGGGGGGGGGGGGGGGGGGGCATAGGCACCCTGTACACCTCCCTGTCCCTGTCTTTATCTTTACAAATGGAGAAATTTCTCAAACGTACAATTCCTTCATCATCCCACAAAGAAAGATTTGGCTCAGTCCAGCACGAAGACAATACATCATTAATATTAAGCTAAAAGTAGGCCCTTCACATTAAGATTTGCCTTAGTGTAGTATGTTAGGTCGATCTCTACACCGTCACGGCCTAGGCCATGACGGGCTCAGTGTTGTGTCATGATCAGGGGCGCCCGACCAATTGATGGCTGGTGGGCCCCGTTGCGCATCGTTATAAAAGGAAGGTGAGGGCCAGTGGCGCTTCTCATAAGGTTGGCCGCGCCGCCAGTCCACCCACCTACAAACCCTACCAATCTAGGGAGCGATTGGAGCGACGGTAAGCTCCACCACCGCCGGCCGCCGCCGCCGTCGACCTTCATTGACCGGAGGCGCTGTCATCACCCGGACGTCTGCCATCATCCGAGACGGCGCCGCCCCTGCCTCCGCCCACAGCCGCCCTTGCAAATGCTACCGTTGACATGGCGAACACCACCACCGGCACAGATGGTCTGCACCCCTAAACTCTTCTGTCTTAGTAGTTCTAGATGTAGTTAGCTGTGTTAGATCTAGGAACCCATATTATTAATCTCAAATGCATGCAATGTACCCGTACTAGATCTACTGCTAGTGATCTTGTGAATCTATCATAGTACCGTGCTGAAAACAGGCCGAAGGCTCGGAGTTGTAAACCATGGGCTCGTGGAGCCCGTGCGGTTCACAGAACTCTACACCGTGGCGTCACGAACGAACACGCCCCCTTGCGCCAGTGGCTCGTCGGTCTCACCGGTTCCACACGTCACGTCACGGCCTCAGCTCCATCGATCGCGAGCTACCTCGGCGGCTCGCAGCCACTGCAGGCACCAGACCGTCATCACACGTGTACGTACGCCACGAGCACCCGTTCGCGCCGGCACGTCGTCGCGGCCGCCTCCTCGCCGGCAAAACGACCACGCGCCACCGCAACCATATCGCCGTCGTGGGCGCGCGCCATCATTCGCGCCGCCGCCGGCCTCTGGCTGTTTTGGTTGGGGTCGCGAACGCGAACGGCCAGACGCGGCGCGAGCTGTTTTGCTTGTTGGCTTCCTGAGCTTGGGGTCGCTCTCGGCGCTGCGGCGACGTGGCCGCGCTCCGGGGCCTCCCGCAGACGTCCTTCGCGTGCGGCTTCTGGGTGGACCGGCGGCGGGCGCTGAGTCCGGAGTTCGCGGAGGTCGCCAGTGCTGTCTATGCCGCCGTGGCGGCGGAATCCGTAGACTTCGTGTCACAGCCTCACAGGTGCGTGTTCAATAGCATGAATTTTTTTTTCGTGTTCTGGTGAATAAACCTCTGCGGATCTCAGATAGCACATGCAAACAGATTCATGGGCGACTCTCTTGAAGCTTCGCTCTTTGCACGAAATCGTTGACTGTATGTAAATCATGCATGCTACGCTAACTGTAGTCTGTAGGTAGTTTCGCTCTTATCATCCCGTTCCGTTGTTTGGTAGTGCCGTATGTAGAGCGACTTCACTTAAACATTTCAAAAGAAAGACATCAGTAATCTGAGTAGCATTTCTTTAGAAAGCCACTGTGTTAATCATGCCAAATAATCAATCTCATAATGTAATCAGGTAGGATGGCAGATGAAGGAAAGCTTCCGTCATCGATGGACGATGGCATTGCAGTGCAGAGTTTTCGTGGTAGACGCATAGACCTTTGCGGATATATGGACGATGTCGAGATATATGTACTTATGTGAATATGAAATTGAGGTTAGCTTGATGGTACCTTAGCTGAGTAAGAATAATCAACTTGCGGGCTGAGCACTGAGCAGGTGAGGCGGCGAGTCAACGCCTGGTGGCCGACGCGACGACCAAGGAAGGGCTCATCCGCGACGTTCTCCCTCCCGGCTCCATCAACTCCTCCACGTACGGTGCTCGTTGTCGCCAACGCTCTCTACTTCAATGGCGCGTGGGCCCAGCCGTTCGACCCGGTGTCGACAACCTCCACCGCACCTTTCCACCTCTCCGACGGTGCCGCCGCCGCGGCCGTGCTGTTCATGACGGCGACGAGAGCAGGCTCCGTCGTCTTCCCTGGCTTCAAGGCGCTCAAGCTGCCATACAGGGAACGATGGCAACGGCAGCCAAGACACGTACGCTATTCTACTTGTTCTACATGCTACCACTCCTCCCCGATGGCGAGGCTCTGACAATCACCGGTCTCTTCGACAAGGCCATCTCGACGCCGGGGTTCATGCGCCGCCACACGCCGGCGGCGATGGCCCCCGAAGTTCACGTTCACGTTCGAGTTCGAGGCGTGTCGGAGGACATGCGCGCGTGCGATCTGAAACGCGTCTCTTCAAAACTTTGCTAACTTTATATTGAAAAACAAAAATCCTTTTGAGGTGATTCAATTCAAGTTGCACTACAAGCAAACAAATTAAAATACAAAAGGCTTGGATAAACAAACAGAAGGCCAAACTTCAATTCTTATTCATCTTGCTTTGGAGTCTCACACGCCTTATTCCAACCCCTCCTCGACCACTTCTTCGTCGTTGCTCACATGCCATGGGCGCCGCCACGCCGCCGGCCGTCGCATCCCGTCCCTGTTCTAATAGTCGTCGTCATCATCATCGTGATGATGGTGGTGGTCGTCGAACTTCTCCCCCAGGTAGCTCGCTCCTCCCGCAAGCGCCAGCCCTCCGAGCACCCCGGCCGCCGCGCCCACCGCCAGGCCTGTCCCCATCCCCATCTTGTTGTTCTTCTGTGTAGCAGCGCCCGCTGCCGCGGGGGGCACCAACCACCGGCGCCGCCGCCGCGTACGCCGGAGGAGCAGAAGGGGCACCATACACCGGCGGCGGCGCGCCACCGTAACCGTAGGCGCCAGGAGCCGCGGCCGGGTACCCCACCGGTGGCGCGGCGTACGGCTGGCCGTATGCCGGCGGCGGCGGCGGCGGGGCGCCGTAGTAGGGGTCGCGCGAGCCGCCGGCGGGGTGGCCGTACGCCGCCGGCGTCGGGTACGGGTCGTGGTAGCGCTTGGCCTCGCGGCGCGGACGGCGACGCGGGCGTCGAGCATCCCCTGCGGGCGGCCGGAGGGCCTCTTGAGGCGGAGCGTGCGGGAGGCCTTCCCGCCGGCGCCGGCCCCGCCGTCGAGGACGTCGCGGAGCGGGAGGCGGGCGGAGCCGACAAGCGGCTTGACTCCCTCGGCGGCGTTGGCGTGGACTACGTCGATGTGAAGGACGGCGTCCTCGAGGCGGGTGATGGAGGGAGGGAGCGGGACGGAGAGCTTCTCGTCCCAGTCGGGGTTCTCGCCGTCGTCGGTGCCGACGTGGGTGGAGCACTTGGGCCCGTCGTCGACCCACACCACGGCGTACGGCTTGAGGTCGCCGTGGCGCCAGTTGACGTTCTTGAGGTCCCGCGCCGAGCCCACCGTCACCTCCACCTCGTAGCGGGAACCCATGGCGGGTGCTTTGCTCGCAGCTTGTTGGTCTTTCTGGAACCAGCCTTTGCCGAATGACATATATGCTCTCTCCTCAACCTCAACGCTGTGCTTTCTTTCGTTTACTTGTGGGAATGGCGATCAGGGAGTGGGAGGGCTTAAAATAGGCTCAATGAGGGTGTTGTAGGTCTATTTGTTATTTTATATGTGTTTTCAAATCATATATATATATATATATATATATAGATATATATATATATATGGAACCCAGCCTTTGCGATGTAACATATATGCCCTCGAGGGCTGGGCTATTCAGCGCCCTGGGCGCTGTTTAATATTCAACGCCCCAGCGGCGCTTGGCCGGAGCTCCGGCGGTTCTAGGTACGTGTGTTTTTTACTCTGTTACATCGCAAAGGAGTAAAAACTAGGCTGCCTTCAGTTTGTTAACGTCGTGTGCCTCCGACCGTGACGGAGGTTCCTGGACGGCCACCGCGCCCCTTCCCGGAGCTCTGAGGATCCCCGTTGTCGTTGCATTACCTCTTTTTTACCCGAAGTAGTAAAAAACCGGACTGCCTTATTAATTTAACGCCGTGGACCTCAGATCATAACGAAGGATCCTGGGTGGCCACCGTGGCCTGCCGGAGCTCCGACGTGACCCCCGTTGTTGTCTTATTTTGCCGTGGGGGGGGGGGGGGGGGGGGAGGGGGGGGAGACCAATCACGTTCACGTCTTTGTCATTAATTCCGCGGCAGGCTTAGAATGGCACTCCAGCGTGTTTGAAGCGCCCTACCTCAGGGAGGGTGGTCTTTGATGAGGTTGAGTGGGTGGAACATCATATAGTGCAGCATTTCGCTCCTCGACCGATCTGTGTTTGCCTGACATGTATTTGACAGTGTGAAATGTGATTGGTAAATGCAGTGAGGTATTGATTTGATGGAATAATAGGTTAAAGTAGTGACCTACCGGGTCAAAATCTGGGGGTAGCATGATGTCTAGCCCATCAAACCCTTCAAGGTACCTCATGACGAGTGCTGCACAGTCATTTGTGGACCTCGCGACAGGTACAGTCTTCAATACTGAACGCCTCCAGCTACCAAAGTTAGGGAATCACTTGTGGATGGTATGTAGCGCTTGGTTTAAACGCATCTGAATCAGATCCATGGTAGGCTTGTGGCGGTGTTTGCTGTACTTTTTGTTTAAGCTCTCGTAGTCAAGCGGGTCCAGTACGTGGACGTGGATATGCTCAATGTTGATGCAGTATAAGGAGAAGTGTTGCCCATCGTACATGACAAGGTGGATCTGTTAAAAAGGGTATTTATGGTTTCAATGGAGACAACAAGCAACTAGTGCAATTGAATTGAAAAGGGAATGTGCAGGGACTAACCAGCTTGGCATTTGCAGGATCGGTGCGAGGTAGAATCTGGTTGAGACGGTGTACTAGGTGCTCCATGTTAAAACTTGGTACGGATTTCCCTGTAGTGAGCGCCTCCGGGTGCAGAATGGCCTGCACAGAACAAAGCTTGTAGTACATATGGGGTGATTGTGGTTATGGTGAACCCAATGATGATAAACATACGCTTATTCTTGGTCCGATGAATATCCTGTATCCATAGCATTCAGGGCGGTGTACCCTATCATCGTATGATAGGCAGTTGATGCAGTCGTCCATCAGCAGGGGCGTGTGTGTGGTGCCACCGTCAGCAAAAAACTCCTTGATAGCGGCACAGTTGTATGCCACATCCCCAAATTGCATCATCTCCACCCCGATGATCAAAAAATAGTCTGTGCATAAATATGGTTGATCAAATGCGTAATTTCATGAAATGGGTGTATAGGTACGTTAGTACCTTGAATGTGGTGAGTTATCAGCACAGAGCGTCTTCATCAGTTCCAGGGAAAGTGTGCAGTCAGGAGGGTTCCTCGGACGTCCATGCTTGAATGGGGACAAATACTCGGATGGGCGCTTTAACACACGCTTGTTTGATTGGGATAATCCTGCTGCTATTCTCCGAACACATTTTTTCTTCACAGTGCCTACAACTTTGATCTCTACCCCCGGGGTGTCACGCTGCATTATGTTTCTCACGTTCTCTGCCTGATCAGGGGCAGCAACTATCGCCTGCGTCAGGTTGCGCTGCGCATATATGCAGAAGTAGTAAACCAACAGTGAAAACTACGTAAAAAGCAGGATCGAGTAGTGGTTTATGTCGGTGCCGGAACCCAGCGGGGGTCCAAACACCTGCAGAAAGTGCGCTGTGTCCCGTCTTTTGATGGTCGATGCAAGGGCAACACGGTGACACGAGATTTATCCTGGTTCCGATCTTCCGATCGTACATCCAGCAGGGTGTGTTTGCGCACTATATTGCCTTGCACCGGGGGTGCTCGTAGTAGGGGAGCTACAAGCTTGGCGGGAGAGGAGGATGAGCCCCCAGGTCCCTTAGAGCGAGTGAGAGTTGCGTTCTTTGGCGAACTTGGTGGTCAATGAACGAGTGAGCGTGTGTGGTGTCTAGAGCCTTCGTTCCCCTTTTTCTAGGGGGCTGCCTCCTCCTTTTATAGTCCAAAGAGGGGCAGTTACAAATAGTGAGAGTACTGTGTTTGACACAGTGACAGCGTATGATGAGGTATGGTCGCAGGCGTGGCTCCTGTCCTGGCTCGTGTTGTCGGATTATACGACTTCCTGGCGTATGGGGCTCTGGCGCATGACGTGGCGTCCCCTGTTCATGACGCATGCTTCCTGTGCTCCTGATTTTAAGGGCTTGCGTCGTGCGGCATCATCGAGTGCAGCAGGCCGTGCATCCATTCGAGGGTTCCCCATGCCCGTTCGAGAGGTTCCCGTACCGGAGTTGGTGGAACAGGGGAGCGTGACAGCACAGGCCTGTCACACTGCACAGGTCTGTCACACTGCACAGGTCTGTGCGCAGCGTCGAGGATGACCGCACGGTGTCAGGAGTTGGCGGAGATGACCGGGGATGGGCGAGGGACCCGTCGCTTGACTTCTGCGTCCAAGGCCGTACAGAGCCATTAAATGCTCTTGTACATGGGGCAGGTGAACCACCAGCGGGTCCCACGAGCGAGGGGAAGCCTCGAGCGAGGCGGAGATGGGTTGTCGAGGGCGGCCTCCGGGCCTCGAGCGAGGAGGCCTCGAGCGAGGCGGAGTTCCGACTCGCTCGAGGGGTGCCGGGCACCCTCGAGGCCGACGGAGGTTTGACGCTGCCTCGCTTAACTCTTGCTGAGTTTATTCGTTCCTGTGGCTTAGTTGGCGATTTGTCGTCGTCTTAGGGCCTCCTTAGGATTGGCACCGACAGTTTATGTGTTTGCTGATGGTGTCTAATCTTTACCTGCTCTAGGGCGCAAAACTTATGTGTGGTAGTACCCTGCTGACCATGCGCAAAAGGGTACGAAAAATAGCAACGGGGTTAATGTTGAAAGGGTTAGAGTAAATTTATATTTGATTGAAACATTGCTAAGTGCTTCACCTGGTGGAGGGCGTTCGTTGCTTCTTTGAATTTGTTATTAGCGCGCTGGATGGCTGCATCCTCCTCAACGAATATTGCATTGTAGTTATCATCCCGTGATAGGTTTCGTATGAGTTGATGTATGGTATTTTCAAGTGAAAGGGGTTCGGAAGCTGGTAACCTAACTAGCCAGTTATGTATAAGACAGTCTATGCATGGATGGACATGTGTATGATACGTAGGACTATGCACCTTGTCCAGAAGTGTGGTCACCACCAGCGATGTTGGCATGCTGGGGAGTTTCTGCCACATCATGCCCCTGAGGGGGCCTGGCGTGGGGGGTGTTTGTGAGATCAATGTTGGGTGTTTGTGCACCCATATTTTTGTCGTGGGGAGGTATGCTCGTCAGGGTCACCTGCATGGGTAACAATGGTCGAATCAGCGCGACATGAAGGAGTAAATCTGTAAGGGAATGGGCAAAGACGATGATTGGTGGGGCGTTACCACTGAGTGCGTTAGGCTGAGTGGGGTTGAACTCATCGAATGCACCATTGTCAAAGCTGAAGTCGAACCCACAGTTGCCGTACAATACGCGCTGGGGCGTGTCTGAGTCACATTAGGGTAAAAGGGTAACCTGGGGGTGTCGTGGAAGTAAACCATGGATGGTGGCATGGATGCTTAACGCGAACATGGAGAGATACCTGGGTCTCGCATGGTTGCAGCGGCTACGATGGTTGCAGGTGTCCCTTCTGCAGGTTGTTCGCTTGCCTGCCTAACAGCATCGGGTGTTGCTGCTGTGCGATGCTCTGGTGGCATGTCGTCCAAGTGAGTGTTGTGTGCACCGACTGTGATAGAAATGAAAGCATATGGGAGTTGCACAATGTTTGAAGCTCAATGAGTTTGAAAATAAACTACTGGAGAGTTTGAGCGGTACCTTTATTTTGCAGACTAGTGTCGGGGGCAGAGTCCGCGGTGGGTCCTTTTGCAGCAACTGCCAATAGAAATGAGACATCTCTTGTGACGCCATGGGAATACGGAAACATGGGTGCGATAACTGCTTGAAGAAGTGACATAATTGTGGGGGTGATGGCGGTGGGGGGGGGGGGTAGAAATACCTGGGGGGGGGGGGAAGAGTGTAGTTGATAATATCCCTGTAACTTGTGTGGGATCATGTGCACCAGCCTGCGTGCATATAGGGTTGAGCTCATCACTTGGTACCTCATTTCGCTCATCTACAGTGTCCCTATGGCAGCCTCCTTGTGTTGACGCCAATGGCCCCGTACAGTTACTCTTGGACGGATCCTGGCACTTGATGGTGTGGTCTGTCACATGGTTAAAGGTAGTTGAACACGTTGATCTGCACTAAAAAATAAAGGCTGGAAAAGTAATTTTGGTAATAAGTCGCTGATTCGAGGGTACCGTCTTCATAAGAACTCAGGTTGTCAGGTTCGTGGTCATCCAGATCATCATGGCTAATGTTGGGAGGTTCCGTGGTTGGTTCCGAGGTTGAAGCACCGTCAAGTACAGCTCTAACATCATCCACGAACTTGGCCATCCTGTCGCATGTGGCTTGATGCATCGTGTGCTGATAGGCACGGATGTCTGTGTCCAGGACCGCCGCCAGGTCCGTAATTTGAACCAGCTTTTGTCCGTTGACCCTGCCAGTGTATCCCTTTAGTAAGTCTCTCATCAGGGGTAAAGCACATGAGCCTGGTGGGTACGTTGGGCCAGGGGCAGGGGGTGCGTCATGGACGTTCATGTATGCAGACCCACTCTGGCTTAACGCCTGCAGTTTGTGAAAAAAACAATGAGAAAAAGTGCAGACTGGTATGGAAATTATTGTAGGTGAATTATGTTTGAGTAAATAAATACTCACGGGCAGCGCCCCATATTGGTAGACTCCTTGGGCATCCTTCCATCGATCGGCAATCCGGATAGTACCAACCTTCTTCTTTGTGAACAAGGCAGCCCGTGGCGTGACCATTCGATTCTCACGGTTTTCAGTGTGCATGAGGTTGTCCAGGTAAAAAATCTTAAAAACAGTAAAAACAAAGGTTATAGAGCAAGTGATCACTCAGGTGGGGGTTGGGGTGACTTTGATCCTGATGGTGAGTACACTTACGATAAGGAATGGTGGGCAAGAGTGCAAAGATGGGTTGGCAGACTTGGGCCAGGTGCCTTCCAGTTGTTTGCAGCACTCCGTAAGTCGTCGAGCATGGCTTGCTGCCAATCAACCTTGGCAAAATTTTCCCAGTCCATTGTGTTCTGCACCTCTGAGTTGCATATGTGGACCGACGTGGTAGAGAATAGTAGCCTGTTGAAGTGTATAAGGAAAAAGCACCTTATGGAGAGGTCATCAGCCTTGTGCTCCTGTAGTTTGGCCTTGAGGCAATCTATGGTGATCTTGGCGGGTGGGCAGCCGAGTTCCCGTGACAGCCATGCTCTTTCAGCATTGATATTGTTGTAAGAGTGCTTGGGCGGGGGCATCGTCCCTGATGGAACACCAACGACAGTCTCAACAGCATGGTTGTCGATTGGAAGTGACGTGTGTGAAGGTACCCGGAGCATCATGTTGACGGTATCAATCCTAGGTAACAGCCACATGAACAGCTCCCTGCTTGCGACGGCATCTATGGTGATATCTAGAATTTTCCCCCAACCTAGTTCAGCTATTTTATCCTTCTGACTATCTGACATGATATTGATGGCACCCAGAACATCTTGTGGGTTGCAACGGCAGCAAGTTTTTCCAGATTACTTCCCATCGCCCTACACAATACACGGTACTTTGGGTAGTAAAAAATGGTGTGTTGAATCATTAACATTGAGAACGCAGTGGGTGTGTGGGGGATACAATGAGCAGCTGACCTCTTCTTGTGCTTCAGGGATGGTGTCCACCATTTTAGGCCTAGCTGTGGTTTGGCGGGATGTTGGTGCATCATTTGCACGTTTACGCCCCGCGAGCTTTACCCCTGATCGTAGGGGTCTGGGTTCGACAAAGTCCTGTGCAAATAAAGTGACATTGGACCACGTGTGATTTCATTGAAAAGTTGATGAAAGTGTAAAAAGAAGGTGAAATTTGTGCTCACATCATCATCATTATCTTGAAAGGAGACACCCCTGGGAGACTGCCGAAGTGGACTACGTCCATGATTAGTTGCGCTCATCTGTAGAAAAAGGGAGAAAAGGTGAAAAATGGCGAGACCCATTTTATACTATTGTAATCCTGAAACTGAGAATGCGCTTATACCAACCAAGCAGAATTACTGGTTTCTTTGGTGTCGTTTGCAGTGGGGGAGTGGAATCTGGCTCGGGTTCGCATCTAAGAAAAAAATTAATACGGCATGGGACCAAAATAAATTCAGATGGCCGTGTGGTGTCCTAGCGATGCTGATGTGATTTTTGTTGGGGGTTCGCATATATGGCTCGAATGCATCTAGTAAAAAATGGCTTTACTGCGAAAATCCCAACAATGTGTACGAGGAAACTCTGGTCCGCTCAACCTGAACCGAATCGGGGGGAAAGTTGGCAGCACCTTAAACTAACCTGGATTAATCTGATGGGCAGCAGCGCCAGGTGCTTTCACGGCGATGCATGTGACGAGCCTCCTGACTCACGTCTGCTATCAGAATCGGACAGGTAGGGGGTGCTCGCCGGCAGATTCGATCGATCGCTGCTGTTGGGGCTGGGGTGCGTGCGGCGCTCCGGGCGTTGACGAGCGGCTCGACGGGCGGATGGCCGGGGTGTGCCGCGGATAAGGCTGGGCGCCTGGGGGTGTAGATGAGAATCGCTGGATTAGGGGATGAGATTGGGGAGTAAAACTGCCGGCGGCCATTTTGGTGGAAGCCATCAATGGCGCGATTGCCGAGAAATTTGAACAGTGACGGGATTTCCATCGAGAACCTACTGCGGCGGCGGCGGGTCGTGAACGTTTCACCCGGTTTTACGCTTCCATTGACGATTTTTACGGTCGCCTGGTATCTGGCTAGTTGACGGACTTTTGTAGGTTGACGGGAGCGGTCCGTCGATGGGAGCGGACGGTAACAGCAGATGCCAGGCCGTAAAATTTACGGTTTCTACCATAATATTTACTCTTGCGGGATTGGCCGGTCACCGGGCCGGAGCGGAGCTCCGCCGGGGCGTTGTCTACTATTCAGCGCCATAAGGTTTTAAGAGCCTGATTGATTGGTCGAGCACTAAAATTTGGTATGTCAAAGTCTTGGCACCCAAAAGTTAATTGGGTAGCTAGCCGGTAGCCGCTGCCCTACTGTGCATAATCTGGCCGGAGCTTCCCGACCTGCAGCGCCGCTGCCGCTCGGATCTCCTAGCTCCGGACTCCTCCGCCTCTCCGGCCATAGATCCGAGCTCTACTCCACATGCTCTTCCCATCCATCCCATCAGAAGCTCCTCACGCCGCACGAGCCGAGAGATCAAGGAATACTTCGCTGCTGCCCTGTCGCCCTCTCCTGGTCGCGATGTGAGCGCAAGCGTTGTCATTGTCCCTACCAGGGGAGCTCGCCGTGGGTGCCAATAGCAGCCTGCAGCTTGGGCTTCCCCTCCAAGATCCTCACAACGGCTAGCTGTTAGAGCTAGAGACAGAGACAGCGGAGACCGACGCGGACCGTGGCCGCCATCCTTCCTGCAGGCCGCCGCCTGTTGCTGAAGAGTACTTCCCACAAGCAGTTTCTCCCTTGGGCTTCTACAGATGCGTTGAGGTGAAGCCATGCCACCTTCTCCGTCATTGCGTGATCCTCCTGCTGGGCTCAGGTTGCATATTGTTCCGATGCGGGTGGGCTTGAAGGACTGGTCATACCATCACCCTTCCGCACGCCATGTCGAGCAGCCATCATCGCCGAATAAATCAAAGTCAGAGCATAGCTTGGAATTCAGAGGTGGGCTCGGGGCATGTGTTATCGCTGCCTTGCACACGACCACCAAGTTAGCTCCTGCAAAGACTTCTTTCCGCTGCATCCGTTGTCGTCGTTCTGGGCATCGGGAGCGCCATTGCCCCTTCGATCCCCACATCCAGACCCGCAAGTCCGCTCCTCTGTAGCGCAACATCATCGTCCACATCAAACACGAAGTTGGGCAGAAATTGTGGCTACATCTCCACACAGTGGAACTTACCTCAGCCGGCCAGATTCAAGTACAAGAGCTACTTGTGGATGTCAGTGCTCAACCTTCAGTCAGTTCTTTCACCATTGATGGATTCGCTACGCTCTGAGCCCAACAAATGTTTCAGACCCAGCTAGAGGAAGTGGTTCGTCCCCTCAAGGAAGAGGCCTCCACCATCAAGTTATGGCTAGCTCGTGTTGCCAACTACCTAGAGTGCACAGAGATGCATATGCCTAGTGAGGAACCCTCTATCTCCGACAATGGCCGGCCTCTTTGGTCCTTGTCTCTCCAGTTCGATGCTCACCAACCTCGTCAATCCTCGCCTCTCTTGCAGCAGCTTGCATATCTTCGGACCCTTTGGTTTGTGAGGATGTGTGCGAGGGCATTGTAGACTCCGTCACTGACGCGGTTGATCACAAGTGAAGAGATTCTGTGATGTCAACAAGCGAACATATGAGGACCCTTGCTGCACATATGCACTTGGTCTCACCCATGGAGCAAGTCATGCTACAAGCCACCCCTGTTGAGGATATTGTTGTGGTCGAAGATGCGTCCAATGACGAGGAATGTAGCTTAGATGCCAATTCGACGAGCAAGGATCCCATTGTTGTCATCACTGTTGCGGATGGATCCACCCATGTTGAGACAATAATTCACGAGCCAGAGTTGCTAGATGATCCGTTGATGGACTTCACCGTCATGAAGGTCAATGACCTTACCCCTGACGAGGATATTGTTGTGGTGGAAGATGCGTCTGATGATGAGGAATGTAGCTTAGATGCCAATTCGACAAGCAAGGACCCCATTGTTGTCATTGCTATTGCGGATGGATCCACCCATGTTCAGACAATGATTGAAGAGCCAAAGTCGCTAGATGACCGATTGATGGAGTTCACTGTCATGAAGGTCAATGACCTTACATGTCCTCCCGTTCATCCGTCGCCTCCAATGTCACTACCGACGATAGAGACAACAAGACGAAGAAAGTCTTATGACAAATCGTTGCTTCGTAGAAGTGCTCGCGTTGCCCAACGCAAGTTGAAAGATTTGGGCATCTTGGGGGATGATGGGAAGATTGATGAGGATGCAATTCAAGAGTATGCAGACTGCTTGAACGAATTGGTGCCGTCGGATCTCCTCGAGTCCCTAATGCATCTGAAAGGTCGTGTCTTTTGGGACCTCGTTGCAGGGATTTCTTTGCCTCTTCGCTAGACTTTGTTCTAGTTGTAGTTGTTTCGGTTGCTTCATGTTGGTTTTCAGGCTTAATGTGGTTTTGGTTTTGTTGTTGTTAGCTCACCCCTCTCGGGATGTTGCTTGGTTGTAATGCCCAGTCTGGGTTACTTCTTCTTTTTAATATAATCGGCAGCTCACCTGCCAGGTTCGTTTCAAAAAAAAGTTAATTGGGTAGAAAAATTGCACTATTTTTAGCTAGACAAATGTGAGATGTGAACAGTTTTTTTTGTAGAGTCTGGCCAACACATGCTCTAAATATCCGGATACCGCGGTAGCTACAACTGTTTGAGACATGGTATAGGTATATTTGTGTTCATTTGTGCCCGCATACATATTAGCAGTTGTAGCCCGTCGTAGTCCCATTTAGCTTTGTAATAATTTGCTAATTTGGGTCCTGCCCCTAAATGCCATAGCCGGATACACTTTCAAATACTTAAGATGTCCGTCCCGAAAAAAATAGTACCACTCTAGTTTTATCCTACGTCAAATTATCTTATGTTTGAGCAAGTTTATAGATCGATGAGGCATCAACGTTTATAGCATCACATAGGTATATACTGACAAAATATATTTCATGTGAGTCTATAATACCTATTCGATAGCATAAATATATTGGTTCTTTTGTGCATAAACTTGGCCGGAATAATTAAGATAATTTGACTTGTCACGAAGTTAGAATGACATTTTTTCCAATGAAGTATTCGATACTTTTTCTTTCTTCATGTTTAAATTACCCTCATTTAATTTAATCATTTTGAAATGTGCCTAATAATTGATGCATGCATGTGGTTGCTGAGTAGATGTTGCCCACACGAAATAAGACACAAATGCATAGCATTACTATATACTGAGTAGGATATGGCAATCATGTGAGAAGTTAAAATTTAATTTGTGCACTCTGATCCAGATCTCATCCCGTCTAACGTGGTTCATGCGTTTACTTACTGAGATTTGAATTTTTCTAGGACTTGTCATACACCAAACATGAGGTGATACTTCCAGAGCTTGCTAATGCACATGGATGTACCAATCAATTTTCCTAATTATTTATTGGTTTGTTAATTGCAAGTTCTTCCCCTTCTCCATCTAAGTTGTGCTATATACCACGCATCCGATCCGTTCAACATGCATTTCCTGGAAGTTGAATCCCTCTCGTGACACCATCGATGGTCTAATCACCTCTGAATGCTACTACCTTGGTCAACTTTATATGACGCATTTTCAGAAATGTCGTATAGTGCTGACCGGAGGAAGCTAAGCAGCGTTTTCTCTAACAATTTGAATCCATCGCACCATTTGATCAGGCAAACATTGCTTCCTGACCGAAACATTCAGAAAATCTCCTTGCTTCTCAACGCCGTCCGCAAACCACAGTCTCATGCATCCTTCTGGAGGATAGTTCTGTTGACGCAAAAATCTGAGCGTTAGACTTCCGCGAATAACACACGACGAGCCTTGGAGATCTACTTAACTCCAATGACGAGCCCAAACTTGAGGTTTGTGGCGTGCCAATCAATTTGACTTGTAATTGACAAGGGATAGAAAAGTGTCAGATAGAATGAGGACCGATCGGCTGTAACCTCGAAAAGTCTTTCAAAATCGGATCGGTTGGATAGCACGAGGCGATTTGATGGCGATAGAATCTAAGTCCCAGCTCGGATCGGCTATAAGCTTCCCAGAGAGATAGCTTTTGAGTTTTTTTTGCTAATAGCCGATGAGACCAAGAATAGATCAGATAAATTGTGATAAAATTAGAAATAGCAAGATTTAAGTAAATAAAACCTACCAGATCTAGTAAATATCAATAAATTATGATTGCAACAAGGATCTGCAGAAAATAAAACTAGATTGGCTACTTTCAAGCTTTAAACAAGCGCAATTGATAACTTGGTGATCGTACATAAATAGAGCAAGCAAGAATCTACTCAAATCCAGTTACGAACGGATAACTTGATAAAAACCTAGATACTAGTAGATGCGATAAATTATGTAACAACCAGCAAGCAAGCGTCAACGATTCGCCCGAAAGCTTACAAACCAATTGAAACGATAACTCTTAGTCAATATAGGGCAAGCAACAGCGATGCGCCGGTTACTCGAAAAAAACCCCTACGTAAACCAAGTAAAAGGATAAATTGGGGAAAACTTACCCAACAAGCCGGAGGTCAATTGATGCAGCCTTTCTTGTCGAGAAAGAACTTGGGGAAAAGAGTGCACCTTAGAAATTATGGCAAAAAAGTAGATTTGCTTGAAAATAGTAATGGTTTGTTGATTTGTGTGAACATGAAACGTTTACAAAAGCTACAGTTCTAATTTTATAGCCTGGAAAGTACAAACTCCGAGTCAATCACGACTTTATTCAAACTTGTTCCAAAAGAAAACTAGTAAACTTTCTAAAATCTACAACTCCAAATCGACGCTAACTTGACACAATACCAAACTAACATCATGCATCCGCCTCCCATGTCAGCTTCTCCAGCCACGATGCCCCTGGCTAAGTCTTCTTTTTAAATCGGCTCTTATCCGTATCCATCCGGTATTCTCTTGATTTCTCAGCCAAGTCTCTTGCAGCATCGGCTTCCACTTGCTTTTCTCCCATCGGCTATCTCATAAGTGTCCTCAATTGACGACGTCAACAAGTTCCAACCCATTGACTGAGATAGTTTTTCATAGCATTAAATATCATGTTGTCGGTGTTCGAACCCACGGTGGGCCGAACCCCAGCTGAAATGCGTCGTGTCCCGTCTCCCGATGGTCGGTGCAAGAAGGAATACAATGACACAGTGGTTTATCCTGGTACGGCCGGAGGCCGGACGTCCAGCAGAGTGTGCGTGAGCACTGTATTGACTTGCACCTGGGGTGCTCGTAGTAGGGGGCTACAAGCAAGGCGGAAGAGCAGGTGTGGTCTCCAAGTCCCTTAGCGCGTGTGAAGCGAACGTGGTGTGAGCAAGATGAGTTTTTGTGTCTCTCTGTCTGTCTCCGTTTCAGGGGGCTGCCTCATCCTTTTATAGCCCAAGGAGGGACAATAACAATGAACGGCGCACTGTAGGCTCTACAGTAGTCGCGTACGGCGAGGCGTGGCACCGAGCATGGTCGTCGTAGTTGCACATCTTCTCAACTGTGCAGAATGGTTCAGCATCCTTGACTCCAGTAGGCGGCGTGGTGACTTCTGTAGATGACGTATGCAGCTTATCCTCCCGTTTCGAGGGCTCGCGCCGCCCATCGTCGTACTTGACTGTTGATCGTACACCCTTCGAAGGTCTCCCATGCTTGTTCGAGGGCTTCCCATGCCTGGTTAGACAGCACAGAAGAGTTCAACAGTACCGGCCTATCCGCAAAGCGCCGCGCATGTCCGCACAATGCCGGGGATGGCGACACAGTGACGAGAGTTGGCGGACTGGACCGGGGATGGCGCGGGATTTCGCTTTTGACTTCTGCGTCGCACCGTAGGACGGAGCCATTAAATGCTCTTGTCCGCGGGTCGGCATGGGGCTCTGCAGGCCCCATAGTCGAGGGGGTCTCGAGCGAGGCGGAGTTCCTGTTCCATCGAGGGTAAGCGGATACCCTTGCTCGAGGTGGAGTTTTGTTCCTTCGAGGGTAGGCGGGGACCCTCGATCGAGGCGGGGGTGGCGCCGACGCTTGTCACGTTTGATAATTGTCTTTCGATTCGCTTATTCATTTAGGTGGTTTTATGGGGTGATCTTCCCATGGTTTTGGAAACCCCATAATGGTTGACACCAACACAAGCTATGTAAGCAAAAAGAGTGATGTGCATGAGAGTTAATGAGGGAAGAGAATGTAATATTTTCTCTTGCAAGAAATCATATCTATACAAGAAATAAGAAAGACGAGGAAGGGGATTGGATGAGAAAAGAAGAGAGAAGAGAGGGATTGGTTGATAATTATTTTTGAAGAAACTATCCATTGGGAATATATTTCTATGTGTAGTGTATATATGATATGGCAAGTATGAACTAGTAAGTAGTGTATGTGCTGGGATTGCCCTAAGCATCAAGGGAAGGAACACTCTGACATGCTATTCATTAGAAACACATAGTACCTATATGACATCCCAAGTATGGAAACTAGTAAGTTGTGTCTGGATTGGGATTGCCTTGAAGATCATCTCCCCTCCATCTCCTTCCTCTGACGGTCGTACTTGGGCTGCAGGGCAGTGGGGCATTGTCCAATTCCCCCTCATCACACTCAAGTACTCAATCATCTTTATTTTACCCGTAAGACATGCTCTCTCCATCCCATAAAAGGTGTAATTCTAGCATTTGAAAAAAAATCCAACAAAGAACGTAATTCTATAGATTGAATCTTAACTACCTTCATAATTAAGTGGTAGGATTTGATTTGGATGCCAAAACTAACTCAATATGACAAATAAATGAGGGCATGGAAGTTTTTCATGCCATCAGTAATATGTCCTAAAAAGTTAGAATTGCACTTTTATGGGACGGAGGAAGTAGTGTAACCAATATAAATTTTGGGCTCATTTTAGGTCACCCAACTTTTGTGATTTTGTGAATGGATATAAAAAGATGGTGGGTCCAAATTACCCCCTCAAATATAGGCAAAGTCTGGATAACCCCTAAACAATGTCTTGATTCAGCTTACCCCATAAACTATGTCATTTGGTTCAATTTAGCCCGTAATACTATTTGTCTTTTTCTGTTTCTCCGTTCACAAGTTGGAGTCTTAAGTTCAAATTTCATTAGATGACAATAGATATCATAACACATGTTAAAAAATTATCATGTCGACAAGGGGCCGGGGTAGCTGTGTCTCGCTCGATCACCTCAGCAATATATTTGAGCTGTCGACAAGGAATATACGAACAATAGTTTTCAGACTTCTCCATCTCTAATACAAATATACATAAATTACTCGGTGCTTGCATTACAAAACTCTGAGCGAGTCTTAATTATTCTTATTATCTTTTTTCTATCTTGTTTGACAAACCTCAGTATATATTACTATTGGGGATATCTAATTTTTTGTCATCCTTACGGATGACCACTCTCCAATTGCCATCCTTCCAAACGACTTAACACTTTTGCCATCCTCTCTCCTCGCATTCTTACAGATTTGCCAAAATCGCGTACGTGGCACGCCAGCTCGCCCAGCCAGCGTGGACCAGCTATGCGAAAAGACAATTTTGCCCATACTTCACTCCCTTCATTCTCTCCTTTCTGCCGCTGACATGTGGGACCCACATGTCAGGGTCATCTTCAACCTCATGCCAAGTCTTCAACCTCAGGGCTCAGGCAATGTCCCGCCGCCTCCACCACCCCGAGCTCAGCCTCCACCGTGCGCTCGCGCCAGCCGCTGCCGCCGGCGAGCTCCTCGCAGCCACCACCGAGCTCCCCTGCGCGCGCCAGCTGGCTGCGGCCGAGCTCCCGCGCTGGGCGCCGCCGAGCTCCCCCACGTGCGCCCGCCGGCCGCCACCGAGCCGGCCGCCGCCGAGCTCCCCCGCGCGCGCCAGCCGGCCGCCGCCGAGCTCCCCCGCGCGCGCCCGCCGGCCGCCGCCTAGCTCCTACGCCCGCGCCGGCCTCCGCACGGGGAGAGCGGTGGCGGGGGAGAGAAAGAGCATGAGACGGGGGGCGGGCGGGCGGTGGCAGTTGTGGGCTGGCGGAGGCTGAAGACGACCTGAGGTTGAAGACGACCGACGTGCGGGTCCCACATGTCATTGGCAGGAAGAAGATAATGAAGGGAGTGAAGCATGGGCAAAATTGTCATTTCGCATGCCTTGTTCACGCTGGCTGTCCGAGTTGGCATGCCACGTAGGCGATTTTGGCAAATGTGTAAGAAAGCGGAGAGAGGATGGCAAAAGTGTTAAGTCGTTTGGAAGGATGACAATTGAAGAGTGGTCATCCATAAGGATGGCAAAAAGTTAGATATCCCTTACTATTGGAGTACCAATCCCTCACGCAATCCTAGAGTCCTAGTTTTATTTTTCCTTTTCCTTTTTCTTGATAAGGAATAATCCCACGGTCCTAGTTAACCCTCTGAATCCTGATGCCCTGCTTCTATAAAATGAGGTGCCTTACAATGTTCATCTCGCACCATCATCATCCAAAGCTACCGTGAGTCGATCCCGAATTCCTACGCCTCCAGTGACTCAGTGAGTCAGCCAGCTATAGCGAGTGTTGCCCATGGCTTACTCCGCTACTGCGATGAAGATGGCTACAATGTGCGTGCTGGTCCTGTGCCTGCTGGTGGCCACGCAGCCGGTGGCCGTCCTGGGGTCCTGCCAAATGTGCATCGAAGGGTGTTATGCAGGTTATAATCGCTGGCCCTTTAACATGGATAGCGTTAATACCGCGTTGCAGAACTGTCTCGACCAGAATTGCAGCGGCTGTGTCTGAAATCTGAAACGCTGCTACCTGTTTGGGCACTCCTCACTGCGCAGTCTGGAGGATGTGTACCGGACTTAATCTGTGTCGTATATGTATACCATTTGTCGTTCCTTCGGGCTTAATTTTGGTGTCGTGTTACGAGTTGGTGGGATGAATTTGCTGTGTACTAGACTTGATTTGTGTCGTATATGTATACCATTTGTTGTTCCTTCGGGCTTGAAATTGCGTCGTGTTAGGCCAGTCTCAATGGGAGTTTCATGACATTAAATTCTATATCATCTCATCAGTTTTACTGATGTGGCGAGAAGAGAAGAGTGAGTTTCATGGATGAGAATAAAACTCCACTAGCACATTTACCTAGTTACTAGTCTCGCTAGGTAACTTGTGTCTATGAAACTGGTCTTATGCATTTCTTCGTGGCGATGTAAGGAAACAGCAATAAATCATGTCATTGTCGTGCATCACTAATCAGCAACGAAATGAGTTGTTTTGAGTTTGAGAGATCGCTCAAATTCTTATAGTACGACAAACATCATCATGAGAAAGCGATCGACCACAGCCCACATCACAGGTCACAATCTCATTATGAACACATCCTACTTGACAGTTGACACGTCAGCTTTAAACATAACTAGAACACATAAAGATTTGATAGAAAAAGCAAGAAGTTTAACACCATCGAGCTACATAAGAACACATTCATAAACAAACCAGCAGAACCAAAATGTATCTGGCGTCAAACTCATTGCATGTGTCAGGGGCTTCGGGGCTTCCATAAAATTAAATAAAGAGGGTATGCGTAAGATAGTTTGGAAGAACAATAGTCATGGGCTAAAAGACAACCGTGTCGAGCATGGTTCCTAGGGTCTGAACTATGTTTGACGACATCAAATTCGACACATGCTCTTCCAAATGCTTCTTTGCATCTTGCCGACCCACATTTGCTATGGCAAGCTTCTCAGGTGGCAGCTCGTCCTCCTCTTGCACTGCCTTGTTATACTTGACGGCTAGGTTCAGCATTTCCTGGACACAAGAGGGCACATTAGGGATAACTGCCAAAAAGAAAAAACTCAAGTATCTCATCAACAGAAGGGGAAAAAAAACATCTCAATAAAACTCAAGGAAGCTGGAATACACACCTGGACAGTCTGCTCATTGGTTTTCGAGTGAGTGTCAAACCTCTTCAAAATTAGTCCATCAGTCCATTTCTTTTTGTGCAAGTTGAGCAACATTTTCTCCTCAAGCTCATTTTTCCGGTAATTGATTGCAATTGAGTAGTAATGTCTGTTCAGCCCATGAATAAGAGCCTGGAAACAACATAGATATTATTTATAGGAATGGAACAAAACAAGTTCATATGACCCCAGTTTATTTAGTATTTACCTGAATAGATGGCTTATTTAGGTGTCCAACATTTGATGTTGTCTGCCGTGGCTCCTGGCCAAGCATCATGGTCTGAGGATTAATGAGGCGGAATGCATCAATAACCACCTTCCCCTTCACACTCTGGATGGGGTCTATCACAACAGCAACAGCCCTGGGGTTCAAAGCTTCAAAACTCTGCACATTTATATTGAAAATTTTAGGCCTATGAGCACTATGCAAAGAAAACCTCCAGTGAGTTGAGATCAATAATTAACCCATGTCAACCAGTTTCTTTAAAAAAAAAACATGTATTCCTAGCCAGGATAACTTTTAAACTACCACGCTAATAATGCTACTCAATAACAACAGGATAGGTTCACGGATAATTTTCAGGGAGACACGCAGTGAAAAGAATCCTAGTCCTCCAGAAGGAAAAAGGGCACAATCTATCAGTATTCAATGAAATGGCATATACTCACCCCGTTCCAAAATTATATGTCCTATTGGCATTCCTAGATCCATAGATGATGCTATGCACTGAAATATACACTATGCTACACACTGCTATGACTATAGCAGTTATCTCATTCTGACAGACCAAAATAAAAGGTGCCTTTTAAGTGATATATGCATATACCTGTTGAGTATTGATATCAACTCCTGAGAGCCAGCAACCGAAGCCAGGATGTGAGTGATACCAGCCTACAACCATCTCTGGTCTGCAAAAGGAAAAAATTCAACATACTTGTTTTTCTACAGAATAACTGGGAAAGAAATAACAATATTGAGTAAGGAGAAGCATCAGCATTGTTCATAAATTTTATGATATAGTGCATCCTTTAGCTGTATGGGCCACAACACCCTCCCCCATTTCTGTAATTAAGGGCGTACGCGTACCCATTGCTGAAAGCCCCACACAAACAACTTTGAAAGAACAAAAGGATCTGTTATGCTTACACGCTATTTTTCTGATCATTTGATAAATTAATTAACGTATAGGCTTAACCATAAGGTAAACCAATTAAAGATGTGGCCACAAATGTCTCAAAGAACCGCTGGACGGGTATATTTCTTAACATTACAAAACATTGACATAATGGCTTAACCCACTCACACCACTGCAAATTTCAGTCGATTAACTTTTAACATCCACACAGTTGAAGTAAAGTTCATTGCACATACTAGCAGCACTGTATATTTCATAACTTGATAAGGGTGAAGATTTTGAAGGATTGTGTTCAGACCCCCAAAAAAATAAAACTACTTCCACAATCCTATCATCTCAGAATCATTTATGCAGAAGGTCCATCATGAGTCATGACTCAAATCATAGATTTTGTAGGCACCATCATTGTTAAATAGCTAAGATTAGCTTGTAATGAACAAAAGTACATGGTAAACAAAACTCAAGATATATACATTAATAACATCAGAAATGAATTGCTTCACTAAGTTCTTAATTTCAACCATGTCAAGCAGCGACTAAAGTAAAATCTTTCCTTTGGGGCCTACTGAATATGAGGATGTACTCTGCCTAAAGAAATCAGGAACTTATACTTGTCATACTATGCATCATTTCCAATGCCACTTGTCATGGAAATTTACCTATCCTTAATCCTTATGAGGAGCTCTGATACAAAATTATAGTGTGCTACCAGCAAAACAACTCAATTAAATCCAAACAAGGAACAACATCGCAGCAGACTATAGACATATATCTCAACCTCAGTGCAGTTCAAGAGCATGATCATACCCAATATTATCTATCAACTAGTACAAGGCTACATGCAAATCAAGCAAATCCAGAGGACAAAAGAACAGGGGAAAAAACATGCCTAACAGATCCACTCACAAAATCATCAACGGTACCCTACCTGCCGGTCTGCTTGAGCATGTCAAGCATGTTCGTCTGGAAGACATGGTCGACGGCCTCGACGCTGACCCCGGTCCCGCTCTGCGGCATGGCGAAGACGTCGACGACCCTGACGGTGTAGTCGTCGACGAACTCGCCGAGCATCAGTCCCATGACCTCCATGGGCACGCCGGCCCTCCCTGCAACGGAAAACCCTTGCGTCAGGACCCCAAAAGGGGTGGGGAAAACCGGAGACGAACCCTAACCCTAGGCTCCAGTGGGAGGGGGGAGAAGAGGGGAGGGGATCCACGCACCGTGCTTGAGCATCTTGAGGAGCGCGAGGGAGGAGATGTAGACCTGCTCGGAGGAGTCGAGCAGCGGCGAGTCCGACGGCGGCTGCCCCATCCCGGAGGCGCCGAAGATCCGCTGCAGCCGCTCCATCGCCGGGTTCCGCCGCGCCGCCTTGCTCCTCTGCTCTCGCTTCGGCTCGGTTCTGTTCGATCTGCTTGCGAGACTAGTGAGAAAATCTCTGCGGGGCTTCGCTTGCGGTCTCGGCCGCCGTTTAATTTCTTTCTTCGACCGCACGCCTGTGTAGGGGACCGGGTCGGGCACGGCTGGGCCGTTTCGGAGTCCATGGTGGAAGAAAGGCCTGGTACGGCCCAGTTCGGGCCAGTATTTTGGGCTTTTTCCTTGATATTGGGCTGCACGGGATCCTGCTAGTGGGCTGTCCGGCCCGTTCTACCGGCGGACCGCGCCATCGACGCTCTCGACGGGGCTCATGGCAAGACGCTGCTCTCGAGTGTGCAACCAGCTTTCTCTACACTGCAAGCTCCATCTCTAATTCTCTATCCTACTTCGATCAAAAAGCAAGCTACCAACCTCCACTCGAAATAGAGAAAAGAAAGCTACCAAACCTGGGGCGCTTTGTTTTTTCTTTTCCCCTTCAATCCAAGCAATCTGGAACCTTGTGGTAGATGCTATTCTGGACGCCGCGATCCTTTGCCGGATGCCCGGATCCTAACGGGAACAGCAATGCCACACACTCAGATGGCAACCCTTTTCGGTTCGTATAACGTGGCATTATTGGAAAGAAAGCCACGTTCTTAGGTCGCCAATGAACTGCAGACCAGATGGCATGTCTGATCGTTTTCTTCTTTTCTTCCTTTAGAGCAACTCCAAGAGCCACCCTATCCCACTTGCTAACCTAAAATTTGGCAATTCAACTTCAAAAATGAACTCCAACAGCCTCTCTATCTCATTTGCTATCCCATCTGGATCCCCAAATCACTCCCTTCGCTTGCCAGACTTGGCAAGCCAGAATCGTTTGCCAAACTCGCTTGCCAAGCGCCGGCCCCACGCGCAGCGGGCAGGAGCCGCGGGTGCCAGCAGCGTCAGGAGCAGCTCCACCTCGGCGTGGCGCCTGGGGCAGGGGAGCGCGCGGAGAGGGAGAGAAGGGGAGGGAGGCCGGAGAGGAGGCGCCGGCGGAGAGGGAGCGGAAGGCTGGGGATGTGACGTCTTCACGCCGCCGGGGAGGGAGGGGCTGGAATACCGCGCGCCGCGCACGGAGGGAGGGCATGGGCCACCGAGCGCCGCCGCGGAGGGAGGGGCCCGACCACCGCGCGCCGCCGGGAGGGAGAGGGGCCCGACCACCGCGCGGCACCGGGAGGGAGAGGGGCCGGCTGGAGAGGTGGAGCCGGACCTCCTCGCGCCGCCAGCGGGGGAGAGAAGGGGTGTCTGGGGTCGGCGGCGCCGGGGAAGGGGGGGTCGGGGCCAGCGTCGCCGGAGAGGGAGAGGGAGGGGCTGTCGCGGTGTCGCCTTTGGGGTGGAGCGGTCTGGATGAGATCGGGAGGGGAAGAGGATAAAGAAGAAGGGGAGGGATGAGGCTGACGCATGGGTCCCACGCTGTGTGGAGAGGGATATAAGGTAGCCGTTGGAATATAGAGAGTGAAAATTGGAGAGTCTGTTGAAGTTGACAACTCAATATGAAGAGGAATTCTTTTGCCAAGTCAAATGGAGAGTCAAATAGAGAGTGAAAAATAGGACGTATACACCATGTCACCATAGCAGCCGCGTTACTTTACGTTATCCACTCCACACACGCTCTCTAAAAAAGGTGAGCACCGCAAGCCAGTGCTGGGCCAAACGGGCGTCCTTCTCGATGCGAACCGGATATGCATGCGGTATCGATCGGCTGATTCATCCCCCTTTATCAATTTTCTTTTCGATTTCTTCTTAGGCCGTTTGTTTGTCAGAATTTAAAAGAATTGAATTATCTCCCATCCTATCCTATGAATAACCTTATCTTTTTATCTCCCATTCTATAAATATAATAGAGTGATCCTATCTTTTTATCTCTCACCTGATGAATAAGCCTATTTTTTTTATCTCTCATCCTATGGAATTCATTTCCATCTCACACCCAATGAATTTGGGATAGGTTTATTTGTGAGCTTAGAAAAGTTGTGGAATGTCAAATTCAAGTCACATAGTATAATTTATCACTAGATTTTAATTCCTCCAAATTTCGACCAAACGAACGGGCCCTTGCTTTTATCGTGAAGAGCGATTTCTTTTCATTATTGTCAGTATATCATACCTTGATGCCCCGTCAAATCCCAGTGTCTGAAAGCAAATTGCAAAAGGTTGTATTATTAGGCCGTGTTTAGTTTCCGAAAACATTTCGTGAAAAGATTTCGGGTTTTGATTTTACCGATTTAGGAGTAGTAAACGTAGATGAAAAAAGTGGAAAGTTATATGGATAGATTGGAATTCTCGAGACGAATCTAACGATGGAGTGGTACTGTAGCATTACTGTTGCAAATCATGGATTAAGTAGGCTCATTAGATTCGTCTCGCGATTTACAGCCTATCTATATAGCTTTTCACATTTTTCGTCTATATTTAATACTCTATGCATCTAAGATTCTCCTTTGATGTGATGGGTGAAAAAATTTCAGGAATGAACTAAACACGGGCTTAGCTTTTTTTTCCTGGCCACTAGTGACGAAATTGCAGGTCCAAAGCGAGGTGGAAAAATAAAAGGTGATGTGTTCGGCCACTATGCCGGCACACTCAGAACGCCACACACTACTAAAAAAGGAAAGGTCATCACAGCCGGTTCGGAACCCTCATCACAGCCGGTTTTGGGGGGCGGATGAGATAAAGCGGATGTGATAGTCCCCTATCACAGCCGGTTTTCAAAAACCGGCTGTGATGACCCCATCACAACCGGTTTTCATCTAAACCGAAAATAAACCAAAATAAAATAGCAAAACATTTTATTATTTGGGGGATGGACCCCATCAGCCACCACCCACCGTCCCACGCTACGCGGTCGGCGGGATTCGAACCCGCGACCTCACGTTCGTGCATAGCCTCCTCTACCACTGCACCACTAGTGTGTTTGTGTCTATATACCATTTTGATTCCCCTCATATTAATGTTTTCTGAGTGTAAATTGCTTATTTGAGGCTCTAAATGACTTCAAATAAAAAAATAGTGAACTACAATGTTTCATAAATTTCAAGATCTACAACTTTCGTTTTGGTCAAAAGTTCATCCGAGGGTCGTTTACAAAATTTAAATTTGAAAAATTTGAAAAATTCAAACTTAGATTCGGTTGACAAGATGACTTCAAATAAAAAAATGGTGAACTACAATGTTTCATAACTTTTCAAGATCTACAACTTTCGTTTTTGTCAAAAGTTCATCCGAGGTCGTTTACAAAATTTAAATTTTCAAATTTGAAAATTTCAAACTTAGATTCGGTTGACAAGATGACTTCAAATAAAAAAATGGTAAACTACAATGTTTCATAACTTTTCAAGATCTACAACTTTCGTTTTGGTCAAAAGTTCATCCGAGGTCGTTTACAAAATTTGAATTTTCAATTTGCCCTCCAAAAATGTGTTAGTAAAGAAACCGGTTGTGATGCTCACCATCACAACCGGTTAGTGAGCATCACAACCGGTTTGTAAGAAAAACCGGTTGTGATATGCCAGCCGACTATCACAACCGGTTTTTGAGAAAAACCGGCTGTGATAGGCGACATCACAACCGGTTTTTTAAAAACCGGTTGTGATAGCTCTATCACAACCGGTTTTCTCAAAACCGGTTGTGATAGCCCGTTTGTGAAAGTGGTTTGTGTAGTAGTGACACATGAGAAATGAGCTAATTAGTTCTGCTATTTTCGTGGATTGGCATGATTGTGTTTGTTGGGTTAGGTTATGTTCAATGAACACACATTGGACGTACGACAGACAATTTGACCTGACACAACTCAAGAGAGAATTGCTTTTGCAGTGCCGTATCGTTTTTATACACGTACGCATGGGTGTCGATAGGTACGGTGGTCCTTTGGCTAATCCTAATCTACATTATCATATCAGGATATCCAAAGGTGCCATTTCATGTAAATAGATGATCAATGATACAGTCCTTTAGGCCATCCTAAGCGGTGAGCCGATTCGGTGTCAAAGGAAACAGTCGCGTACGCATACTCCGTGAACCGGATCGTTCTTCTCCAGTGGTTTGGGCTCACATCTATTTTTTTTTTCTCTCTTGCTGCCATGCACTAATCATTTTGAAGCAGGTAATTTTTGTATTGTTGATGTAAACTGATGATCCCGTGCAAAATAATGAGTCGACTCATCTCTCTCCTCCATGATTCAAGATGCTCTACTGGTTGTATCAGTTCATACAACTAGGTAATTCCTCGCGCGTTGCAGCGGAAATTGAGAGAGCTTTTTAATAAACTATAAATCAATGTAATTGTTTATAAATCAATGTGATTATTTAGTTGCTCGTAAAAATGATGCATTAGTAAAGATTACACCGAGAGCTATATGAGCAATATCTCAATGAAAATTATAAACTTTTTAGCTACGCTTTGGTTAATTAACGAATAGATAAGAAAGAAACTAATAAGACATACACCTAATGGATAGAAAATGGGTACAAAATTAATCGGACGGTTAGAATAATTGAGAATTCAACATGATGAGATGACATAAGAGAGAAATATTAAGAAATGCTTCTTAGTAAGCTGCTTCTATATATATAGGAAATCCTTGATATCTATTGTGTATCTTATTAGAAAAGCCGATCAAAGAGTAAAAAAAGGAGAGTTTATATCCCATCATAATTGAAACTAAATTAGTATATTGTAACTACTTTGTCACTAAAATAAAGTAGTAATAGTATTTGTACTATTTGTTGTTTTCTATTAAAAAACTATTTATGAGGCTCTAATAAAAAGCAAAAACAAATAAGAGAGAAATATCAATTAATGTGTCATGGTGGAGTGGGCTAAGTGATGACGTGGCTTCTTGAGAGTTGAGAGAAATCTTTTAGTGGGGACCTTCTATATAGTTATAGGAGATTGCCACAGAGGACCATGCACCGCTTTCCCTTCCTCACTAGAGATGGTCTTACAATGCATTGCATCATAGTGTTGTTTCATAGTAATTACAAGTCAAATTAATTGCTATATAAATTGTGTATATGCCAATAGGTCCAAAACATGTGCACAATTTTTAAAAGTTAGTTTTCGTGCCAAAGTTGTATATCCATGAAAATACAGCTTTTATCTCTCTTCTTTAACTACTTGCCATATCATCAAAATGTAGGACTTTATTAATGACCATGATACTACCCATTGGGATTAGGCTAAGCGTGCATGATATCAGTGGGCATTTAGGGGGGAGCCGCTAATTTGTGGCCGGCCGCATGGCGCGCGCCGTGCGGTCGCATGCCGCGACAAAAGCGGCGCCCCCCCACCAGCCTGGATGCATGCAAGTTTTCACGGGAGGCTATAAAGAGGGCAGGCAGGCGGGCCCCATTCATCAGAAAAAATATTTTTTCTTCTAAAAAACATTTTGAGAAGAAAAAATATTTGAAGGAAAAAATTGTACAGCACAAAAAATTTGTCATAGAAACATTTCACGAAAAAATTTGCAACAAAAATCTTGAGCGAGCAAACTTTTGCTTGCTTGTTTGTGACAAAATTCTTCAGAATTTTTTGCAACAAAATTTTGTCAACAAACTATTGCTTGCGACAAAATTTTTCAGCGTCAAAATTTTTGCAACAAAATTTTGTCAACAAACTTTTGCTCGTGACAAAAAAACTTTAGCGCCAAAATTTTTGCAACAAAACTTGCGACAAAAATCTTCAGCGCCAAAATTTTTGCAACAAAATTTTGTTCAACCAACTTTTATTAGATCCCACCAACAGCCTACGAGAGGAGTCCTCGCGCGCGGGGGTGGGGGAGCGAGCGCACGGGCCAGCCGGTGCGCTCGCCCCAAGATTTGGGATCGCGCATTTAGGGCTTGTTTCTTTCTTTCGCGGTGATTGCTGGTGACTTGCCGGATCCCAGGACCACTACGTTTCCAGACACGCGGATCTTATTGCAAGTTTGGTATGTAGGGCGTACATGGAAGGCGCGTAACTGTTTTTGTCTGTGGTATGATGAACACAATCATCTTTACATGGAACAGAAAGCCATCTACGCGATCCTTTCCACACCACATGCCACTACAAGCAATCACTGATTAACATGGAATTGAATCATCAATCAATTAAAGATATCTCCTAACATTATTTACCTCATGATGCACATAAATCGTGCCGGCCTGTCATCCAAATGTCAGTACCTTGCAGAAATTAAAGCCTAGAGATCGAGTCTTACCGTAAATTTGCTGATTTTATTTGTGCTATAATAGCAAGTTGGATATGCACATTTGGCGGCGGCCACACCCACAAAATTTGTGCGGCTGGAGCAGGAAGCCTGCTAGATCTGTTAGGATTGTTCTTTGGACATTCTCCAGCGTGCGGCCGGAACAAACTGGCCTACGTACAGCCCACCGAGACGTCCGCATGCATGCATCCAGGAATTCCGTGCGTGGCCTCTAGCTACCGGCGCCCATGTGTGACAGCTTCCCGAACAGTACGGCCACCGCCGGTTCGCCAGCTCGTCGCTTGGCCGCTGCGACGCCGCGGCACGTCGACGCTGCGTGGTGACGCTGGCAACGCAGACGAGACTAGCTCGGCGGCGCGCCAGCGGCCAAGGGCTATCCCAATTCCCATCCTGTGCGTGCCCCTGAGACCTGAGCTTTTTTTCTTTTTTTTTGAGGATCCCCTTGAGACCTGAGTGACTTCTCCGTTTGAACTGGTCATCCACGCAAGAGCCGTGCGCGCCTCGGCCAACCAAAACCTGGCGCCGAGCCCCATCGGGAAGGCGCTCGGGGGCGGGCCACGCCCAGAGATTGCGTGCCGCCTACGTGGCCCAGCGCGAGCGACCGGCCGCAGCGGCGCGCGGGGCCAGCGGCAGCCACGCGGCGCAATCGGCCGAAACAGGAGGGAGAGGACAGAGGAGGGAGAGAGGTGGGGCAAAGGGCCAAAGGCAAACTGGGCAAGAGCGGCGGCTGGCGGGGCGAGCGGCGGGCAATAAAGATCGCGTCCCCGGCTCGGCTCCGATTCCGCCCTCCTTCCATCCCGTCGTCTTCTCCCTAGCGGCTAGCTCCCTCCACCCCCTCTCCCCGTCCTCGGAGAAAGGGATAAAGGAAAGCCGCTCTCTGTCTCCTCTGCCCCGCCTTCCCGTCCCGGTACGTCGTGCCGCCTCGTCCTCGTTCCTTCTTCTTGTCCTCGACCCCGTCGTCCCGGGCCGCCGGCGAGATTGGTTCGTCGGTTCTACCGGGGGTACTGTGTCGAGTCTCGCGCGTTCGGTTCTACCGCATTGGGAATTTTTTCTTCCAGGCTGTGTTGTTGGCGGTGACGCTTTGCCTGGCTAATCCCGACTGGGTGCGTTCAGTTTGAATTCATTTTCTTTTCTTTTTTTCTGTTTAGTACGCTCCGTTCGAAACGCGTAGATCAGGGATCCCTATCGTATTCAGCGAACCACTGCCATTGCGTTGCCTAGGTTGGAGCCTGGAAAATGACAAGAGGGAAGACAAAAGAAGTTTGAATTTTGTCCGTGACATTTTCAGTGGGTGGTTCATGCAGAACGAAAAATAATGTAGGAGTAGGACCGCTTGGCTAGCAGGCCGCCTCTCGTATATGATTTGCAGGGTTCAAATTCGAAATATGCTGTATCATTGTTGATGCGTCCTTGCAGACGCTGGGTGTAATTAATTTACCTTTTACACCCAAAAGTCGCGTGGAGCCAAAATCTCTGTTATTTTGTCCGGGAACACACGAGAGATTCGGTTGCAGACGGTATATTCTAATGTTGATTCTATTCGCTATTCAGTGTTTGGTTGAGCAAGTTGCATTTGCATAGCAGTTTACACTACCGTTGTCCCTATTTATTCTGAAAAGGTTGAATTGGATCTGTTTGCTTGTTCGTTTGTTCCATCTTTAACCTTTTGATATTTTTTTCCGAGTTAAATCACAAAATAAAAAGTAAATAATTTTACTCTAGGCGTTTGGAGTAGGCAAGAAAAAGGTTTTGCTCACAATTCTACCTTTTTGTGCAATTTGTTGCCTCAGGTCTGGAGCAGAGATGGGCGTCTTCGGTGGAACACCTCCTGCAAGCTGCCCCTCATCCCGGCACTGTGCAGAATGGGCCCGAACCTACCTGAAGTACTGCCTGTGCAGCCAGAAGGACAGTGCTGCGCTGGCACTTGGGTTGATCAGTGTCCTTAGCTGGGGCGTCGCCGAGGTGCCGCAGATAATAACAAATTACAGACAGAAGTCAACAGAAGGCCTCTCTATCACTTTTCTAATGACCTGGATAGTTGGGTATGCTGTTTCAGATGTCTTTTGCTCTTTTGATGTGATTATTTTGTTTCACATGCCTTGTGTTCCTTGGATTTGAGTGATTATATCGATAATTGTACTTGTACACTGGTGTTATGCCCGCTACCCTGACTAATTTTCTATGTTATGCAGGGATTTGTTTAACCTCGTCGGCTGCTTCCTGGAACCTGCTACTGTAAGATCCCTTCTGTCCTTTTTCTGAGCCTTCTTCAACAATAACTTGACACATCGATACTGTAGGGCATTAACATTTTTGTATCTGAATAGATGAATAATAGTTTTGCCTCCGATTGAATACCTACTTATCATTAAAAATAGTGGCATTATTTGGTGGCGTAATGAGGTGTTTTTTTTTCCTTGGAGATTATTCCACTCATTTCTGCCAGCCTGAACTATTCCCTGAAGCATGAACCAGCACACTTTTGCCCTGTAAAATACGAAACTTAGACAATAATTCAAATTCTAGGTCTGAAAAAGACAAATTCTTAATAATATATCTAATATGATCTTTGTAATGTTGTGGCATCTACTGCTCTGATGGTGCTTGCCAATAAGTTGCATTATTATGAATATAAATATTCAAACTTTTCTGTTTGATGAGATGGAATTTATTATTTATCCATGAGATTACAGAAGAGCTTCGTTTTCTGAAGTATGTGTCTATTTTAATATACCCATTTTATTTTTGTTGCAGCTGCCGACGCAGTTTTACATGGCACTGGTAAGGCATAATACCAAGTTTCAGGACCTGTATTATTTTGATTCCTTAAGCCAAAGGATTGATCTTAGCATTTTTGCATTGCAGCTGTATACAATAACTACTCTGATCCTAACCGGACAGGCGATATACTATAGCTACATCTACCACCATCTTAAAGCAAAGAAATCCAGGGCAACTAGCAAGGTAAGTACCTCAAATTGTATCGATAATCATGCCCTGGATTACTCTTATTATAAAATGTGAATATTTGTTTTTGTTTTAGAACGGATTTCACTTGATACTGTCACAGGACTTCTCTTCTTAATATAATGATACACAGCTCTCCTGTGTGTTCGAGAGAAAAAAAATACTGTCACAGGACTTAACTTTACTGTTTTCTGAATAAATTCTCTCCTCTTCTTTTGCGGATGCTCATGATTTTCAGCCTCAGAAGCATCAGCGTGGGGATACTTCGTTACGTGAAAAGCTTTTGGGTGCCAAGAATGGTGGGACATCCAGAAACAGCCACCAGTCAGATGCTACAATTCCTATTCTAAGCTCACCTATTCCTGTTAACACGAAATTTGCCGAACAATACGAGGCTCCAAGCAGCCCCACCTCAGACTACTACTACACGTAATGTTCTTGAGCTACTCTAACTTTCATTTATGCAAGTTTGTCCCAGATCCTTTTTGAAAAAAAAATGTTAGATGCGTTGTTTGTTTTCTTTATTTGAATGGTACTGATAGGCCAATGGAGTGCTTAAGCAGATACTGTGCTGGATGGTGCTGTTTTTTTTTTTCCTATTGCTTGCCAATTAAGAGATATGCTAACAGACACAAATTGATCAGGAGCATTAAGTTTTGGTCGATTTTACAGGTCAGCTAGATCTTTATCAAGGAGTCCAGTGCCAACTGCTGGTACATGGTTGGGCAATAGTCGTCAGTCACCAAGGACTCCTCCACAATCAAATGGCCAAAGGGAACCTTTAGTTAGTGAGATCACTACAGCACAGTCTGCACCACCTACTAGAACCAAAAATGCCTTCTCAGTGGTAAGTTAATCTACGACCGACTTTTTAGTTCATTTCCTGAGGTTGGAGCTGCAAAAATGTTTTATCAATGTAATTCAGGTACCATGGATGGGTCTTCTGTTTGGTACATGTCTCTTGCACTTTTTAGTTGGAAGCACACATAGGGAGGTGCCGAGTGGAACTGTCATACCAGTGGGTAGAAGGCTTTTACTGTTCACGGTAAGCTGATACTTACTTCTCGAGTTTCAGAGTTGTGGGTTGTGGCAGAACCTGGTATCCAGGGCATTTTTCATGAAGTAAATTTACTGATTTAGAAATTCTGTAACTTAAATGATGATTAACAATTGTGCTGCAGGATGATCATTCATCTCTCAATCATGGCAGTGGAAGTGAAATTGGAAGCTTTCTTGGGTGGGCAATGGCAATAATCTATATGGGTGGACGGCTTCCCCAGATTTTCTTAAATGTGAGTCACACCAAACAATTGGACATTTTTCGTATTGAACTTTTCTTCTGGAAATACATTTCTTGTATTACCTGGATGGCTGTGCTATAGTCACTATAGTTCAATACTTTTGTGGGATGCCAGGTGGAAGGTGGAAAGTGTTCGTGTGAGGAAATCATAGTTCTTTCATTCGTTGCTTTGCTGTCTTAATGGATTTTTTTATTGTCAATACATAGCTGTTCTAGTCGAAACTAGTAAGTCTAAATTATTGCACTATGTTCTGACCATTTTTTACTGCCCTGCAGATGCAAAGAGGCCATGCGGAGGCAAGTTTACTCTACCTCCATTGATATTCTCCAATTTGTGGCCACTGCATGCCATACCTGATACCTCTAGTTTTTCTTATGCTGTTTGCAATTTTGCAGTTTTAATAAGTTTGCAATTTTGCAGTTTCAATAAGTAATAGTATAATAAATAAACATTCCTTTTAACATAGGGGCCACTAACACTTTGTATATAGAAGAGATAATAAAACAGCGTATAAATTCATCCAGATAAAGTTAGGTGAAAAGGTGATGAGCAAAAGAAACGAAAGATATGTTTAGCCAAGCCTTTTGATATTTGGATGATAGTTTATCTACTATTTCCTATACAGAAGATTGCATGTCTGTAATGAAAATGTAAAGAAACATTTGTTTAGTTGCCTATTTGTTAATGGTCCAATTTATTTCTAGAAGGAAAAGTTGCATTGGCAATTCTCAACATTTTGCTGCAACTTAAATATGATGTTAGGCAGATGATATGAGTGAGCCATCCTAATGGCTACCTACTCATACAATTACCATCCAAATTCAAGAGCCCAATTTTGAACATTTAGTCAGTTGGTATGCTCTTTTCATAATGATGGTTAACTAAGTTGGATTGTAATTTTGTTCAGGGGCTTAATCCATTAATGTTTACATTTGCTTTAGTGGGGAATTCGACTTACGTAGGAAGGTAACTCGTTATTCATGAACTCTGTATTTGTAGAATTATTCCTTTTTTCAATATGAGCAATCAATCTTCTCTTCGCTCGTGAGCTTGAAGCTTATTGGCATGTTTTACTGTCCTCACGTTCTGTCTTTTTCCAATGCAGTATACTTGTAAATAGCGTGGAATGGTCAAAACTTAGACCAAATCTGCCTTGGCTTGTAGATGCTGGAGGATGTGTTTTGCTGGATTCTTTTGTATCCTTTTCACCTGTTCTACTCTGTGCATCAAACTGTTTCTAGCTAATTTTCAATCTTAGTGTGAGAAAATATAAAACAGTGCTCTCGAGAAAAGGATGTGGCTTACAGAAAATGACTGGCCCTTTGGCGAGGTACTGTCATTTTCAATTGTTCACATCCATTACATGCATACTCATCCACATGAACCAATCTCTACTATGCATTAAATACTTGGAACAGCTGTACTACTGAGAAAGAACCCTTAACCATACTTCACAGATTATTCTTCAGTTCCTTTATTTTCATTACCGGAAGCAAAGTGAGCCTTCAGATGAGCACGACAATGCAGATAAAGCTTAATTAACAGCAAGAGAGTAATCCCTTCCCTTCTTCAGCTCAAAAGGTATATTTCATTGTTATGCATGTAATTCTTGGCTATGAACATTTGTTATGCATGTAATTCTTGTTTGATGGATCCTATTATTTTTGCTTAAGATGGAGCCTTTATGCATCTGTGGCTTTCTGCTGCATGTGTTTTCTTGTCTCCAGTGCATATAATAGAACTTGTGTTATATAAACAGAATAAAGACAGGATCAAAACACGGTTTATGTAGGGATTCTGGTAAGACTTCATACTTGTATTCAAAAGGCTAATCTAAAAACAAGTGCACACTTAGTGTAGTCTAAATCAAGTGTCAGACAGTCTAAGACTCCTATCTGGAGCTAGAACAAGCGTATTCAGCAGCTCGTTTCGTTGTATTGTCTGCATTTCAGAAACTGAAGCTGAAGGCACCTCCCATACTCCATACTCCGGTGGCCCTGCATTTCTGAGATGCAGTAGCGTTCATTTGTCACGCGGAAGAACAAGGGCATTTTCTGGGGGGTTGTTTCAGAAGTTGGCGCGTGCATTGAGGGTGACCTAGAGCGAGCGTAATGTGGAAATGCTTCTGGCAATTGTTCTGTTTTGTAGTGTATCAATCAGAATTCAAAATGTCTCGTTGTCTGTAACTCTGTATAGTACACTAGCACATCAAGTGCCGACTGTCTTCCTTTCGGTTTTCTGTTCCTTTCCTAGCTTCTTTTCCCTTTCTGTATATTCGAGACGGCATCATCGGATAATAAAACAGTCTGTGTAACGATTTTTTGTATCAGTCTGCTTGGCTCCTCATGAATCACATTAGCAATTCCCCGACTGTTTTTTCAGAAATCCCGTCGACAATACTGTTTTTGTTTCGGCCGAGCCCAAAGAAATTGGGCTTTGTTTCCGGCCCAACATCATTCTGATGCAACCCGGTGCATCATTAGCTTGGCAGGCTAGGAGCACCGAGCACCTCCTCCCATCTTCTCGCAGTTGAGACGTCAGAGAATCGCAGAGAGAAGAGAAACGAATCCATGGCGTCGGCGCTGGCAAGGAGGGCGAGGGGCTCCGCCGCGGTGCTGTGGGGCGCGGCGAGGGGGTTCGCGTCGGTGGGATCCGACATCGTCTCCGTGGCGCCCGGCGTGTCGCTGCAGAAGGCGCGGTCCTGGGACGAGGGCGTCGCCACCAAGTTCTCCACCACGCCTCTCAAGGACATCTTCTACGTACGCAACGCCGCCGCCCCTCCCTCCAACCGCACCAGCCTCTTCTTCTGCTTCCCTACACAGTAGCGCATTCCATCGTTTAATCGTGTGTTGACCCGGAACCCTTGGCGTGTCTTCCTTTTGTTTGCAGGGGAAGAAGGTGGTCATCTTCGGCTTGCCTGTGAGTTCCCCCTCTCGCCTCTCCCACTTCTTTTCTTCTGCTGCTGTTCATGTATACGCTTGGGTTATCTTAGGGTTTCTAGATGAGGCCTTTGTTTACATTGTTGCGTTAGGTGTGCTACTGATGAGCTTGCATTTGGGGGATTAGGAAGTAGTTGAATAATTATGGGTTTTTTTACTGTAGGAAGTTAATTGGATAATAATTTATGTAGAAGTAGGTATTATCAAGTTCGTTCATCTCAGTTGCTACTGTTGAATCTGAAAGGACTCTTCTACTATCTCCTTTTGGACTATGAAGCTTGTTGAAGACCATATCAGATCGTCTCTGCAAAATCGGGATGCTTATCTCTGATTCCTAGGTTAAAATGTTACATTTCTTAGCTGGGGTGAGTAGTCAGGGTCTAGTCCATCTGGAGGTTGTAATGTTCTGCTCTATGTGATTCTCTGATTTTGTGCAGATTCATACTTGGACCTGGTTGCTTTGAGTAAAGCAGGGGAAACTTTTTTGTCTAAAAAATATTTCATTTCATTCCTCTCATCTGATGGGGTATTTAGGTGCAGATATGAGGTCTGTAGGATAATCTAAAAGAGCATGTCACACTGCTATGCTTTATTTTCTATTGCCATTAGAATTCATCATGGGATATGTCATCCTGCTCTCAGATCTTCTAGGCATCATTGTTGATCTTCCTTAGTAATCCCCACCTTGATTTTTTTTTTTTTTGCCTTTCCATCTTTATATTCTGAAGAAGGCATAACCTCTCACTTGGAACGATGTACTGAATATATGGGCAACTATCTTTTCAATTTATTTCAGGGTGCATATACAGGAGTTTGTTCACAAGCCCATGTTCCTAGTTACAAGAACAACATTGATAAGTTGAAAGCAAAAGGGATTGACTCTGTTATCTGTGTAGCTGTGAATGATCCATACGTCCTGAATGGATGGGCAGAAAAGCTACAGGCTAAAGATGCAGTAAGTAACCGCGCTTGAGTCCTTATTATTTGTGTGATTACCATTTTAGCTGAAAATGGAAAATCAAATGTAAGTATGAAAGGGATGGATTGAAGCACTGTGCTACTGTCAATGAGGCATGACTATCTGCGTATGTTCAACAACAGAAACATGTCACTGTCATTGTATCCCACTTCCATCTATCGCACTGATGCATTTAGTCATTTACCATTGGTAATTGTTCCTTGTGAAAACAAGATGTAACTTTTTCCTGGTTCTCCTTCCTAATATGCCAATTCCATCCCCAACTTGTTGAGGCTATGCATGAACGTGGTGCTTCTTCAAGTTTCATGCCATATGTATTCTAAATATTCACCTAAATTTGTCTACAATGATTGCGCTGAATGAATTAAACTTTCAGTCTAGATTTGAACTTGGGAGCTTTTTGCACCAATGCAGCTTACAGTTATTTTATATTAATTTTGTTGAGATAATGTGCATATTCATATTTCACCTATTTGCAATGATATTGGAAATTTTATGTCAGATTGAGTTCTATGGTGACTTTGATGGGAGTTTCCACAAAAGCTTGGATTTGGAGATAGACCTATCTGCTGCTTTGCTCGGCCGCCGATCTCACAGGTTAGTGGAGTCAACTCTTTGCTGTTCTTATTGAACTGCATCTTTATATCACAGTTGGACACAGGTTGAGTTACTATCACATTACCTGATAGTTAATTTCCCTAGTCGTCTGAGAACATTTGGCTCCATTGAGTTGGATTCTCTTAGGGCCACTTGCAAATTATTTCCTAGAGAATTCCATGTCAGCTGTAAAACTTGCTGTACCTGCATACAAAGTGTCACTATCCACCACCTGCTGAAATGTTGCTTTCATTTCAGTAGAATAGGTTCAAAATGCTATAGAAGACTTGGTGTGACAAGGCAACAATCACTTGCTCCTATCTTTTAGTTACCATCATACAAGGAGTATGAGATGCTATGCTTTAATTGTAATGCTCATGAATAACGATAATAATGCTTGATGTTCGGTGACTTATTTCTAGTTCTTTTTTCTATCTTCTGTTTGAAATCTTGGCGACATTTTCAGGTGGTCAGCTTTCATTGACAACGGCAAGATCAAGTCTTTCAATGTTGAGGAAGTACCATCCGATTTCAAGGTTTCTAGCGCCGAGGTGATCCTGGACCAGATCTGAGCTTACCAATGAACCTGAGGTGTTACCTTCAGTTTGCAGCGAATAAATGAAATCTCCTTACGCTTTTGTAAAGAATGTGAGATGCGATACATCCAGACTATGGTATTAGTGTTCTGAGATTATTTCAGTGGTCAGTTACAATAATACTATCTGGGGTAAAGCGAACCATGCTGGACAGCGACCATGCTGTTTCCATGTCGAACCATTATTTCTCAGGCGTCTTCTGCTTTACCTGATAGGCAAGGACTCTTGTTTCTGCTCCATTTCAAATTCGGCTTCTCGCCACGATGCAATTCAAATATTCAATTCCCGTGCGATTTCTCACCGTTCCAAAGATAAGGATCATTGTTCACATCTTATTAGCTTATAATAAGGGGAAAACAAGATTGGATTTAAAAAATAAAATAAAGAGTAGATCTTGACTCGAGTGGAGTCCTGAGTCTCCACTAGGAACACGACAAGTGGAATGGCGTCATTGCTGATTGCTGCCTCGGCAGTCAGCAGGGCGCACTGACGGCTATCCACCGATAAAAGACGGACACGGAAAATTGCCGGAGCAGCCGACGCCGCCGTCGACAGCAAAGACCAACGCGCCAGTAGTTTTCGCCGTCGCAAGAATGGCCAAGAGTGGCATCCAGTACGCCGTGGTCAGTACTGCTCTGCTCTGCACTCTCTTGAAGCAGTAACTTCTCCTCGCGATTTGCACGAAGCATGACGTGGCGCTGTCGCCGGTGTGGTCGTCGCAGGTGGACGCCTTCACGGCGGAGCCTTTCAAGGGCAACCCGGCGGCGGTGTGCCTCCTCGAGGACGCCGCCAAGGCCGCCGACGAGCGGTGGATGCAGTCCGTCGCCGCCGAGTTCAACCTCTCCGAGACCGCCTATCTTCTCCGCGACTCCTCCCCCGCCGCTGGCGCCGCGCCACGGTTCCAGCTCCGATGGTTCACCCCCGCCGCGGAGGTACCCACCCACCTCACCGTCGCTGAATCACTCGCTATTCAATCAATCAATCAATCAATCTTGACACGAGCCTTCGCGCCGCCGCTCCAGGTCGAGCTCTGCGGTCACGCGACGCTGGCCTCCGCCCACTTCCTCTTCACATCCGTCCTCGCGGAGCACGAGACGCTCGTCGAATTCGCGACCAAATCGGGGATTCTCACCGCCAAGAAGGTCGCCGCACCGGCGAGTGCTTTGGCCTCAGGTGAGGGGAAGCTATTCATCGAGCTGGATTTCCCCATGATTGACCTTGTCGATTGCCATCCTGCCGAGCTGCCGTCCATCCCCGAGACCTTGAATGGAGCCTCCGTCGTCAGCGTTCACAAGTCGGCGACCGCTGGTGACCTCATTGTAATTGCTCTAATCTGCTTCAATCTCTAGATTTTCCTTGATCAGGACCGGAGATGTAACACTAACATATTTCAATCAGTTGCTCAAAACATCATATTCCAGTGTAAAATAACACTACAAGTATCTTTAGGCTGTACAAACTGTAAGTGAAGGTAAAGAATAAAGATAAAACAAGAGTGGTGATGAGAGGGTTCTAATTGTTCAGGTGTATAACTCACGAAAACAATATCTGCTTTGGCTTTCAGGTGGAGCTTTCATCAGGAAAAGAGGTTGCCGATATCATTCCTAACATCCATGAAATTAAAAAATGTTCTGGCAGAGGAGTTGTTGTTACGGGGCCAGCACCTTCTGGATCTGGTTTCGACTTCTTCACGCGTTTCTTCTGCCCAAAATTTGGGGTAGATGAGGTGATGCCATACTCTTTATCCAAAATATACATCAGGGAGCTGAGATTGCTTAAAATTAAGCTTGACAATGCAACGTTCTCCATTTTACTATCAAATATGTATATGAGACTTCGTGCTTGCCTCTCGTGATGTAACTTCATCGTACCTTATGAATGCTTTATTTTCTACCTGTTTACCATGGGCGGTGCATTAATTTTTTTTTTCTTCTTTCAATCACAACCTGTAACAACCCTCGGGTGTCCATATTTTTATAATTGTTTTTCTTAATTAGAAAGAAATATTGATCCTTATGTGATAGAAGCACATATTCTTATGACTAGAAACCATACATGCATACTGTGTGCGTGGAGAATAATCTATTAGAACAACTTCTGTATCATGAGCCAGTCAAATTCGATCCATCTAATAACGCATTTAGCACATTATGACTATGTTTTCACTGCTCTTGTTTATAAATCACAATCCTTACCCCACCAAAATTATGCAGTCATGGACCTCAAATAGTCAAATATCTTCTTGGACCTGTTAAAACATTTCACTACTTTGTGCAAATTAACACCGGCTAACATTGTTTTTTGCTGGAAGGAAACTATTGTTATGACTTTCAATGTTCTAAAATAACACAAAATATATTTTCGCATTTGCCCCAAAAAAATCTGCACAAAACTATATATCTTGAACTTACAGGATTTTCAATTATGAATATTTTTTTACTGGTACAATGTCCTGGCATCCTGGGCCTTGACAATATGTTTTGAACATACAGTATTTCCAATGGCTTACCCCTCTAATTACTATATCCTGACAGGATCCCGTTTGTGGTAGCGCACATTGTGTTTTAGCGCCGTACTGGGGTGGGAAGCTGGGGAAACAAAGACTGACGGCATTTCAAGTATGTTCTTGTGACATTAGTACTTTAATGCTTCCTCAATCAACTGTCAAATTGGCTTTTGATTGATGTGTATGTCACCAGGCATCTCCACGGAGCGGAATATTATACCTGGAGTTGGAACCTGCCGGCAGGAGAGTGAGAATTCAGGGGGAAGCTGTTACTGTGATGACTGGTACCCTCCTAGCGTAGCAGTTTCCATGCTTCAGGATTTGAAGGACAAGAGTCTGTGAAGTTGTCCTCAATTCTGTTTGTTACACTGGGCTTGCTCACCATTTATTTTATGGAAACGAAAGATAGAGCTCCTGAAGCATCAAAATAAAGTACCAGTTGAATCATGATGTTACAGACTTGTTTACTTCCCTTCTTAAGTGACAGTGCAGTGCTCCTACAAATCTTTAAAAATAAATAAATTAATTATCAGGTCCTCTAGGCCAACATTCACTTTTATTAAGAAGAATGATTTGTCATTTCTCAGTGCCCACAGCACAAAGTTCTGGAATGTTTGTTGAAACTTAAATGCAATAACGAGGCAGGCTGGTGTGCAATGGTTAACTGTTGAAACGGACTGCCAGGATTTGGTGCGGCTTTGGCATGCAGGTGAAAACCAGAGGTCGAGTGTGCTAGCTGTGTTGAGGGAGATCCGGGAGTTGAGCTCTTCTTTTCAGCATTTTGTCCTATCTTTTAATGGTAGGAATTGTAATCCCGGTACTGTTATATGAATGAATCTCCCTTGCCTCCAAAAAAAAAAAAAAAAAAAAAAAAAAAAAAAAAACTTAAATGCAATAAAAGATTAATAGGAAATTAAAAATGAAATGTGGCTTTAGAAAAACGGGAATCATGGTAAAGGTTACTCCAATTTTGGACTTGGAAATAGATCTATTCTCTGCTTTGCTTGGATTACACCGAAATAGATATATTCTCCGCTTTGCTTGGATTACACCTCTCCAATAGGTTAATCGACTCAGACTATTAACTGATTCTTTTACTGCCCTTAAAACTGCTATCTTTGTATTATACAAAATTAATGTAATATAGTTTTAAGTTAGTTTTTACACTGGTAGATGATCTGCTAAAGTGGCGCTGTGATGATCCTCTTCCAGTGCTGATTGAACTTGTGTTTTTGTAGTTTTAACTAGACATGATATTACCTTACATGCATGCAAAAGGCGCATATTCCTTGAGCCATTTTCAGGGCCCGTTTGGCCGGGCTTCACCGGCTCCAGATCCAGCTACTGTCGCAGTACTGTAGTAATACTGTTGCAGTACTGTAGCGAGGTGAAGCCGGAGCCAGTGGAGCCACGATTTGCAGCTCCACCGGATTCACCCTCTCCGTAGTTCATTTTCATGCCTCGGCACCCGTTCCGGCTCCATGCTACAGGGGCTAACAGTGATGCACAGTGCCAAACAGTGCCGTGATACTGTAGGGAGGAGCCGGAGCTGTTTTTCTGGAGCCCGGCCAAACGGCCTCTCAGTTCCTCAAATCCTGAAGTTGACTTCGGAACCATGCAGTCCTTGAAAGGATTGCATTTTTAAACATCTGCATGCTTAACCATTTTTAAACATCACGTGTCATTTGCTTCATCTAACATAGATAAGAACTATTCATGCTAGAAATTTTGGTACGATGCCATCAAATAATTTCACGTCTTCCCTTCTGTGTTCTAGTCCATGTCTGGTGGCTAGTTCATGGGGTCGTCATTTAGTCAATCGAGTACAGCTTCCGCGAAGAAGCCCAGCAAGTTCAGTGTCGTCGTCACTGCTTACCATTACACTTGGAACTCAGCACGACGCACCACATGTAGAGTCACGGGCAGGGCTGTCTATAGCCCTGAGGTGGACAAGTAGAAGTTGCAGTACTGGCAGGGGAACTCAATCACCCGACCGCATTGCATTGAATGTGTAAGATGTCACAATGGAAAACAGGATGCCCCGCCTGACAGAAATTCCAATCAGTGCATCAGAAATTCAGAATGAACATTGCAGTAGCTCACGAGTTACAAACTCAGAGTAAGTAACTGTGCCAGTTGAGTTTTATGGAGATGAAACTCCCCTCCTCATTTTATGAGACTCTTTTTCTCTCCCCGCACCATGTCAGCAAAATTGACGACAGAACGTATAATTTAATACCATGAAATATTTTATCAAACTAGATTGACCTTACATAGACATCAGAACATTTTCAAGACAAAGCGTAGGAATAATAATTTAACAATTAATACCTTTGCAAATTTAATTACGTGTTGAATGGGAGAAAAAAATGGGGAAGCAATGAGCACTTGAGCAGAGCGTACGTGCGCGGGCACAACGAACACGACGTGCACAACGGTGTCCCAGCCCAGCAGGGAGAGCCAAAAGACGGCGGCTGAGCTGCTCGAGCCAGCATCCATTAAGGCCACATCACGTCGACCTCTATCCTGGACGCCGCAAGGTCCTCGAACGACTCCTCGTTCCTCTTCTGCTCCCGCCCTGTCGCCGCGGCCTGCCGTTCGTTCTGCTTTGTCGTCGTCGTCGTCGATGCCTCCTCCTCCTCCGTCACGGCCGGCCAGAACTCCCTTGGCCTGCTGATGAGATGGCCGCCCAGGATGTAGCGGTCCGCGGCCAGGACGCTGGCGCTCTCCCCGCCCAGTAGCTCCGACAGCAGCAGCACGATGGACGCCATGAGACGAGCAGTAACGCAGCACCAAATGGTTGGAAGTTTGGAACTGGTAGGTTGCAGGCGAGGGAAGGGGAGGAGGGCGAGAGATTTATGCAAGGGTGGATTGTGTGGCTGCTGCTTCGGTAATGGCAGGCGGCCGCGGGATTTCAAATGGTCTGCTTGGCGCCGTCTCGTGAACTCGTCTCGCTCTCACTCACCTCATCCCCCGCCGCATACGGACGCCTGCGCGCGCGGGATTTCAAATGGGTTGAGTGTTTCTGTGCTTGACTTTGGCTTTGACCAAACAAAACAGCCTCGCGCTCGCGCACCTGGGGGAAAACTGGAGGCCGGACTGCAGGAGCGGGGTCACAGCTCGGCCCGGCCGCGGCGGCGTTGCAGACCTGCAGTTGCTGCCTAGCCTGCGTCACTCATGTTTAGTGTACTTGTTTATTACCAGCGTGATGCGTGCTACCAAGAATAATCTCCCAAGGCTAGAAAAAATCAACAATTTGTAGGTCGAGTAATCCATTCAATATGGTCATCTCTCTCCCTCTCCTTTTCTTTCTGCGAAATGGTCAAATGTGCTCACTGCTTAAGGCCTCATCCAATGGTTGAGCTAGCACACTAGCTCTAAGCATAGCTCCTCCAATGATCTAGCTCTTAACACATAGCTTATGATATGAATGACCCCACATGTTATCCTTACGTAATCTCGAAGTACGTGTATGAGACTATCTCTTGATTAAAAGATAGCTCTTCTCTCTCTTCTATTAAAATATGAAAAAAATATTCTATGAGTTAGTTAAGAGCTGACCATTGCCTGTTAAATGGTCGACTAGGTTGTGCCCGAGCAGGCTTTTGAGCTGCCGGAAGCCCGGAAATCAGTGGGTCGCCTCGCCCTCGGTCAGCAACCTGGCCCGGTTCGCCCCCGGTTGAAAAAGTCGAAGTCGCCCGCGGAAACAGCAAAACCTCTTGCGTATGCACGTACTACGTGATCATCATCATTACGGCCGATTCATCGTGGACGTTTCAACTTTTATTAGGATATCCAGCCGGTCCTGCTCGCTGGCGTCAGCCGGCGGCCGCTCTTTGCCGGCCGGCGTCTCTGCTATTCGACTCCATTGCACTGGCAGAGGCACCGCCGCCCGCCGCGCTGCGTGGATCCCGAACGCGGCCGCATCCTGATGCTACTTCGGCTGTGCATTGGATAGTACGCAGTAGAAAGAATGGATACAAATTACAAAAACAAAGGGCAATGCTATCCTTTTTCTAAAAAAAAAAAAAAACAAGGCCAAGGATCCCATATACATATGCAGGTGGTACTTGTTCAGAATTAAAACGTCACCGTTTCCGGATCGTGGCTATGTGTGACGAACAGGAGGAAAACTGAAAAAAAAAGGCAGAAACCTTGAGTGGTATGTAGCGGCTGCATTCACCGAAGAATGATAGCCAGGACTGAAGATGAGTGCTTTTAGGCGTCGGATGCCAGCGCGACCGGGTGAAGCGATAGGCTCGAATGTTGTGGCGAAGTGAACACGGACTGACGAAAACTGAATGTTTCCCGAGTCCGATTCAGCAGCAGCAGCCACTGCCGCATACACCAGTTCCTATTTCCAAAGGAGATGCAGTTAAGCAAGCATACGAGACCATTGTCAGGACAAAAGCCCGGACACAATTTGAGCAATCCTTTTTTACAGCGCACATTTACACGATCGGAGCGTGCGTGTTGCCGCAACGCAGCGACGAACAATCGACATCTCCATCCCCATCTACCCCTGGACACAGATGACACTCGCTCGATCAGAGACACGAAAGAAGCTCCTCCTCAAGGCCACATGACGTCGACGGCGATCCTGGACACGGCGAGGTCCTCGAACGACTCCTCCTTCCTCTGCTTCTTCTTCTTCTCCTCCTCTGTCCCGGCGGCGGCCGCGCGCTGGCCTTCCACCTTGGCCGACGCCGGCGTCCCGGCGGGGCGGAACTCCCCGAGGCTGAGACGGCCGCCCATGATGTAGCGGTCGGCCGCCAGCACGCTGGCGCTCTCCCCGCCCAGGAGCTCCGACAGCAGCAGCACGATGGACGCCATGAGATGACAGATGAGCAGTCTCGAACTCACACGAGTTGAATGGAGCAGACGAATCAATAGGGAACCGGCAGTGGAAGTTCTGTGCAGATCAGATGCTGGGAAACTAGTACTAGTAGTGGAGCAGCAGCAGCAGCAGCTTGGAATAATGGAATTGTATGGCGCTACGATTCGAACGGCGATGGCTGGGGAGGGGAGGCGGAGCAGGGAGGATTTATGCGTGGTACGCCCTGCTGCTGAGGACGGTGGGCGGCGCGTGGTTTTCGACGGTGCGGTGCGGTGCGGCGCGCCATGAATGGCAAAGCCGCAAGCCGACGCGCTGACGGCTGCTGCTGGGTTTGGGGGAAAACCGCATGCCGGGGCACCCGGGATTGATTGAGGCGGCGGCAGGGACACGGCCGGCTTCGCTTCGTCAACTTGACAACTTGGCCCGCGCGGTGCCGTGCAGCTGGGGGCCTCGCTGTGGCGGCCTGGCTGGGCAGCCGGGGCGTGCCGCGCGGCCCGTCAATGTGAGCGTGACGGATATTTCGTGCTTGTCCAGTCTACTTCTTGTGTCAAACGTTTGGTCAGCGTACTGAAAGTGACGGTTGACCCAACAGCCAACAGCTCGAACTCGCGCAGGCGCAGCAGCTCACCACGGCACGGCACGGGTACGACAAATCTGTTGGTCGTGGACTCGTGGGCGGGCTTGAAACAGACCGTGGATTTCAGCCCGCAGAAGCAGGCACACGAAGCGCCTGGGCCGGCATGACCAACGGGGCTGCTGCTGCCTTTGCCCCGCCGCGTCGTCATCGACCAGCCCGCTGTTTTGCGTTTTCCCGCCTCCGAATGCCGATGGAGGCCGGGGCTGGGAAAGGATCGTGTGAGACTGAGACTGACAACTGAGGGGGCCAGCCAGGCACACGGATCGTGTGTTTTGAAACAAATAGGGAACCCGGCGTGCCCGTGCAGCTGCAGCGGACTCGTAGTGGTAACCAGCAAATGGCGCGGCTCCCTGAATGGCACATTGCACTGCCACGCTTGACGCTTGACACGTGGCCCTGAGGTGGTCCGGGGCGGCAAGATAATAATAAAAAAGTTTTTTTTATTTATTTGTTAGTCAGTGACGACGTAGATAGGCGCGAGAGAGGAAAATATTTTAGACCCTGGCACCATCTTGGCTCATTTCCGCAGCTATCCGGAGCCGGATTCAGTGACGTTCTTTGGTCCGACGTCCATAGCACATAGAACGGCTCCAACCACATTCCTCTCTTTTTCACCGGGAAGGCATATGCATTGAATCATCTCGAGATCGTTCAGGCAACAGGACCGGAGAACGTGCTGTCGGCCAGCACCCACGCCCAGGGTTTTTTTTCGAACCGCCCCTAGAAACCGGTGAGGACCGTAGCGGTTAGCCAGAACGGTTTTCGGATCTACAGCACCGGTTTCCGATTAACAGTAACGGTTTTTCAATTAACACTACCAGTTTTCGTCAAACCGGTCACCACCGTCCACCGGTTTCCCCGTGAGCCGGCCCGGTTGCAAAAAACCCTGCCCACGCCAAACATACCGGATGAAACTTGTGAGCAAATAAACAATCCCAAGTGGTCTGCCAGTAAAATGAACATGCCAATCGAGCAGAAGGCCAAATAATAATCAAAACTTTCTTCGGTTCTGACGTGCCTAAAAAAACAAATAGGGAGTACGATTGTGGCAAGATTTTCTTAAAGCGAGTTCCAAAAATCGACTTGTGGCACCACTTTTAGTTTCAAAACACGTTTCAACAGAAGTTTCCAAGAATTATCTTCCAACCAACAAAATTGAAAGAAAGAAAAACAGTCAGGGGCTGTGAAAACAAACAGACACTACATCTATTAACGACAGCGCAGCTTTAAACTCCATGCTCTATTATCTATCCATTTAACAAGCAAAAAAAATATCATCTATGTACAACTCCCACGTTGGTGCCAGGAAGGAAATGAAAAAAAAGGGAGGAAAATTTCCTTGGCAGCCACAGCACAAGTATTGGCAGGGGTATAGGAAAATCTGCACATGTCTGTCTACTCAAATCCATAGTTCTCAGCAAACGGAAAAACACTACTGTTCCTTTCCAGGGCGACCGCCAAAATTTTCATGCCAAGCTTGGGCCTACTTAGTCTCAGCCTTGCTATGGCTTGCGGCCACCGCCGCCACGGTGTTGCTACTGCCGCCTGTCTCTTTCTCTGCCGCCTCATGGGCCTTCTCCTTTGCCTTGAAGTCATCCAGGGTCCGAAACTCCTCTCTGAGAAGCCTCTCCAGCTCTGGAAGCTTATCTACAGGACCGCTATCTGGATTTCGGTAATGGTGAAATGCCCTAGTCCAATCAACAAAAAATTATGTCAGTAGCTAAGCATCACAATCCTATAGTTCTACACACAGCTTCATGTGGAAAGCACATGTTGTAACCATTTATAGATATTTGCATGAACTTTAGCATCCGTGCAGGGACGAGGAAACAAAACCAGTAAGTTACAGCAACAATCCATTCAATTACTAAAGATAAATAAATAGATCTCCAGCAATAGTTTTGCCAAAGAGTGTGGGATTGCAGTAAAATTACTAGAGAATCAACTAATGGAGGAATGCCAACATTTATGAAGCAAAAAATTACCAGTATTTTTCGAGTCCATAAAGATCGCCATTATGGTAGAATTCGAGAGTAAGCTTCTCGAAATCTTCATATACATTAGGTTGGAAGTTTTTCTCCAACCCATAACTGCAAAGAAAGGAGTAGGCAGTAAATGGTGCAGCTCTATCGCAATGTACCAATCCAAAATGGATATTGCAAATGTAAATAAATAATGGTGGAAGGTTATTCTTGAAATTTCCATGTCCATATACCTATAAAACCTGAAGAGACACTCGAGTCCATATCTGTAGCTTGCTGCTGCGTCCTCCAGTGCAAATTTCTTAAAATGCTTGTACATGTCTTCATTATAATTATCTCTCAGATAGTATGACCAAAAGCGATACAGCGAGTTCATTTGCTGCAGACCATCCAAAGCAAACATGTTAACAATAATGCAAAATACAAGGTAATGCAGCTACGTGACACCCCAAAAAAAATGAACAGATTTGTTTTCCTCTATATATTAGTTACAGAGTCATTACAAGATAAATACAGGAGAAAAACAGCACCTCACTGTGACCGGTGCCTAATTTCTTACGTTCCGTAAGGCAGTGATGTTTGAACTTATTGTACCTTCACACACAAGAAAAATTATCAACATATCTGTTTAGAAGGAGGCAATGGAATGGAGGGCGCTGATGAATAATATTTGAAGGACAAGACTTAGAAGTTTGCCACTGCACAGGAAGCCAATTACCTCTGTTGCTGGAGTTTATTTTTTTCTAAAAGATGATAAGTTAGATGCTGAGATTGTGGAGAAGATTTGGGCATAGATCCAACAGGTGAGCTCCCAGTAGGAATTCCATGAGGAGAAGAACTCAGCTTCGAACTCTTATAGCTAATCAGCATTGGAATCATCAAGTCAATGGTAATTTGAGACAGTAAATAGGTAGGTTTTACTGTAAGTGAACATGATTAACTATTAGCCTACCTGTGATTTTCTGGAGTAGATCCATAGAAATATCCGACTGAATGGCCCGGGGGGCTTTCTGATACACCGCTATATTGGTCAGGATTACTAATGAAATTACCAGCAAAGAACCTCTGTTTACGTGCGCCGTGTGCTTTTCTATTGTTTCTATTTTGGCGCTTACGTGGAATAGGCTGCCCAGTTTCTTCAGTACCATTAGGTCCACTGCTAATGTGGTTCCCCTTTGAACCACCGGTTGGTTTAGATTCAACATCCGCAGAATCAGCCTGGGAACCTCTTTGATTATTAGTGTGCCGACCATGCAGCGTCTGAAGTCAAAACAGATATTACAACATTAGCATGAGAATAGAATAAAACATAAAACTATGGAATTTGATAGCATCTAGAAGATAAACATTGTCTGACAAAAGACTAGCATAACTAAACTTTAAGACCCCCAAGTGCCTAGCCTGAGCTGTTCTCCAAAAAAAAAAAAAAAGGTCTGAGCTCCAGCCAACTTGACACAAATATAGGCCCCCACTCCCCACACACACTATGCCCTTTGAACTTCATTCCAAAACACTTGTTTCAAATGGTTCCAAATTTTAAATCACAGGCATGTGAATTAATGATACAGATGATCAGAATTCTAAAACTCAAAATAGCAACATGAAACTCATACCTGAGGAGATGACATTAAAACTAGGTTAAAAAAATGTTATGACTTCTCATGGATGAAAAGTTGAATGCATGAATGTGCAGGCAATTAATTGTTGGTTAACAGGCAAATGGATAGGACGGCACAGAATGGCAAAGTCACACTGATCCGTTAGTGGTAATATGAACTGTAACATGTCACCTCATAATGGTATAAGGCGTCACTTATTCTTGATGCTTCCTCTGTTGAAAACGCCTGAGGCATACTTGTGCGGCTTTTGTCATCCTTTGCTAACCTAGTATCCTATGAGACACAAAATTCAAACAAGATCTTAGTGAAACATTCTCCGTTTCATTTCATACATTTGCTTGATCTGCAAAAGGCTTCTGCCAATTTATAGTAAAAGCTAATGAATGGAAATATTTTTCAAGAAATTCAGCCATCATTTCACATGGCCAGTTCAAATGTTTACAAGGATACTGTCACTTATTTAACTGTCCTAAGTGTTCTAAAACAACCATGCAAAGATCAGATACAAACAAACAATTTGTTAATGATAAAATGATAATCCAAAAAGGGACAGGTCATTGTAGTACAAATAAACATGATTTAAAGCAAGCCACGTAAGTCTGAGGATAAACATACTGAAAGGCATCAAATTTATCTCAATCACGCAAGTATGGGGTAAACCTTCAACGGCATGTTCGGATAGGGGGTGATAAGCCCCTCCCCTCCCTCCCTCCCAACAAGACCAAGAAATTTTTGGGCAATAAAATAATACAAGTGTAAGAAGAATAGAAAAAGGTTGTGTTCCCCAATAGCAGAAAGTTCCATCGAAGTCCAGAAATACAATCAAATATAACTGAATAGCCTAAATGTATACAAGCATAAATCATACTACTATTTGAAAAAATAATCGAAATATTCTAATACTTAGTAGTACAAGGGTGAAAATGGTGCACCAAACAAAAGATTGTTATATACAGGGTTGAAGCATCATATCACTATATAAAGCAAGGAATACAAAATAAATTATTGAAGTCCAACCTGTGTGACAATTATTAGCCTATTAACATCTTGGTCATCAACAAAAAAGTCATCATCCTCATCATCGCCCCTGCTTCAAACAAACATATTACAAAAGAAAATCATTTTTGGATGATTTATAGTTCCCAGACAATAGAAGATGAGCAAAGGAGCTCTAATTTTATACACAAAACGTTTAGATGAACAATGGAGCACTGCTTTGAGCTATGCGCCTATGCACAACCATTATCACCATGACTTTTTGATCTTTACGGTACTGCATTCCATCTAGTACCCTATTCATTTATAAACTGTAGAGATGTACTGCTCTACTCCTAGTTTTGCCAAACTTCTCTAACTTTGATAAAGTTTATAGAAAAATGTATTAACAACTTACAATTACAATACCAAATAAATGCACTACCAAGATATTTTCCATGGGGGATTTATCGAAATTCACTTGATGTAGGTCTTGGTGCATTTTTTTTATAACTTGGTCAAAGTTGAGAACTTTTGACATGGGACAAAACTTAAACAGCCTACATTTTGGAACGGAGAGAGTATTATGGAAACAAAATATTAGTTGTTGCAAAGAATATATTCTGCATAACCCACAATTGAAACACACTATTGTAGTGTAAGGATGCCATAAAGCCCCTAACATATATCTTGACATTTAAAATGTCCAGCTTAAAATCTCTTGTTGTGACTTCGCCACCTAGTTTATTGTGATAGATAAGTGACAAACAAGCACACGCATAACAGTAACATATTTTCTACTATCTAAAGATGTGTAGTATATTAAGTGTGCTACCTTTCACTCAAAAGAAAATAATGGGTACCACTTCCATCATAGAATACCCAGCTTATGCGTAATGAAAGGCTTGGACACGTCAATAATGCATAAATATGACAAACAAAAAAAAAGGCAGCAAACATTAAACAACCATCAGTAGTCAAAGGGCATGTTGGATTGCCCATCCTGCTTAGTCAAGCTAGGAAAAGCTAGGTAGCTATCCCATCTGGGCCAAACAAAACAAGGTTGAAAAGGCTTTTACTGTTTGGTTATTTTTCCTGAAAAGCAAATTAGGCATATGTTTTTTAGAAAGCATGAAAATAACTAAGGACAAGTTTTTTTCTACACGCGTGTGTAGCTATTCCTATCATCGGTATACCACCGTGCGTATGTCCATATACTCATTTATCACTTTGAGTATGTTCATATACTAATTCTAAGATACTCCAAAGGTAATATGTACAAAAATTTCAAGAGCAGCCCTACTTTTTGAATATATGTGATCATATATTGATACTGGTAGTTGGTATAAGGGCCTTTTGCTGCCAGGATTGGAGGGTGGTGAAGGGTCTTTTGCTGATAGTTGGTAGAAGGAAAGGAAAGAGTGATGTATGATGTACTCTATTTTGTTTTGGTGTGCCTGGGAACCTCAGGTACGCGGGGGTACTGGCTGGAACCAAGTCAAACCCACCAGGTCTTCCCCTTCTCTCTTCTGCTGATTGCCGAAAGGTGATCCTAGAACTCTTTGTATTTCCATTTGTCTTGGAAATGGGGAATACCTCGGTTCGAAAAAAAAAATTGATACTGGTATATAAAAATGAGTATGTCCACATAATCAATGTACGGTTACATACCCAACATATATACCATCCTAGATATCTAGTACCATCATATACTGCATGTACAAATCTTCGTTGGGTCAGATACGTCCCGTATCATGACTCATGAGATACGCAGGTAGGAGTAGCTACACGCACGTGTAGAAAGGATTTTCCCAATAACTAAATATAACATATAACAAATTTTGGTGTTTGGTGGAACAGAACACGACAAAACAATACACAACAAACCTTCCTCATAAGGATAGCCAAGATAGTCTTGGCTATCCTCAATGGGCAAGCTTAACCTTATCTGAAAAGAACTGCTTCACAAAGTGGGCCCTTTTAGTTGGGTGAGCACTTGCTCAAACAAGCAAGGGAAGTAAATTGTCAGAGTACTTGTTGCGCAGGGCGTAGCTGTGATTCGTGGGTGGGCGGAGCTTGGGTTCCCGGCGTCGACGCGACGAGAACGCCGTCGTGGAGGACGACGGCGTACGAGCGTATGGACGACGGAAGGAGAACGTGAGAGAGAGAGACTCGTGATGGACACCAGGAGATCGATATGATCTCTAGCATGCCTTCATTAGACTTCAGGTCTTGGGCTTTAAGGCCCGATTACAACACAACTGCTAAGGTTTCACCAACTGCTAAACATTACAATTTGAAAGTAAAATAGAACTGCTAACATCGTGGGCGCGTGTGTGAAGCGAGAGCCGTTCTAGCCTCAGCGTCGCCTCTGGTATACGTTCCCGTACATAACATAAATATGCCCTAAGTTCAATCAGCTGGTTGATGAAATATATATCACATACATTGAAATGTATCAGTTTTCTTCAAAAACTTGGAGAAACTAGCTATATCCTACCACATGTATATATACCTAAAATGAATTAGTTATGTGTGAAACATAGATCTTATACTGGCTATGATTTACCTTTTATGAGAATAGAGATCATCACGTGGATGGTCCGCATGTTCCAACTCCAATTCCTCATCAAGCATGAAAGTGCTTTGGTCACCACCAAAGCTAGAGAAGTCATTTTGAGAATCAGGTGCATTTATCTTTGACTTCACTTTATGAACTTTAACATCACCAACTCTAAAAGAAGAATCATGTTTGCTTGACTTTACAGCGTGTGCAGCAAGATTCTTAGGCTTTTCATCAATACTAATGGCAGATAAGTCCCTATTCAATGAACAGATTTGTGCACCTTGGGCTTGCTCATCAGTAACTTTTGCTTTCATACCAATATCTGTATTACATCTAATATCTTGAGACTTAGAATTCTTCTTTTGAACTTCAGAATCAGGAACCTTATTTGAAAATCCACCAATATTCCTCTCGCCCGTACTGCTATCCATACTCGCAGATGATGGGCTTGCAACAGATGTTGTCCCAGAACAGGAGACCCACTTTGACCAATCAGAATGCCTTCTAATTTTGTCATCCTGGTAATAAACAAGCAAAGGATAAGATAAACTAAGCACCCAAACAAAACAAGAACTTGGAACAACACCAATTGAAATAAACAGATAAACCTGGACTTCTAGCAGACTTGAGTTTGCCAGTGCAGCTAAAATGAGGTTTAGATCCGTGGTCATTTTCTTAAGCTGCAGATGAATAGAAACTAAAATGTTATTTCCTAGCACATAGACAAAAATATAGAAATCTAATTTCTGAGAAAATTGCAAAGAAGGCATACCCTCTTGAAATCTGCAACTTTTGAAACTGGAACCCAGCCATTCTCATCCATTAAAGATTTCAGGAAATCATCATCCTCCAGATTTTTATCACTGAAAACGAGATAATGAGTAAGCAAAGTTTACACACCATAGTCATAATGTTGTGAAAACATATAAATTCTCCTATCCTGAGGGCTGTATTGGTATTTGCATGCATGCTGTGTAATGACAACGCAACTGTGAAGTGTGAAGCAGTATCAAACTGATTTTCTTGCGGGACATGTTTCTTTTTTTTTTCTTTTTTTTCTTTTTTTTGCGACCATTACACAGTACCAACTGAAAATAAAATGAAAATTTACCAGCATACTGTTGCAAACCTACATGCCTATTTTATAGGCATCACTTTCTTGTAACTTCAACAGAAGATAATAAGATTTACCTGAAGTAGTATTCCACTTGAGTTAGTATATTAGATCTTAATTCAGCCTCTTCAGGGGATAAAACAGGACTAGGCGCTGGTTGGTTTTGGACGTAACGCGGTGGACCTCTCATCGGTTCCATAGGTACAGCAGGCATGTAATAGTACATGGGATGCATAGGCCCTGGGTTTAAATAATTCATCAATGTTATTGCACAAAAAGCTTCAATGCACCAAACATGCTATAACCGGTGTGTAGAGCATTACCAGGATATGGTGGTCCATTGATGTACCCAAGAGGAGGAGGCACCATTGGTCTGACAAAAGCTCTTGGTCCAGCACCTTGTGGTAGACTTGTGTTTTCTCTTGTACCAAACATCTGAGGATTTGGCCAAGTCTGACTAAAGTGACCATGACCTTCAGAACCAGGATGGGGCCTAGCACTATGAGTACCAACAGAAGGACGCCAAGCATGAGGATCTCCTCTCGGATGGGGAGGCATTGGCCTGTTACCTTCATTGGCACCAACTTGATCTACTGGAACAAAAGGAGGCCCAGAGTTCTCATACCCAGATTTTCCAACATGCCGCTCATGATTCGGGACTGGAGCGGGAAATTGCTGATAAGGATATTCTTGTAGCATCATCGGACTGGGAAGCACAGGGACAGGGTAAAAAATTGGTTGCCCTGGATGTTGATGATACTGCATCACTGGAGGGTAGGATGGTGCACCATTTGCAGCAGGAAAACGCCGTTTGGGCCCATTTTTATAGTGTGCTTGATTTCTATTCGAATTTCCATGGCCATCAAACTTGTGCGTACGACTAGCCACCTAAAAAGTTTTCCACATTTTATCGAATTGAAGCAAAGTATGGATACTGTGGGAAACAAATCATAGAGGGTCTAAGCAAGGAAGAGTAACTTCATGCAACAGTGGTAGAAACACTATAACCTCTGTCAAAAACCAAGATGCTCTCATAGGCTCCATTGAGGGACATACAGGGATGTGATGAAGCAACCCACACAATAAAGGGTAGATTTTTTTTTTGAAATAAATAAAGGGTAGAATTGAAACAACACAATCAACCAAGATTCTATTGCCTGTCAGAACAGTGCTTACCTGTCCACAGGATCACTCACTCATGCAATCGAACAAACTAGATCATGAACAGGACGACAGCACAAGACCACAACACTGGAACGAGTTTCCGTTTGGTCATGAGATGGTCCAGATGAGGCATGGCATGCAAAAGAATTATCATCTAACTGCATTGTAAAGCGGTGTTTCAGCAGTTCAGCTAAGCGACAACCGACAATCTGGCGTTACCATGAAAAATGTAATCCACTCCAAATACGGTGTAATCTGATCAGCAAGAATGACAAACGCGTAGACCATGCCAGCTACTCACAAAGTTGGATCTAACACGAATGCACCCGACAAAGTTGGACCAACTCCAAGAGTAGCAAAGCTCAACAACTTACCAATAAAACGACAAACGCATAGACCATGCCAGCTGCTCACATTACAATGAAAACTGTAAACATAGCACAACCTAGTCGGCAAGAACCCACATATAACATGAACGTGCCGACAAAGCTAAAACTGCTCCAAAACTAGCAGAGCTTCACGCCTTCACTAACAACTACTCAGTAATCGCCAATGAAAACAACAAACGCCAACACCTCACAAGTTATTAGCATAAAAAGGTGATAGCGATGCATATATCTATGAAAATGAGTAACCGCTATTGCTTGTGCCAAAATTGCCTTAAAAGAGTTAGTTACCCCATAAATAAAACCATGCACATGGGCATCTCACCATCAGGGCCAGATTATACCTGCGATGGAGGCGGAGGAGGAGGGGACCCCTGCGGTCCCTTTGCCGAGTCTCCAGCAGCAGCATTGCCCGCCCCTGCCTTGGCGGGGGATTCCGGGGCCACCTTCTGCCTCGCCTCCTCCAGCGCGGGCCAGGACTCGGCCCCCATGACAGCCGCCTCGCCAGCCGGCGGCGGCGGCGTGGTCTTCCTCCAGGGCGATGCGCCAGCCGCGACTCCGGCGCCGCAACCAGCCGGATCCGCAGCCGCCGCCGCCGCGGCACCTCCGCCCACATTCGGCTCCTCCATCGCCGACGCCAACGCACCCAATCGGGGCAAAAAAATCAGAGGCTACCTTGTTGTCGCGCCTCTATCCCCGCCGCCGCCGCCGCCGCGGCCGAGAGCGCGAGACACGGGAGGAGCAGGATTCGGACCAGACCAGCGAGTGGGTTCTCTTAGCTTAGACGGCGATTGGTACGGCCATGGAGCCGCCGGCGACGACGACGACGACGAGGTGCGGGGCGGCGGCGCGGGGGTAGGGTTTTGGGCGCGGAGAGGGGCGACTAGGGTTTTTGGGGTGGGAAGTGGCAGGCGAGCGAGAGCGCTGAGTGAGCCGGGAGAGGGACAGGAGGGGAGGGGTGAAACTGGGGGAATTGCTGTGTGCGCTCTCTGCGTGCGTGGAGCGCGCGTGAGGGGTGTGTGAGAGAGAGAGAGAGAGGTGGGGGCCAATGGGCAATGGCTACGGCCTCTGCCGCCGGGATTGCGTGCCCGGGAGCGGATGGCTTTTTTGGTGGCTGTCGCGTGGGCCGGCAGCGGCGGGCTGCAAACCCGCGGGCGGCGGCGGGGCAGCAGCTGGCCTGGCCGCGATCCGTTCACCGGAGCATGGCCGCGTCAATTCTTTGACTAGGCAAATAAACAATTATATCGTGAGTCAAAAAAAACATATATTGTGATTTTGTATGTTAACGTGATATAAGTAATGGCATAGATTCCAGAACACTAACTGTGCGGTTAGTAGTGAATTTTCTATATCAAAGGTGTGTTTGGATCCAACTTTTAAAATGTAAAAGTTCTAAAATTTGGTCTACAAATGACTTTGGAACCAAACACTGTGAACTTAAATGGACTAAAATGCTTTAGGACCTCCATGGCAAATTTGGTTCTAAAAGCTCCTAAAGCCTTGTGCAGGAAAATTAGGTTCATGGAGGGACTTATTTCAGAAATTTCAAAGCAAAAGTGCATGGCAAAATGTGTAACACCCTCAAATTAAATAGAATTAATTTGGGGTTTACTTAGATAAACACTAGATTTATTATGGTAATTATAGATTTAAAAAGGAACAAATATGGTTAATAAACTACGGATAACTATACGAAAATAAAATAGATGCTTTCCGATTTGAGTGCTCTCTAAATGCTAAAAGAGTTTTAAAACCCGAGATAAAACTAGAAAAGATTTTGATTAAGTTTGAATTCAAATTCTCTCCAAAAACCCTTCCAAATAAATAGAAAATGGTTTAAAAGATAAATGGGCCGAAACCCAGTTCTGGCCCAACCATCCCTCGCAGCCCAGCTCTAAAGTCCGGTTTCCCTCCTCCAACCCTCAACTTAGTCCGCTCCCTCTCCTTCCCACCCGCCGGCCCAACCTCCCCGCGGCCCAGTCCGCTTCCCGCCAGTTCGGCCCGCGCGCGCGGCCCACGTTCCGCCGGGGCGACGTCATGATGACGTCACCCGTCCCCTTCCTTCCTCCTGCTCTTCCTCCTGCGTCGTCGCAATCCGTCGCCGCCGCTCAACCCGAGACCCACGGCCGCGATGTCATCTCGAGGTATGCGCGTGCCGCATGTTGCCACCACCGGCCTCCACCGTACCCGAACGACGGCGCCGACCACCCTTCGAACGCCCGGGGTCGAGCTCGCCGCCGCCGTCGTGACGCTATCCCCAAACGCCACGCGCCTTCACCTCCGCGACCGCCCTCGGCCGCCGGCGCGACGTGGCGAGCTCTATGAGCTCCGCCCGGGCTATAAATAAGAGGGTCACCCCTCCTCCTCTCTTCACATCGCCAGAGCCGAGCTCGAGCTTGCTCTCCCTCGCCGCCATCACGGCCACACCGCCTCGCTCTCCGCTGCTCCGAGCATCACCGCCGGGCTGCGCCGGCGAGCGCGCCGCTGGCAATGCTTCGCCGCTCGGCCGCTGCCAAACCACGCACGCGCCGCTGCCGCACCAAGCCGCCCCGACGCCGGGCACCCCCGCACCACCGTGTCGTGCCCCGCGCCGTCGCCTGCCACCACCACGCCAAGCCGCCGCCGGTGCTGCTGCCACGCCCGACCGCACCGCCGCCGCACCGGCAACTCCGCGCTGCTTCCCCCTACGCTGTGCCGACGCCACCGCTATGAGCCGCCGCGCGCCGCACTGCGCCATGCCGCGCCGCGCCGCGCCGTGCCCGCCGCTCCTCACCGGCCGCTGGCCCCTTCCCCTTTCTCCCCTATTCGATGGGGAAAGGAGCAGAGGAGCGGACGGGAGGGGAAGAAGGTCGGGCGGCCATAACGTCGTCCCCTCCCCCGACGGCTGCCAAGTGGGACCGAGCCGACGCCGTTAACCGGCGCTCGACGCCGTCCCCCACCTCCTCCCTTTGTCCGGCGGGCCCGGGGAAACGCCGCCGGACGGCCGTCGTCCGCCCCAACGGGAGGACCTAGTCCACTGGACCGGAGGTTCAAGGACGCGTGGTCCACCGTGCCCACGCGCCCCGGCCCATGGAACAGTGTACAGGCCGGACCCGCGCCCCGGCCCATGGAACAGTGTACAGGCCGGAGGCCGGACCCCACCTCGCCGCGTTAGCCTAGCAAATTGCTAGGTACACCCAGTAAGTGTACACACAAGTGTATTTAGAGCCTTTTCTCACTTCCAAAAATTCCCCAAAAGTACTAGAAATATGTATAAGCCTATTAGTCTCATCCAATCCTTTTTAGCATATCATTAGAGCCTAAACAAAATCATGTTAGTTTCTAGCCAATAGAAAGGCTCCATTAGTGTACCCAAAAATTCTCCTTTCCCGTCTTAGCCCGATAAATCCTCAGAAAATTCACATAAATACTAGGGATTATTCTAAACATTTTCATATGCTTAGTTCCCTAATATTTATACCCTAAGTCTAGCCTAGCCATTAAGCCACCCAAAACCCCGCCGTTACGCCGCCCGTATAGACCCTAACCCCGTCAAAACCCCGTTGTCGTACCGTCCGCCCGTAAACCTCTAGGTATCAATCCTAGCCGTCGTGCTGGCCAAAGTGGAATAAGGACTTTCTAGCAATCCGTATTCGGGAATTATTCCGTAGAAATCTATATAATTCCCGAAATACTGATAATCACCGTTCTGGCCATTTTCCAGGGAATTATTTAATAATTCTCTTCAAAATCCTTATCCTTTAATCCATTAATTATTTTATATAATTAATGGGTTATTAACCTAAGCTCCAGCCTTTAACCCTTAGGGAAATCTTTTGAATCCCCGCCTTCTTTCAATTCTTTTCCATTTTGCGATTTGATTGATGTACTGTTATACTGATTGTTATTTTCCGTGTTTAATCGATAGCATGACCGGGCCGACGAGACGCCGAAGCTCCAGAAGGCCCGAAGCCCAGCCCGATCAACATACGGTATACGCCCGCGTAAAGAACGTCTAAGGACCGACAATGAAGGCAAGTCTCACCAATACTATCACCCAATCACTAAACTTTACCGTTCTTGCAGCATAAGCCATATGGGGGCATCATTTGAGTGGACACCCGACCCCGCTGTAGATGTAGGATACTTTAAGATTGGGAGTGGAAGGATGATCACAAGGAGGGGATTCTATCCTAAGAGCCACTCTGATCCAGCTAAGGACCGGTTCATGGGAGAACCTTTCTGATGCCCCGTACAACCCCGCATGCCAAAAAGGTATGGCCTTTGGGAATACCTATTTATGTGAGGCCTTGACTCACACCCCACTAGCTAGCACTAGTAAATTGTCCCAAGGGGCCACGGCGGGCAACGGGTATGCTGGAGACAGCCCGAGACAAAGGGCTGGAACTGGTCGGCACGGGTCACATGTGACAGGGTTAGTAGGGCCCATGGGCGATGCATGCCCATTTATTATGATGCATCCATACCCGGGTTGATGTCCTTTTGTGGACGAATATGCGATCCCTGCTTAGGCTCCAGCAGCACCCGTGGACAGAGCTAGTGATTGGCTGTCTAGAGATAGACGCCAGTGGGCGCGAGTCTCATAGGTCGGTACCTGCCTTGACTAAGGTAGGGGCTGACCGAATGCGTGGTATATAAGTACAACCTCTGCAGAGTGAAGAATCTATCTGGATAGCCGCGACTCTCGGCATAGAGTCCATATAGTCAAAGTCCCCATTGATTAGATTTCCTTTCTTGCATGGAGAACCTGGGCGGCAGGAGCGCCGTTGGCTGGGTTCTGGACTTGATATCGGGACTGGCAGGGAGGAAATGCCCCTCCAGGACCGACCTTTACATCCATTTAATTTATATATTTATATTATTGAATTTGTAAGATTTGCTGGGTATTCAATTCTGAATACTCACCCTTGCTTTCATTATCATACAGGTTTAGGACTCCAGGGCGACGAGGTGCTGCAACTCACTCCAATGGAGAAATGAGTGCACGCCGCTCTCCGCTAGTTTAAAACGCTGAATAATTATTTAGTTTATATGTTATTCACTGCTTTTGATACTAATCTGTGATAAGATCCGTATCAGTGACCGATCCAGGGCCTGATACTGGTGATCAATGGACTTCTTGATAAGGGGTCCCCACAAAATGGATAATCACATACTGCTAGTTTGGCTTGGTGCAAGCAAATTTAAATAGAAGAGCGCTCTCAGGTCATTGATGAGTGACTGAAGGAGAGAATGGGGTTTGATCTACACAACACACGCACGTGCGCACATGCGTGTACACGTTCCTTTTCGCGTGACTTGTAACGCAGCGAGCAGCCAAGCCAAGTCAGCGCAAAACCTTTTGCCATCTGTGTTAATTTTGACAACGGTCATTAGAGATGATTAACATGTAGTCAATGCCTTAATCCCGAGTTAATTGGATGGTTATTACTGCCAATTAGTGGGGCGTTACTGTAGGCGATTCAGTTAGCAGAGAGTTGTTATCGCCTCCTCTATAAGAGGTTCTGTAGACGTCAAGGAACATGAGGTTGAACACTGGAATAACCCACGATCTCTTCCCCTCTATTTTTCCATCTGGTGAATCGTGTTGTGAGACTGAGCTGTTATGACTCGCCGGCTCTTCCCCTTGGCGTGCACCGAGGAGAAGGGTGAGCGGTATCTCCAAGCCCCTGCCGCCGTGAAGCCCGCACGAGGGACGACAATAAGGTTTCTGGGCAGCGCAACTACGCGACCGCTCGAAACTGATCGACTACGTGTTGCGTTGCCTCGACACGATCTGCACTGCGTCAAGTCTCCACGAGGACAGAGCGCTAATCTGTAAGTCTAATGGATTTACACACCGTTTACATGTGTATGTTTCGGTTTGTATCAATGTGTATGCGAGTAGATTTGTTTTGCATAGCAGTAGCATTGTTTTGTGTAATTTGCCTCGAATTAAATCTGGCAGATTTAAATGCATATTTCAAACACTTGTTCGGTTAATACCTTTCTAAGAGATATTGGACTATTGGAGTGTATTGAGATGTATTTTGATTTTAGATATTTAATACATCCTAATAGGACCTAATCACCCTAAAGACAGTCCCAACCCATAGTATCTATCGGTAGTTTCTATGTCGCCACGCAGGTAAGAAATCACTGTAGAAACTACACTCCACAACCCATGATTTCTTAATATGGACTGTTAATAAATGCATCATCTCTCCTTTCTACCAATCATATTTACTCTTTATCTATCATGAAGAAATCATCACCTCCTCAATGCTAAGTTTGGTAGTGTCTAGTGTATACGTTCTCGTGTAGACATTGGGTCTCATGCAAGACCCGGTTTCTTTCTCTGTACTCTCTTTCTTATTTAATACGGTGCCACCTAAACTAAAAGTCCTACGTGGCAATCTAATTAATGCTATGAAAACTATCCTAATTAGAGGGTTGGAACTTGGAACTGGCCTAATACGATCCAAACCGAACAACTGAACAAGGGATACCTTGTCACCCCTGCCCCTCATTTATCACCATCTCCCCACTTCATGGCATGACACGAGGGATCCAAAGGTGTTTTATACACTTCATTAATGTCACTTTAGCACTTTTTAGTAGTTGGATCCAAACAGCAGTTACATACTTATATTTTAGGACTAAAATTTAGACAGGAAACCCATGAGCAATAATTGTGGGCACTTAAGCGCCATGATATTATCGTATACCATCACTATGAGAGAGGAAAAATAAAATAGTACTTTACATGTGGTGACTAATATATTAACTTGGTTTATTACATATAATTTTTTCAGTAATGATATGGGAGGCTAGTGTAAGGCTTTTTGTAAGGCTGCACATAGGGAAGGAAAGGAAACACGATTCAAAGTATGAAAAAATATGTAAAAAGACACATGGTGAAGTATTGAAGGCCTTTTCATTTCTTGGGATTTCTTGAGAGCAATTATTGTGTATCGAGGGAAATGTGTCTCTTTGAAGATCACATGCTTCTCTACACAATTTACTGGTTCTCTTGCTATACAATTCGCAATCGTACGTGTTATATATATATTTTCTATAGACTTATCAATGCTTATTGACAATTCTGTATTGTCCCATTACTTGTTACGTGATAAGCTTGATCCCATCGCACTTGTAAGAACAAAAATTACATCGCTAGGATTATGTTCTGTGTTTGTGCTCGGCCAAGGTTTAGAAATGGAGAGTGCATTTTTGATGGCAAGACTGGGTGTTTGCCACTAGTTACTTATGAACCGGCTCAAAGAGGTAATGAGAGAACCGGTCGTGTTCGTAAAGATTTGATGGTAAAGCCTACAGCTTCGATCACCAGATATGTTATAAGGGAGTTCATGCTCACCAAAGTGTTGCTGGCAATTAGAGCCAAATGGCCAAGAGAGGATGTGGGGAAACCAATCTACATTCAATAGAATAATGCACCTTCCCGTTTGAAATTGGATGATCCTGTTTTTTGTGAGGCTGTAAAGCAAAATGGGTTTGATATTCGCTTCATATGTCAACCACCCAATTCTCCAGATTTTAACATTCTTATATTGGGATTTTTTCAAGCTATTCAAGCCATTCAATACAAGAAAAATGCAAAAGCAGTTGAAGCTCTAATTCTAGTAGTGCAACAGGTAATTCATCAATTCTTAGTTCTCACTGATTTGGGATTTAAACATTCTTGATTTGGGGTTTACACTCACTGATGTTTTTCAACACATGTAGGCATTCATGGAGTACAGTCCACACAAACAAAATATTTGTAACCCTCCAAACTGTTTTGATGGAACTCATGAAGATGAAAGGTTGCAACAATTACAAAATTCCACACATGCAAAAGGAAAGATTAGAGAGAGAAGAACGACAACCCTTGTAGATTTCTTGTGATCCATCGTTACTAGCTGAAGCTATTGGTAGCCTAGATGCATGAAACAATTAGAGATCGATTAATATTAGATGATAAGCAAGCAATGTTGAACAACAACTCGATGAGTTAGCAATGTAATCTTACTGTTTTTTCTTTCTCCTACCTACTTGTTGTTTATGTTCGTCCACTCCTACTCAGCTTCCTCCCTCTTGCGCTTCACGGCCAGCAGCGCACTCGAACTCATCGTGGCGAATCATAGAACTCATCCAGTAATCCAGGTGGACGAGGCCGCAACGCGCGCATGGATACAACCACGAGTGCGCACGATTCCATGACTCACAGTCTTCATGAACAAGATAGCAGCAAGGGCATAGGAAAGCGCCCGACGGTAAGGAGTCCAACACCGTCGTCTGCAAGCCCAATGACAAGGAGTTCGCGCGTGAGCAACTCCTCAGACTCAGGCGTCACCGAGCTCCGGCGCGACGAGAACTGACGTGTGGAGCTCCGGTGCGACGAGCTTTGGCGGCAACGGGTTCGACGGGAGCAACTCTGACTCCGCCGTGAACTCCATGGCAAGCTTGCCGGTGCTCTTCCCCTTCTTGGCCACGGCGGCAACGGCCTTGGACTTGTCGTCCTCGTCAGAGGAGGACAAGTAGCTCAAGAGCCCCCACGCGAGGGGCGCCGGTGGCGACACCTTCTTGTCGGTGGCCTTCTTGGCCTCCACTTCCGACGACGTGAACTCCATGGCACTCGAGTGAACTCAGATGGAAACGGGAAAGGCAACGCTAAGATGGAAATGAGCGAATGAGCCTGCGGCCGACTGGTCAGCAGCGCTCGGCAGCAGCTGCTCGGTGGAGTAGCTGCCCGCTAGGGTTCGAGCGCCAGCGCCCACAGCCCTGGTGCCACACTGTGGTGGATTTGTTGTTGCCTCTCTAATATTTGGTTGGAGGGGTGGGTAGCATGGTCGTCTAAAAAAAATCCCCTCGCCGGCTTGCTGGGGTTCAAAGATTTTTCTAAACCTGGAAGAGGTTTCTTCCGCTTAATGAAAAACTGTAGGGCTCTTCACTCTATCGGGTTTTTTTTTTTTGTGAACTCCTTTTGACTGGGCGCAACACAGATGGAAAGGATGAAGCGGAGCGGCCGGCGCAGACGGGAAACGAGGAGACGACGGGAAACGAGGCGAGCGGCGACTGCAGTTATGAAAGACGTCCAAAATCACCCACGCGTGGCCACAACGGCTTCCTTTGCGCAATCGACCGTTGAGTCAGAACGGCGTCCTTTGGCGTTACGGAGGGAGTGTTAGCGTAAATTTTTCCGACATGATGGAAAATTGGCCTTATAAACTTACCCAATTTGGCCACATAGGGCTTGCGCACGAGAACCTGCCCCGGATCCCTGATGGACCGATACATTGCCGGCTTGCTGCTGCTGTGCACACGCCCATATATGGACGGAAGCTGTTAGCCGTGGGCGCAAGTGTAGGAACCTAGAGCTACTTACTCTTACTGGCAGCGATATCAAGATATCTATCAAACGAAAAGCGAACTGTTTGATTGACGACACATGACACATAAAAAAAGGCAAGAACATTTTCTGCAATCTGCATCTCTTCCCAAAAACAAATATTCCAGTTCTCATAAAAAGAATTCCAAGAAGTAAGCAAGAGGAGTAGAACAGTAAAACTACAAGAAATCGTAAGTTTTTTGGACAGAAACTCATAAATGAAAAGTTGAACGCACACGATCAGCTTTCCCTTCATATAAACTGAAAAAACATTGTCAGCGATCTTTGAGAAGAAGTCTGCTCCTAGAATTTCTGTTCAGACACAACCCAGATAAGGTCATCTACCTGCTGAGCAAATGGATTCAAACTTGCCAATAACATTCTGAACCCATCTCATGCATAAAAATCACAAGTAAGAGCTCACACGAGATACCTGCGGATCAAAGCTCACATAAACAAGTTACCAATATCACATAGTTACTGTCCAGGCCAGAGGATTTCCACATCAACAAAATTATGTATATATGACAGGGGAAATTCACTAAACATATGCTGATCATGGATAAGTGGCCTTTTATCAATGACAGAAAGCTCATAATCTGAACTGCCATATTCCTAAGTCCACATAATTAATTGTTGATGATACATACATGCATCACTGCTGGATATTTATCATCTAATTTTCTTATTTGTCTTGAACATTCACTAACTAGCAAAGTAACCATTTCGTATGAAGGTTCTTCTCTTCATAAGGATAAAAGCTAACATGACACATTGGTCTAGAATAATCTTTCCATCTACGAAACCTTTTATTCTAACATAGAACAGATATTCCAATTTCCAACTAAACAAAGCATAAGAGATTATGAAGACGTGTTAACCAAAAAATAAATATTAATAATCATATATACCTTATTTAAATCTATGATATGTGTGATAAGATCTCAATACTGACAAGACTTACCGAGTGGGAGCAGCGAGGGAACAAAATTTGCATGCACAAGTGCACATATATGGCCCAGATGAAAAACACTACACTGAACAGGTATGCTGGTGACTTGTGAAAACATACAGTACAGCAAAAATTTGTTAGCGCACAACAATTACTATGCATGTGCTTATCTAAAGCTTAGCGCAGAAAATCAGAAGGAAACAACCAAAGAGAATGCATATATCCAAACAAAATAGTTTTCTACCTCAAATATTCCAGCACAGTGATGCCCTGTCTGATGCAGACTTGAGGGCGTTGGCCGTCGAGTTGGGCGGGACGTTCAGCGTCTGCTAACTTGCCTGGCGCTGCAAGTGGGTCGTGGTCATCCATGTTAGCTGCTCTCTAGTGTAGTGGTAGGCTCCTCGGTTGTAATAGTTGCCGTATAAGTCTCTCGTGTTCTAGAACCCGTGTGTGCCCGGCAGGTCCACGTTAAAGTATTTCGTTAACGTTTTTTCTTAATATAAAGATACGCAGCTCTCCTACGTATTCTCGAAAAATAAAAAAAGCAATGGATGCCATGCCATTCTGACAAAAAGGATTCCAACAATCAGTTCGCATCTTCCACAATGAAAACGAACTAAAGCTACACTCATCTTCAGGCTTCTTAATAACCATCAAATAAACAGCGTCATCACTGATGTTGCACAGATGAATCTACAATAACATGTTCTCCATAAGAAAAAAAATCATAACACAGAAAACAGGAAATGGGCACTCTTAGGATAGAGGGGGCATCTGACAAGACCTAACCACAAGAAGCTAAAGGAGACATTGGATATAACGTTAAGTAGCAAAGGTATCCAAAAACAAACCTCCAGTAGCATATTAGATAATATATCAGGGCATTGCTCCTCACAACATTTAGCCATAGTAAGAATATAGAGGGAAGTATGACGTTCACATAATGCAGAAGATTGTGCTTATAGTAATATAAAAGAAAATAATACGACATCAAGATCCAGAAAATATGTTCTCCATGGCAGCTGCTGGAGTATGGTTGTAAGCATTAATCTGTCACTGTACTGAGATCGAACAGACTCATTTCCTTCTTCCACCACGCTCCCTCATTGTTAGATTGATCACCACTCCAGGACCCACATTGTAGTAAGCTAAAGTAAGGTTGTCTTTGAGGAAACTAGTTCTCATACTCAACTTCTGCTTGTTAGCAGGGAGCTGCAACTCTCCGGCAATCTGCTCTTTCAGACTGCCAATTGTGTCCGACAGTGATTGGACAGAAATTGCCAAAACTTGGCCTCGCAAGTTCCCTTCATCAAGGTTGGGCACAGATACCGAGATACATGCAGGCCCTGCAAGACAATATAAAAGATTAGGATACAACAGTCTTTAAATATTAAAACAGATAGAACCACAGTGAAAAACAAGACAGAATGGAAAATTACCGGATGCTGAGCAAGGAACTGCTCTGCTGGGATATGGGAAGCATCATCTGTTCTCTGCCTCTTGGGTTCTGGTTCGTCAGGTGGAGGTGGCTGCTCTTCAGCAGGAGGCTCTGGAGGCAGAGGCGGCGCTGAAGGCAGAGGGATTCCGATGGAATTGACTCTGGGTGGCATGTGTTGGGGCAGGGACATAACAAATGAGTGTGGTGGACCAGGCATAAACTGAGTCTGACCAGGAGGTGGAGGAATACTGATTGGGATATGACCTGGCACCCTAAACATCGGCGGTTGCCATACATGTAAGGCATCACCTGGGGTTGGAAAGGATATGGTGCTTGTGGAGCAATAAAGCGAGGCACATTAGAAAGAGAAAGTGGCTGTGGAGGTCGGGGCAATGGCAAGTCTGGTCGGACAAGTGGAGCTGGACCAGAAGGTCTGCCGTCAACATTTGAAACATCAACTGTTCCTGACCACCCTGTGGCTGAGACAATGCTTGAGTGGCAGCACGATCAATGCTACCAGAATGACCATCCCAAATAACCTGTGCTGGCTGCTCATCCTCCTTCTTCTCAATTTCTGCCTTAACGGCATTAGAGACCTCCTCCTCAGTGGTACCGAAAATATCAGGGCGAGTGCGAGCAAGACCAACGATGTTCCGTGAAATTTTATCATCAGCTGCAAGGGTTGTCTCCTTAATCTTGGCCAACATCGTCTCTTTCTGCTCCATGAATTTAGGGTCAATAAGTGAGATGCGCATATGTTCGTCCATTTCGCTGATGGGGATGAGCTCTCCAGTTATCGGCGAGACAACAAACTTGGTTGGGTCTCTCTCTGCAGGGTTCCTCTCCTCAGGCCTCTTGTAGTTCTTGACAATCCTGATAGGAGCCTCGTCGTCACCAGCAACCTTAACTTGTGCTCCTCCATTATACTCCTCAAGCTGTGCAGCTCGCGTTCCTTCCTCAACAAGTTGCATCTCCTCTTCATCCATCTCCATCTCGACCGCCTTAGCTGGTTCAGCCAACAATTCCATGGCTTCATCCTCACCCAAGTTCTCCACCCTCTTCTGGTGCTTCAACTCCTCAAGAGTCCGTGGCACAGGAAGACCCTCGCACTCATCATCTGCAAACTCCATTGTCAAAAACAACTTCAAAATCATGCCAGTCAATCATTGACATCTGCACCCGTTCCTGCTCAGCCTCATCCTCCGTCTGCTTCCTCGCCTGCTCCTGCGACCGATCCCACTCCAACCGGTTCAGGCATCTCTCCAGCACCGTGATCAGGTCCTTCGAACCCTCCCTCAGCTCCCTTACCAGCGCGGGCACACCCCCTTCGGGCGCAAGCACACTGGAGTATGCGTCCGTGAGCGCCGTGAAGTACCAGTTCATGCTGTGCGTGGGCCGGAGGAAGTTGAACGGCATGTTGGTGCTCTCGCGCTCCGCCAGGCTCGTCAGGAAGCTCTTCCCGTTCCGCGCCACGAACTGCGCAGTCACCTTGATCATGTCCATCTCCTCCACAGTGATCCCCTCGGGTAGTGGCGGCGTGTACAGCTCGGCCGACGGTGGCACCAGGACCTTGGGTGGCGGCGCCACGCGGAAGGGCGCGGAGTGGTCGGGCTTCGCGTCCGCGGCGGCGGCGGCGGTGATAGAATTCTAGGATCAACTAGCAGTAGATTAATCATGGGTACAACTTGATAATAAGGATTAAAACATGTGCATGCATAAACTACATCTAGATCTAGAAAAACTACACCTAGATAAGAGAGATTAGGGTCACAGACTGTCCGTGGTGGTGACGGGGTCGACAGCGGCCATGGCGGCGGTGGCGGTCGCAGGGACGGCCGCAGGTGGGGGCGCGGTGGCTCTCCGGTTGAGGTCGGGGCGACGGCACCTCGTCCTCCGGATCCACCCGGAAGTCGCCGGCGGCAGTGGTGCGACTTCCCATTGCTCCAGTGCCCCTCGATCGGTAGGGTTTGTTGGGGTGGCGGCTGGCGGCGGTGAACCTCGTGTCTTGTGCCCTAGCCTCCACCCCTTTCTTTATAGCACTGTAAAACGGGGCACACCAACCAATGCTAGGTTGGGCTCCTCCGATTAGGGTGCATGGACCGAGCCCACCACGGCCTTTGGGCCGTGGTGTGGAGATCGACCTAACAATCTCCCCTCGATCTCACCTTATGTTTTTCTTACCTTAAGCTCTTCGCTTGACATCCACTTCATAACCAAAAAGCACATTGAGCATGAGTCATCAAAATTGTCATTTCAATTAGATTAGTCAGCCACAATAAACTTCTCCATTATGAAAGATTATAACTCGGGCCCTTATCCAGTGATCATAAGGCTTTTCCTTTAAACCCATGGAGTCGGTCTCACCATCTTGGGTGGACTTGTCTTCAGAGACGAACACTTCTCGTCGTGGAGAAGTATCGTAGCTTTCCACTGTGGCCTGGTCCGCTGTAAGGGTGCAGACCGCGACCTGGAACTCGCCGCCATCTGGAAACTGGGTGGGGTGGGCTAGGTTTTCAGATGGGGCCTGTGCCGGCGACCTGCGCGGGCTGTCCGAGTATGTAGCGGCAGTGTTCTTCAGACCGAACGGGAACCGAGCGGCCGACCCACGAAGGGCCTCCTCAGACATGGTGACGCAGTCAGAGAGGGTATCGTAGATGCGATCTAACCCGGCGACGATGTCGCTGGGTGACGGAAATCTGCGCCGGGGCAGCAGGTCCGGGACCCTGTCCCTCAAGGCCAGCAGACCCGGGCAGTGGAAGAGCGGGATGACGATCCGGGGACGTGCCTCCGGGACCTCATCATCGGATCCGATCGGATCGGGGAGCACGTCAAGCACCAGGTCAGATGCGGCGTTGCCGACCGAGCCGGGGTTGACGGCGTCGAAGCTGTGGATTTCTGCGAAGAAGCTGATCCCCTCAAGGTGCTCAGGAATCCCCTTGAGGGCTTCAGGGAAGATGACGTCGCGGGGAGGAGCTGCCATCGAGCTAGCTGTAGATGCCCTGCAATCGCCCCTACCTGGCGCGCCAACTGTCGGACTCTAGGACCGGCAATCCACTAGGGGGTACCCAGGTGGTAGATTTATTGGCAAGGGTGATCGCAAGGCTATGGAGCTCGAGGTAACACAGGAGACGCAAGGTTTATACAGGTTCAGGCGGCCGGGGGCACAAACCCTACGTCCTGTGTTCGGTGGTGTCTTGTATTGATGAACTGGCCAAAACTCTTGAGCAATGGCGAGTCGATGAGCGGTTACAATGGGCAGGAAACGATGGGAAGCCGTGATCGTCTGGGGGGATGACCTAGGCCGCCTTATATAGGCTTGCGGCCTAGGGTTACAAGTCGGTTAAGATCTGATCCTATCGGTTTACAATCTGGAAGGCAATCCGAGTCGGCTGCAGTGTAATCTCCAAGATATCTGGGTGCAATCCACCAGCTGGGTTGCGCGCATCTCGCGGGATCCAGGTGTCACGCCGCACACCTTGCGGGCTAAGTCTTTGTAGTATTGTGCGCCAAGCTTGGGCTGCCCTGTGGGCCCGGCCATGAGTTGGCCCACAGTGCTGTCAGACGTGGGCCGGGGCCGAGTGTTATCCTGGTCGGTGAGGGGCCCCTAGGTACCGATATCCCACAGTAATGTGTTCTTTAAATACACTGGGTGGTAAGCCTTTTGTGAGCGGATCTGCTAGCATATTTTTCGTACTTATATGCTACAGAATTATAGTGTGATCCTGGATTTTATCTTTCACAACATAGAACTTTATTTCTATTGGTTTGGTAGCATTACTCGACTTGTTGTTGTGAGCGTAAAATACTGCGGGCTCATTATCTGTCGGTGCTGGGACCGCGCGGGGGTCCAACACCTGCAGAAAAGTGCGCTGTGTCCCGTCGCTCGATGGTCGATGCAAAGGCAATGCGGTGACACGAGGTTTATCCTGGTTCCGATCTTCCGATCGTACGTCCAGCAGGGTGTGCTTGCGCACTTGTATTGCCTCGCACCGGGGGATGCTCGTAGTAGGGGGGCTACAAGCTTGGCGGGAGAGGAGGACGAGCCTCCAGGTCCCTTAGAACGAGTGAGAGTTGTGTTGTTTGGTGAACTGAGTGGTGAGTGTGTGAACGAGTGTCTCTGATGGCCTCTCCGTTCTATGGGGCTGCCTCCTCCTTTTATAGTTCAAAGGGGGGCAGTTACAAACAGTAGAAGTACAGTACTTGGTACAGTGACGGCGTACGACGAGGCGTGACCGCAGGCGTGACTCTTGTCTTGGCTCGTGTTGTCGGACTATGCGACTTCCCGGCGTATGGTGCTCTGGCGCATGGCGTGACGTCCCCTGTACATGACGCACGCTTCCTGTGCTCCTGATTTTATGGGCTGGCGTGGGTCGTCATCATCGAGTACATCGGGCCGTGGACCCGTTCGAGGGCTCCTCATGTCCGTTCGAGGGGTCCCCGTACCGGAGTTGGTAGAACAGGGGAGCGTGACAGTACAGGGCTGTCACATTGCTCAGGCTCGTGACGCCACACAGGTCTATCACGCCGCACAGTGTAGAGGATGACCGCACGGCGTCAAGGGTGACCGCATGGTGTCGGAAATGACCGCACGGTGTTAGGGGTTGGCGGAGATGACCGGGGATGGGCTAATGATCCGTCGCTTGACTTCCTCGCCCAAGGCCGTGCAGAGCCATTAAATGCTCTTGTCCATGGGGCAGGTGAGCCGTCAGCGGGCGCCACGAGCGAGGGGTCTCGAGCGAGGCGGAGATATGGCATCGAGAGCGGCCTCCGGGCCTCGAGCGAGGGGTACTGGGCACCCTCGAGCTTGACAGCGGATCAAGACCTCTGCGCTTATTTTTCGCTGGGTTAATTGGTTCCAGCGGTTTTTAGTTGGTGATTTATCGTCGTCTTAGGGCCTCTCCCAGGATTGGCACCGACAGTAGCCCCCGAGGCCATGCAGTGATGAGTGTCAGACCTGCATGGGTTGGTGTTCTTTCTGAAGTTTTGGCGCTTCGAGGTCCCTTCGCAGAACTTTCCGTGGGGGCGCGCTAGCGCACCCGCGGGTGTAGCCCCCGAGGCCTTGGAGGAATGAATTGCATCGTCCAAGGTCTTGTTCTTGCCCTTAGACTCCAGGCTGTCTTGTCTCGAGCCAGTGTGGGTTGTCCCTCATGGACCGAACCCTGATTCGGCCGGTTTCGAGACGCCTTTGACTATGAGTTTCAACCCTCGTCACCCCGTCACGGGAGGAGGGGGGGACACAGTTCCATGCTACCCATGAGCGGGCCGCGAGTCATGGACGTGTCGGTGAGCTGTTAGCGGGTGGTTCAAGTGGACGTCCGTGCCCTGCTCGTTTAGGGTCGGCTCGTGGTCCGGAGACACGTCTCATACAGAACAAGCTTACAAAGGTACGCCAGGCAAGGCTCGATCCCATTCGTTAGGATCGAGGGCTCGATGCGCTCCCTCGTTGGGATCCTTCAACTGGCCTCCTTTGTTCAGCCTTGAACGCGGATCAGGGCATCCTCGAGGCCTCGAGGCCTTTGTTCGAGGTTGAGCGCGTTCGTGCATGCCCCGTTCGCCCCTGACTCTGTTCGATCTGGAGAGCCTGTCGGAACTCCCGACGGGAGCCAGGCTTCGACCCCCTGATCAGTAAGGCTCGAGCGGTATATGCCTTACCTATGCTGGTGCGGAGCAAGGGAATATTCGCTGGCGGTTTGGTCGGGGCGGGGACCGAGGCGTCCGGTCAGGCAGTCATGGCCAACGTGGCGCGGCCAGGGCGTAGTGGCGCGCCTTTTCAGGCGAGAGCGGCGCTGGCGGGGCGGTTGGATTAGACGCGCTACAAGACTTCGCGACGCCTCGGGCGGCCACAGTCATAATTGTGCCTTTATGTTGGCCCACCACGTTTGCGGGGTCCACTTGTCGGTGACAGGGTTAAGGGCAGAGTTAACGCGTGCCCGCAGCCGCGCTTTACCCGCGGCCCGGTAAAATTTTATCGATAAATACGGGAGAGGAGGGGTCAGTTTCCCTTACCTTAGCACAAACCTTTGTTCCCTCCGTCTTTTCGTACTCGCCAGCCCTCGAGAGCTTAGATCCAATCCATCTTCACTCCCATCCTTAGCCATGGTGACCCTGAGGGAAGCTGCCCCATGGAGCCCGTCCACCGCCGACAAGAATTACCTGGAGTCGCTCGTTGCGAGAGGCCTGCTCCCCAAGATCTCTTCCGCCGGCCAGCCGGAGTGGATGGTGCCGCCATCTTCGCACAGGGTGCCGGCTCCACCCCAGGGCTACGTCGTGAGCCTGGCTCGCCTGCACGAGCGCGGGTTCGGATCTCCTCCTGGGGATTTCATCCGCGCTCTGTGCACGTACTACGGGGTGGAGCTCCACAACTTCGCCCCGAACGCCATCTCCCAGGTGGCGGTGTTCGTCGCGGTATGCGAGGGATACCTGGGGGTTCCGGTGCACTGGGACTTGTGGATTCACTTGTTCCGGCCCGAGCTCCACACCGCCGCCATTGGGACCTCTGGGGTGCGGAGACTTGTCCGCGCCGGCAGCGTCATGTTCCAGCTGCGGGAAGGGAGAAAGGATCTCTACATCCCCACCACCATGACGTCCAACAACGCGGACTGGGACAAGGGGTGGTTCTACCTGCGTAACGACGGTAACCTCCTCCCCCCTTATACTGACAAGATCGTGGCAGAGAAGCCGCCCGCATGGAGCTGGGGGGTATCCCCCAAAACTCGTCAAGACAAGCTAGCGATCTTCACCGCGGCGCTTCGATCCCTGGCGAAGAAGGGGCTGAACGCCGCCGCCGTCATCGCCAACTTCCACCAGCGGCGGGTGGTTCCTCTCATGCAGAGGAGTTTGCTCATCTACCAGCTGACGCCGAAGGCCCCTTTCGAGGGTTCGAGGATGGCCCAGGAGCCGCTTTCAGCCGCGGAGGCGGCCCAGCGGGCGCGGCGCGCCGTGGACAGCACCAAGATGGCGGTTGAGGACGACGTCCTCTGGGCCATCAAGATGCGCCCCGACGAGGGTTACCTTACCTTCGTGAGTATTTTCCCTTCTCCTTTCGAACCGTTTCGCGCTCGTATCGAGTTTATTAAGCGATTAACTTCGTATTTTCAGGGGCTGACCCACAAAGGGCACCGATCGGCTCCCCTCTCCCTGACGTCCGCGAGGCCAACCGCCTGAACGCCGAGCGGCAGAAGGCGCGTAAGGACGCAGAGAAAGAGACGCGCCTCCGGAAGCAGCGGCGGAGGGACGAGCACTAGAAGGAGAACCGGAGGCGGGAGAGGGAGGGTCTTTCCCCGCTGCCGACCCCTGACAGCACGCCCGAGCCAGAGGAGGATGACTCGTCAGACGACGAGGTTTTCTTCGAGTCAGCGACGGTGGTGCGCGCCGCTGGCGCGTCCTCGCTCGTGGCCGCGACGCCAGGCGCGTCGGGTGCTTCTGTCCCGGCGCCCGCCCCGCCGGCGAGGGCCGGGGTCGCCGGCGAGCGAGCCCCCGCGCCTGCGGTACAACCGCCCCCGCGCCGCTCCCAGAAGCGGAAGCTCAAGGGCGTCAACCGGTAAGTGTCTCATCTCCCTTCGACGGCTCGCTTTGGTTGATGTCTGCGCCGACTTTTTAATTTCTGGTTTGCTTGTTTTAGCGGGACATCCACCCCCGCCGCCCCCACGCTCGCTCCCATCAAAGCCCTCAAGACGAGGGTTCACTCGACACCGCACACCGAGGCCCAGCCCTCGCGCACGACGCTCGAGGCTGAGGTCTCACTCGTGGCCAGCTACGAGGCGGCCATGGCCAGGGGGGTCGAGCGAGCGCGGCGGGAGCTTGGCCTCGAAGGGGCCGCGGAGGGGCGGGGCTCGGCCCCCGCTGGAGTCGCCGGGCAGGGTCGTCCGGGAGAGCCTGCGGGTCCAGGCGCGGAGGAGGAAGGAAGGCGCGCGAGGAGCGAGGTGGTCTACGTCCTCGCCGACGAAGAAGACATGGCGCCGGGGTTCGAGCCCCGTGCGAGGCGCAGGGGCTCCCTCCTGCCAGTGCGGCCTCTCTGCTCGAGAGCGGGGGTGCCGTCGCAGAGGAAACTCCCGCGCCGGCAGAGGCCGCTACGGCGGGTCAGTTCCGTCGTGGCCGCGGGCCCAACCGCGCCTTCGAGCCTGGAGGCGGTCGAGGGTCGAAGCGTCCCCGCCAGCGCTGGCGCCAGCACGAGCAGGGGCATCCGAGGCACCCTTGGGCTGGACCGCCCTGGGGTCCCGGATGAACTCGTCTCCATCGCGGAGAACGAGAACCAGCTCTGGCTGGAGCATCACCAAATCGGCACCGACCTCCAGAACGCCCTCTCCGACGCGCTCGAGCTTCACCGGACCAGGGGGCTTCAGCTACACGTGGTGAGTCTGTGTTCTTCGCCCTTGGCCCCTTTGATTCTTCGCTTTGCGCCTTAACTAACTTCGCGTTGTCCCTTTTGCCAGCAACTTCGAGACCTGGCGGCGTCCAAGGTCTCGTACATCGCCGACCAACACGCCCACGTCCACGAGCTGATGCAGAGGAATGCTGAGCTGAGCTCTGAGGTGGATCAGGCTCGTGCTGCAATGAACGAGGTGTGGGCTGATGCTCGCGCGCACGGCGAGTCCCTGAGCCGTGCAGAGAAGGAGCGCGACGCTCTGCGTGCTGCGGCCGCAGAGAGGGCCCTCGAGGTGGAGCGCCTGAACGCTCTCCTGCAGGAGAAGGATGCTTCCCTCACCGCGGCGCAGGCCTCGCTCCGCCAGCAACACGAGGCAGCTGCTGCGGCTGAGGCCCAAGTCCTTGAGCACAGTGTGGCTCTCGAGGTGCTGCGGTCGACGACCCAAGAACAAGGGGTCTCGTTGGCGACGCTGCGGGAGGAGTCGTGCGCGATGCGCGCGCAATGGTCCGCTGAGAAGGAGCGGGCAGCCGGTAAGCTTCGAGCCTCCGCATGACCTTTCCGTTCTTCCAGAACCCGTGTTGGCCTTGTTGCTGAAGGCTCCTTTGACTTTTGATTTTTCCAGGCTTGCAAGCGGCCGTAGCGGACTCGCAGGCCAGGGCGGATGCGGTGGAGGTCGCTTACGCGTCTGCGCAGCAAGAGCTCGAGGAGCTTCGAGAGGCCGCCGCCGCGGTGTGCTTGGAGTTTGAAGAGGATGGTGCCCAATCTGGCAGTTCGCTGGCCAGCCGCCTGAGGTCGCTGGGCGATCGCGTCATAGGGCGGGTGAAGGACGCGTTCCTCCTCGGCCTCCGCAAAGCTCTAGGCATGGTGTCGACGCACTACCTTGTCCAACTTGACGCGCTGGCGACGGGCTACGTCGTCGCTGAGGGTTTCGACGACGACGCTGCGGTGGCCGCTGTTGAGCAGGCTGACGCCAACGTGGCGGAGACGGCCGCCGCGCTTGCCACGCTCTTTGCAGACGAGGTCCTCCCTGGATCCAGCGAGGGTGACGGCGACACCTCCCCAGAGGGTGCCGTCGACGGGGATGGAGCTTGAAGACTTCTGCCATGAATAGTGCCTGTCAGGCAGATTTGTAATAGGTTTAGGAACATTTTGTCTTAAATTCGTGGCTGTTCGAGAACTTGGGCGTGTTCTATTATAGCTAAATACGTTATGTTCGCTGTCATGTCTCGATTGTGTGCTTCGAAAAAGATTCGACTAAGTTAGATCATCTCCCTGCACGCGGGGGAAGCTTGGACTGCTCGAGCCCAAGGGTGTCGATGGGGGACGCCGTATCCCGGAGGCGTAGGCTTTCCCTGAACACCAACACTCTTGGGCCTTAAGCGGCCGCGCCTCGCCCTTTGTGAGTAGCTTAGGTTCGAGGGTGACGTAGGAGGACGCCGTATCCCGGAGGCGTAAGCTATCCCACGACATCGCCGCCCCCTTGCCTTAGCCGTCGACGCCCAACTTCTATCGCTTTTTCGTACACACAACCGAGACATAACAAAGTGATGAAAATTTGTGGAAAATTGCGAGAACAAACGAGTAGCGAGAGGTGGAGCGCTTATTTCCCAGGGTAGTGTGCCCTGTGATAGCCCCCGAGGGAGTTTTTTGTCTTTGCACGGGGCGAAGAAAAAAAAACCTCCCTGCCTCATTCATGAAAAAGTCGTGACCGAAATGATGGAACGGTGGGGAAACCGTAGGGTGGAAGAGTAGCTTAGCCTTTTTTGCTGGGGAGGCGCAGGTGACGCGACGGGTGCCTGCGCGGGTGACGCGACGGGTGCCTGGCTCCGCTGCCTCAGTGCTGGTGACGCGACGGGTGTATGGCTCCGCTGCCTCGTCCCGTCACGGGCGTCCTGTCACTCTATCAGCGCGCAGAGCATTCAGCGAGGGCTGCGGCCTCGACTTGCGTGCCGCTTCGCCGAGCGATGGCGTGCTGCGAGGGCTGCGACCTCGACATGCGTGCCGCTCGCTGAGCGATGGCGTGCTGCGAGGGCTGCGGCCTCGACTTGCGGGCCGCTCGCTGAGCGATGGCGTGCTGCGAGGGCTGCGGCCTCGACTTGCGGGCCGCTCGCTGAGCGATGGCGTGCTGCGAGGGCTGCGGCCTCGACTTGCGCGCCGCTCGCTGAGCGATGGCGTGCTGCGAGGGCTGCGGCCCCGCTCGCTGAGCGATGGCGTGCTGCGAGGGCTGCGGCCTCGACTTGCGTGCCGCTCGCTGAGCGATGGCGTGCTGCGAGGGCTGCGGCCTCGACTTGCGTGCCGCTTGCTGAGCGATGGCGTGCTGCTGTCTTTGATGCCGCCCGCCCCACCTTTTTGACGAAAATAGTAGCCTCGTGACCTTGGCCATAGTGCACGTCCCTGTCAGACCGCCACGCGTCGAGCGTGTTTCCTTTCTGAGGGGTGCCCGCCTCTGCCGTGCTGTCACGCGTCGTCCTCTCGTTAGGGGGCCCCATCGGGGGTCTGTCCTATGAGTAAGGCACGTGGGACAGTTCTGCGCAGAGAGTCAGGCGCATGCTGCGGAGTGGGCCAAGGCGTGGGTGCTATAAATAGGCTTGACCATGGTAGTAGGGATCACAAGTGCTGTGAGCTTTTCACGAGTACCATGGGCTTGGAGTTAGGAATGGTGGGGTGGGGCGGAGCTCGCCCTCCTGACTTAGTTCGAGGGTGGGCGGAGCTTTGGTGTTAGAAGAATGCTAGCGAAGGGGGAGGCAAATGAAGGAGAAAAGGTGCCGGCCGCATCTGCCTTGTTGGCAACCGCTGCCTCATCTTTCAGCTCGGGCTGATCGATGTTTGGACGGCGGTTGTCCCCGTCGGGAACCGGTGCCTCGTCTTCCAGCTCGAGCTGGATGGCGTTCAGGCGATGGTTGAACGAGGCAGGTGCTCTGGTCACCCGTCCACGGCGTCCCGTGGCGGCGCGCTTCGGTGGCAGAGTGGTCTTGCTTCCGGGTGCGTGCCACGTCTTGATAGGTGGGCGTCGCAGCCGGCATTGCACCGCTCATGCCCTCGCCATGTTGGTGAAGGTCGTTCACCAACCGGGGCGCGCGCGACGACCTGGAGGTCGACGAGGTTCTTTGAACCTTTGCCGCGCCAGCCGTGGAGAACTCCCATTTGCCTCGGCGCATGTGGCCATGCTGGTGTTAGAAGAAAACTAGCGACGTTCCTAGCCGGTCTAGGGTCGCCAGTGTTGAGAAATGGGCATGGCCACATACGTCTCTCGGCCGCGAAGGAGCGGCTTTGTATCTTGTTTATTGTACACGACCGTTCGCCGGTCATGCGTTTTATGGCAATAAAGAGCTTCCTTCATCCATTCGAGGGGCGTTACGCCTTTCTCTCCGCGAGACAAGCGATGATCCCAATGTTTTAAACTGTACACGAACTTTATTATTATTATTGAGTCGCATGAGCTGATACATGGGCGAGCATGAGGAGCTTAAGGGTAGAAACGACGTAGTTGCTGGATGTTCCAGGCGTTAGTGAAGACTTCGCCCTTCTCGTTGGCTAGCTTGTACGTGCCCGGCTTCAGGACCTCGGCGATGATGTAGGGGCCTTCCCACGGAGGGGTGAACTTGTGGCGCCCTCGAGTGTCTTGTCGCAGCCTGAGGACCAGATCCCCCTTGCTGAAGTCTCGGCGTCGCACCTTCCGCGCTTGGTACTGGCGGAGCGTCTGTTGATATCTCGCCGAGTTCAACAGCGCAACGTCGCGCGCCTCGTCCACGCAGTCGAGGGAGTCTCGTCGAGCTTGTTGATTCGCCTCCTCTTGATACGCCCTGAGCCTCAGGGACCCGTACTCTAGATCCGTAGGCAGAATTGCCTCGGCGCCGTGCACTAGAAAGAACGGGGTGAAACCCGTGGCTCTGCTTGGGGTCGTTCTAAGGCTCCAGACGACCGAGGGTACTTTGCCGATCCACTTGCGGCCAAACTTGTTCAGCTTGTTGAAGATCCTCGACTTCAATCCCTGCAATATCATGCCGTTGGCCCGTTCCACCTGGCCATTTGTTTGGGGGTGCGCAACGGCCGACCAATCCACGCGGATGTGGTTGCGGTCGCAGAATTCCAAGAACTTCTTGCCAGTGAATTGGGTGCCGTTGTCAGTGATTATTGAGTTCAGCACTCCAAACCTATGGATTACGTCGTCGAAGAACTGTACCGCTTGCTCAGATCGGATGTTCGTGATGGGCCGGACCTCGATCCACTTCGAGAACTTGTCGATGGCAACCAGCAGGTGAGTAAAGCCCCCGGGCGCTTTTGGCAACGGACCCACGAGATCCAATCCCCACACGGCGAAGGGCCATGTGATTGGGATGGTTTGTAGCTCGTGCGCCGGGAGGTGTGTCTTGCGGGCGTAGAACTGGCACCCTTCACAGGTACGCACGACCTCAATCGCGTCGGCAACCGCCGTGGGCCAATACAAACCTTGTCGAAAGGCGTTGCCCACGAGGTTCGGGCTGCCGCGTGATGCCCGCACGTTCCTGCATGGATGTCTCGTATCAACTGCCGTCCTGCGGGAATGGGGAGGCAGCGTAGCATCACCCCAGAAGGGCTACGCTTGTACAGCTCGCCATCGATCATGGCGAACGACTTAGCTCGTCTGGCGATGCGTCGCGCCTCGGTTCGATCCGAGGGCAGCGTGCCGTGGTCGATCCAGTCTACGTACTGGTGTCGCCAGTCCTGTGGGGCCGGGGATCCGTCGATTTCCATTGCCTCCTGCTCCTCAGGCGGTGGTGTCCCTGGTTGGGGGGTCTCGATGCCTTGTGTCGAGGGATCCTCGTCCATTGGCTCGATGCGGGCCTCCCTCGAGGGCGCTTCCGACGTCGTGTCCGGACGCGGGGGCTCGATGGAGGGTCTCGAGCAGTCGCGGGCGAAGACGTTCGGGGGGTAGTGGTTCGCCCCGACGCAATCTTAGCCAACTCGTCCGCTTCTTCATTGTACTTGCGCGCGATGTGGTTGAGTTCGAGGCCGAGGAATTTGTCTTCGAGGCGCCGCACTGCGTGGCAGTATGCTTCCATCTTCTCGTCGTGGCAGCTCGAGTTCTTCATCAC